>CM021109.1:577978976-578087704 GCA_007115665.2 Sequoiadendron giganteum
ATGCTATAGAACCTCCATCCAAATTTTATCCCATACACCATTAGAAGAAATATTTCCTTCCACTCATTATTGGGGCAGGTGCATGGAAATGGGTAGCCATTTCATGGACACATTTCAAAAAAACTTTTGAAATGTCATGACGCGAGCGCGTTATAACGCGCTCACATTATTGCTTGTTAAAAGAAAAAAGAAGACGAGAAAACCTATCATTTTTATTTCGACTATTTTTTTCTTCTAGCCACGGCCAAAACCCCCATATTTTGCACGTGTGTTCTAGGAGGATAAATTCAACAAATTTCTTCACCAAAAATTGCTATTTCTTCGCAATGATGGTGCCACGATGAGGAGGAGGTGTGAGAGGTAAGGATTATGTGTTTTTTGTTTTGAATTATTAGTTTTAGGTTGAATTTGTTATATATTTGTTTGAATTTTTAGGAGATGCAAATAAACCTACAAACCCCCAAGATCCTCAACAGGAAGACCAACCAAATCCCTAAGATGAAAATAACCACAACAACAACCTCCTCCACCAATCACTCAACCCCCTCCTAGCACTCAAAAAAAATTAATGAGTGAAATTGAGAACAAAAAAAATAAAATTGAGGATTTGATCAGTAGGTTGAGTGATCCAAATGGTTCAACCGCAGAAAGAATGACCCTAGAAAATTCATTAAAAGATATGTTAAAAAATGTAGATTGAATTAGCAAACAAATAACTAGATGGCAAGATAGGAGACAGGCGGCTAGGGATTATTATGCAAATAAACTATCATACAAATATGTAAATGATCTAAAAATTACAAAAGGTGATTTGTGCTCATTATTCACCGACCCACGCACAAATCAAAATATTACCCTCAATGCGAAGAGGCTTCATATCCATTGGTGCCACCACCAACAAATTAGGGACCAGTTTTATGATAGGTGGTACATGCTCTTCGATTACCCATCATGCAACAATTGGAAGGTCCCACAATATTTCCTTAGGAAACTATATAGTGAGTTCATATTGAGAAAAATCCCAAATTATTTTGATATGAGGGATTTCCATGGGAGAGGTAGGGGGTCAGCTCAAGATAGACCCGGTGCACAACTGAATTCTACACGACAAGGTAGATGAGCTCTCGCTAGGCCACCTTGTGAGCACATTAATATTCCTTGCGTCACGAAGAAAAGTGCTGACGTAGAGACATTACAAGCGATTAGAACTTTGACCCAGAGTGTCATCCATCATACTAGCCCTATTCTATAGCGCCATCTAGGGGAGTCTTCGAGTGGTGGCCTTCCAACACATGTGTGTCAATCTTACGGGGATATTTGTTCATATGATCCCACTGACACTCAGGAGACTGCTACACAAGATCCGTCTACAGCTATGAAGATGGAGAGGGCAGTTGGCATTTTTCTTGAGGCATATGGCATTGATAGTCAGGTAAAAGTTAGTACATGTTCATTGAATTTAATTTATTAAATTTTGATTTTGAAATGGTAGATTAATTAAAAATGTTCTATGATTTTAATAAAATTGCAGGGTCAGTGTTGAGACTAGATACACCGGCCCCCCACCTACTTATTTTTGCAGTACACCTATTGTTGGGGTATGTAACTAGTAAATAATTATAAATTTATTGCATGTTAATAACATTGTTTTTCGAATGGTAATTTAATATGTGATTTTGGATGTTAAATTGACTAATATTGAAGGTTTCGATGGAACATTTCCCAATGGCAGTGGATTTATTCAAACCTACATGGAGGTAATAGAATAAAGAGTTTAACTAATGAATTATACTTTAATAGATTTGTGGAGTTTATATGCACATCGTTGATTACATTGAATAATTTGTTGTTTTATTTTCAGATGTTGCAAGCCGAAACACCTCCAAATGTGACAAGAGAAATGGAGATTGGTGTGTCATCTGCTATACAATCTTTGATGGCTCTGACAGGGAAGGTATGAGGAAAATTAGTAAATTTAAATTTACATTTGTTGTTATAGATGTTAGATAGTGAAAAATCAAACCATTATTGATTCACGTAGTTTAATTTCTATTTGTATGGTTTATACAAGGTTTGAGCACAACTGAGCATGGGCGTGAGAATATATCCCTCATGGAGAGTGATCATGAGATGGCGGTAAGTGATTATTTTGTCAAATATATCATTTTTTATAATGTAATTTCTATGTAGTCATGTCTTTACTTCTTATTGTAATAGTTAAAATTTCACCATGAACTAAACACTAGGAGCAGCAATAGGAGCACTCTCTGAGCACAACAGAAGCGAGTGAAAGACCTACCACCATCCAATCAAAAAGAAAAGGGAAATATTTTATTTGCAGAACATGA
The DNA here is from genome assembly GCA_007115665.2 of Sequoiadendron giganteum. Taxonomy (NCBI): domain Eukaryota; kingdom Viridiplantae; phylum Streptophyta; class Pinopsida; order Cupressales; family Cupressaceae; genus Sequoiadendron; species Sequoiadendron giganteum. The sequence continues at coordinate 577,981,325 of CM021109.1, forward strand.
AGAGCAATGACTTTTGATTCTAGAGCCCTTTGTTGTATGCCTACATGGCAGTTTTGTACATATTTTGTACTGGACATATTTGACATTGTATGCTTATATGGCATTTTCGTAAGCCTATATGGCTATTTTGTACATATATTTCATACTTATATCGACATATATTGATGTATGCCTACATGGCTATATGGTAAACAAAAATAAATTTTATTGATGGTGTCCATATTTGCATTCTAAATTGATGGTTCAATAGAAATGAATTATGTGTATTCAAGTGTATACTTTACAACTTACGTGTATACTTTGTGACTTATGTGTGTTCGAATTTATACTTTTTGGCTTACGTGTTTTCATGCGTATACCTTGTATTCATGCATATAATTTTTATTAATTTGTGTATACTATGTATTCGTGTGTATACTTCTTGAGGCTTACGTGTTTTTGAGTACTTGTGCTTCCCTTATTGACATGTACATTCTTGAATTATTCACGTGTATAATTATTAATTGGTTAGCCCTAGAATTGATCATTGTTGTCCTTCATGGTTTTTCTTGAATATTAATTGATTGATTCTAAAAAACTTTATCTAAAAGAAAAAAAACAAGTTTTCAATTGGTATTCCATGAAATGATTCATAAAAATATTCCTATATGTTCTTGATATGTCACCATCGAAAGATTTATATTTCAAATTTTCACAATATTATTTCTTGTATACGAAATGGACTCGAGAGAAAGAAAGTTATAATATATAATACAAATAATAAATGGACTCAACATTGTCCTACACCCCCGAATAGGTCTATTTAACAAAGAAACACACTCTCAATCACTCTTCAAATTGAAAAGCACCATTGGTGATGTAGAGTGGCTCAATCAAGTTGTGATTTGACACAGCTTCTCTCAAATATGCCCACTAAGACTCCAACATTCACTTGAATCAACGATAATAACTCTCCTATTAATTTATGGTTCTGCACCAAACCACTGCGAAAATAAAGCCAACTCATCCCTATTTCAATCCATGTCAGCCTTGGGACCATACAGGAAATTTGCAGGTCGTACCAAGTACATGATCAAAACGTTTGTATCAAAAATCTAAAAAACAAAGAATAGTGTGAATAATTCTTATTAGATCTTCTCCAAAATTTCATCAACAACCTCCATTTGATCCTCTCAAGGCTTCAAATGTTTGGAAATCTACCTCAACTTTTTGGCTTGAAATATCTTGAAGAGTTGGTGTTTTCTCTTCAATCCTACCCTTTATCGATTTACTATGGGGAACAGTTATTAGAGGTGCAGTTGCATGGTTTACCGCTTTACCCCGAGCCTCTTTTCTTTGGTCTACAGTTGGGGGGTTTTACTGAAATATTGTGGTGGTCTCCTTATTGTTCAGCGGTTGTGTGGTGAAGGCTCGACGATCTGGCATAACAGTTACCTCCATACCATGGAGGTCGCTCAGAGAAGGCACGGTGGCGTGGTGAAACCGTGGAGGTCAGAACATGTGGTTACCTCCTTACCACAGAAGCCTTTGGGTTATGGCATGGCTATGTGGTGTGCTTGGCAGTCAGCTTGGGTGTATACTGCCATACCGTTGGAGGATTTACTCTTCCTCGCAGTTGGGTAGTGGTACCACCATACCGTGGTAGGCTTCACGTCGACTAGTAATTATGTGGTGGATTACCACTACAGCGTAGAGGTCTTATGGTTGCCAAGCGGTAGCACGGTGGGCATGGAAGACAATAATGGAAGCTTACCACTATACCGCAGGGGCTTATACTTTAAGCCACAGTTGACGGCGACGGATATGGCTCTATGTCCCGATTTAATGTTGGGTGGCTCGATGTGTGCTATGTTGTGGTGTACATTATCAAAGAATGATGGAAGGCTTATCGGTGGGGTAATTAAATATGACTTGATGGTTGTTGATTTCTATGTAAGATAGAGAGGTCAATCGGTGAGGTTTCAAGATGACCATATCTTGTAAGGAGAGTGTTTGAGCAGTATACTAAGGCATTGTAACTATGAACATTGAGTGAAAAAACCAAGAAGATGTGAACCTGAGTGGTTGTGAGGCTGAGCTGGCCAAAAGGCTGGCTGAACAAATGGGTTGGTGAAATGAAATGAATCTACACTATATTTTGTGTGAGTAAATTGTAACAGTGAAAGGATTCTGTATAATGGTGTTACCTGTATTCTCTAGATGGACAAGATGTAAAATTTTGAAGATCATAGCTCTGAGATTTTATTGTAACTATTTTGTCGCTGATTAATACAATTGAGATGAGTGTTTTGGAGGGTGGATTTTTTTACCCAAAATGGTTTTCTCCATGTAAATTTGTGTGTCCATATGTTTGTCCTCCATGTTGTTTTGATTCTGTAATCTGAAACTATGCCTATGTTGAATCTGTTATGTGTCTGCATGTTCTTTTCTCATAAGGATTAATGGGGGATTTCATTGTGCCTGTTTCCATTTTTGGCATAGTAGTTTGTGTCTTTGATGTGATTTGTAAATTAAAGTCACTAAGACAGTGTTGTTCTTAGATGTTTTCATTCTAAGTTGACACGTCTCTTCCCCAACAAGTGGTATTAGAGCTAGTTAAAGGTGGTCAAGGCTTGTTCATGATACCAAAAAGTGGTATCAGAGCTAGTTAAAGGTGGTCAAGGCTTGTTCATGATACCAACAAGTGGTATGAGAGCCTTCTTCTGGATGTTGGTTCTGGGTATTTCTCTTGTGAATATTTCTTAGCCTAGCAAGCTTGAGGAAATCTGGAGGAATCGACTGATGTTTGATCCTTTCATGAGTGAAAGTCCTTTCTCTTTTGAGACAAAACGTAGCATGAAAGATGCTACAGAATAGTGGAGTTGATCATATTGTGACGATGTGGTCTAAGGCTCCTAGTTGGCAATAAATGATCTTGATGCAAGGGGTGTGATTTTATGCTCACAGTTGTGTTGCAGTAGAGTGTGGTTCATACTGGGTGTTAGTGTGAGAGGCTCCCTGGTAGTATGGAGTTTCTTGGGTTGTTTCTCAACCATGGAGTATTGTGCTTGTGTTGGGTGTTTCAAATTAGCATTGAAGGCGGTTTCTTTGTTGCCCTGATTACATAAACGCTATGAAGTTGATCTAGGTGGTCTAAAACTTCTGAATAGACTGGCTCTATCGTATGCTTGTGCATGGTTGTGGTTTTGGTTTTGGTCTAGAATTGGCCTATTGTTCATGCTTACATATACCTTGTACTCACGTGTTTCAAATTCATGTCTTTGGCTCTGAAGGGTTTTCTGTAGATTTTCCTTAAATGTTTATGATGCATATTCATGATAGTTCATTGTTCTGGTTAACCATGATGGTTGTGTGTAGACTTCTGAGTCATCAAGATGTGCAATGAATATGGAGGCGCATGGGTGTTTTGGAAACACAGTGGTTTTGCAGGTTTTACACGGTCAAGGAAAACTTGTGGTTTTGTGGAGCTGTTGTTAAGCTATTTTCTAGACCCTAGATTTTGGGGTGTGATTGGATGAGATAGATGTAGTTCGACATGGTTTTGAGGAGGTGTGATGTCTTTTCTACATGGGAGTGTTGGTATGTGATTTGTCACCCAACATTCTTGTGGTGTTTTCTTTCTGGTGTTTCTAGACTATGGTGCTTGAGTTGTGGATGTGATTGGCAAATCAAATCTGAGCTTGATCTGGTGTTTGAGTCAAGTTTTCTACATGGTTTTTCTTTTTGAGATCTTAGTTTTTTAGTTTCCAGTGCGATGATAGATTTGCAGGCTTCATTGAGTGGATTGATGAGTTGTGCGATGTTGTGGGCTATCTTTACCTACATGTTTGTTGTGGGAAAACTCAGAAGTGGATTGTCAATATCCACAAGGTTTCTTATGTGGTGGTGCAGATATGTTAGTTGACCTTTTTTGTGGTCACTTGTGTGTTGGTGTAGCTGCTTTGAGATGAGAGGATGGATGACGTTTAGTGCCTAAATAGTCAGCTATGGGGACCTATATCATGTGTATCACAATGTCATAAAAGGCTTGGGAGCACTATTTAGTTTAAGCTTTTGATAGTGATGGTGTGGTCTACGTTGTTTGGAGATCTTGGTGTGGTTTGTCTTTGTTGTAAAATGGACATGTTGTCAATTGTACCAGGAGGTGTTTCAGATCAGTAGATGTTTGTTCATGATGCTTGGAAAGCTCGGTGTCACGGTTCAGTGGGAGCTTTAGCAGTGATTGTGGATTCATCACCTGGTGGTGAATGATCTTCTTTAGTGTTGCAGATGTTACTAGGAGGGATTCTTAGATCCTATTGTTATAGAAGGGTTCTTTTGCATTTTCATGGACACTATTTGAGGATGTGCAACATCTTGTAAAAATGGAGGATTTTTGGAGTCTTTGGCTAAGATGTTGGTGGTGCTTGACAAGTGATGTTAGTTTAGAGTTTGTTTGCTTGATGTCATGTATACTCTTTCTTGTGCATTATAGTTTTGGCATGTTGCATTACTCTTGAGACCATGGATATTTCACTTGAAGCATGGTATCTTCTAAAGGGGATGTGTAGATTATGATGTCAAGATAAGTTCTTGTTTCAGATGTTTGGAGCTTTGACAATGGTCTAGTATTTCTCTATGTTTTGAGTAATTTGTTTCATATGCTTGAGAAATTCATGTCAAATGCAGTTTGAAGTTTAGCATTAGATGATAGGTTGTCGGTGCTCATGGGTACATGGAGAATAAGGTGAGGTTATGATTCTCATGAGATGAGAAAGGTGTTGTTTTCAGCTGAAAGTTCGAGTAGCCTACACCTTGGTTGGATGCGAGTTCAACAAAGAACAGTGAGGAGATTACTTTTGGATGAGTCATGGTGGCTTGTATATCTTTAAGGACCTTTATTATTTTTCCTCCCTCTGGTTTTCTCAGCGGTGAAGTTTATTTGAGAGCTATTTACCCATTATATCTTTCAGATATGTGCTATGCTTTATCTTTCATAGATATGAATCTTGAGTTTTTGTTTTAAGATTCTGGAGGATTCATAGTGAAAGGTGGACATCATAGTTTATCTCCTTGTGATTTTGAGGACTGGTAGGAGATAGGTATATGGGTCAGTTTGATATTCTTTGAGAGGCTTACATCCATGTTTTGTTAAGTTGAACGGTTGGGTGTTGTTATGGCTTTTCCCTTGGGATGTGAAGAAGATCATTCTTGACACAACAGGCATTTAGAAGTGTGTATAGGATGATGCTACATGTTATGATTTGTAGTTTCTCTCTAGTCTGGTTTTTTCTTCTTGTATATTCGATCTCATATGACTTTAGATTTGAGATTTCTATGTGGATTCGTGATGGTCACTAGTTTGTGGTCATGTGTTGTCACTTAGGTGATGACATGAAGGCTCTTATGCCTCTTTCTTATGTCATATATAGAGAACCTTGGAAAAAAATATGGAAGACTGTTGAGAGAAATGATTCTTGCAGCAGGTGGTTGCAAGTTGTGCATATTAGTGTGGAAGTTCCTCTATACTACATGGTTGCATATTTCTATGTGCAAAAATTAGTAGACTTGTTATGCCATTGATTTTCTTTTTTCAGATATGGCATTAGCCATAGAGTAAGAGTTCCTAGATGTGGTTGGTCTTCTTCGACTAGTTGACAGTTGGAGCTTGTATTTGTTGTTGATGGGTTGGTTGTGCTACTAGCATGAGTTTACTAATGTGGATACCTTGAAGGTATGAGTGATTGGATGAAATATCATGAGTTGTGGGTGTTGTTTTTCAGTCGTGTGGGTTTGATCAGTTGGATGGTTGCAATTAGTTTTCTAGTTGATGTTCTAGCTAATGATTTGTCTTATTTCTAGAGAAAGTATTCATGTTTGTGCTCGTATTTGAGATATTTGAAGTTGTTGCTTTGATGCCTTTGCCGCCTGTAATATTTGATGCTTGTTTTCTTGAGACTGGTACATAAACACCTTGGCTCGTTCCTTTTTCTTGTGGTGGATGGTTGGAGCTATTGCCTAAGTTGGTGGACATTTTTTGGATGTCATTTTTGGTGTCTTGGTTGGAGCATGAAATCATTGTGTTGATCCTTGTGTTCGAGTTTGGAGGAAGCCAGTAATTCTTCGTCAAGTGGGATATTTTTGGGGAAATCTGCCTCAACTTTTTGGCTTGAAATCTCTTGAAAACTTGGAATTTTCTCTTTAGTCTTGGCCTTTACCACTTTATCATGGGGAACAATTATTAGAGGCATGGTTGTGTGATTTACTGCTTTACCACAAGGCTCTGTTGTTTAGTCCATGGTTGGCTTGTGTTACCACCATATTGTGGCAGTCTCCTCACTATTTGGCATTTGCACGGTGAAGGCTTGATGATTAGGCGTAGTGGTTACCTCCCTACCATAGGGGTCGCTCAGAGAAGGCGCGATGGCATGATGAAACCATGGTGGTTGGCATAGGTGGTTACCTCCTTACCGTGGAAGCCTTTGGTTCATGGCGCAGTTGCGTGGTGTGCTTGGCGATCGGCTTAGGTGTCTACTGCCATACTATTGGAGGCTTTACTCTACCTCACGATTGGGTAGTGGTACTGCCATAATGTGGCAGGCTTCACGCTAGCTGGTGATTACGTGGTGGCTTACTACTATATTGTGGAGGTCTTGTGGTTGCCAGGTGGTAGCACAGTGGGCAAGGCAGACAACAATGGAAGCTTACCACTATACTATGAAGGCTTATACTTTTAGCCATGGTGGTGCAATTGGCGGCGATGGATATGGCTTTGTGTCCTGATTTTATGTTGGGTGGCTCGATGTGTGCTATGTTGTGATGTACGTTATCATAGAATGATGGAAGGATTTTCGATGGGATAATTAAATATTCCCTGATGGTTGTTGATTGCTATGGAAGATAGAGAGGTCAATCAGTGAGGTGTCAAGATGATCAGATATTGCAAGGAGAGTGTTTGAGCAGTATGCTAAGGCATTGTAACTATGAACACTAAGTGGTTGTGAGGCTGAGCTAACTGAAAGGCTGGCTGAACAAGTGGGTTGGTGAAATAAAATGAATCTGCACTGTATGTCATGTGAGGACATTGTAACAGTGCAAGGATTCTGTATAATGGTGTTGCCTATATTTTCTAGATGGAAAATATGTAAAATTTTGAAGAGCATAGCTCTGAGATTATATTGTAACTATTTTATTGTTGATTAATACAATTGAACTGAGTGTTTTGGAGGGTGGGGTTTTTAACCCGAATTTTTTTCCCCACATAAATCTACGTGTCCATATGTTTGTCCTTCATGTTGTTTTGATTATGTAATTTGAATCTATGCCTATGTTGAATCTGTTATGTGTTTGCATGTTCTTTTCTCAGAAGGATTAATGGGCGATTTCACTGTGCCTGTTTCTATTTTATGGCATAGTAGTTTGTGTCTTTGATGTGATTTAGAAATTAAAGTCACTAAGATAGTTCTATTCTTAGATGTTTTCATTCTAAGTTGACACATCTCTTCTGCAATGTTACATAGTGTTTTACACCCTTCTCTAACTAATCCACTCCCTGAACTAACTAAAAACCAACTTTCAACACAAGTAATTATTGCATTTCAAATTTGTTGCTTTAAGCAACTTACAAATTTGCAACTTTAGACTCCTCCAACCGAATGAATACATCTAATGAAATCTAAACCCACACAAATGGCTTACAAATAGCCTTATTACATCAACAAAACTCTATTTTTTCACACTCATATACAAATTCACAAATTTTCCTTCAAAGGCTACAAAGACAACTTCTAGTGCAAGATTGAAATTTTCACATTTTTTATCACTAGACCCAAAAGTCACCCTAAAACACACCTAATGGTATTAATTGACCTTATTCAAGACAAAGCATGCTCAAAATACCCACAACAACCTATTGACCAACCTATTCACCAGCAAATAATCACTAAGACCACTAAACTAGACCTTCTTCATCAAATGGAGGAACAACGTGCTCTACACCAATGATCATACACTTTTGTGTGTGGAATACTCAAACTTCTCAACCATCATTTGTATGTTTCTCTTTCCCATTGTTTTGCATTCCATCATAAGGGATCAAGCCGGTTGGACGCAAGCCAGATCAATTCCACGTGTTTGGTTGTGAAAGAGGACCATGTCTAGCGTAAACCTACCTATTGGGACACGTTGGAGTAGTTATTTTGGTCACATGAATTGAAAAATGAAAGTTGCACCACTTTGCAACTTTGCATAACTTGAATAACACTTTTTCCTTCAAGTGAAAATCTGCCACCACGGGAAAACCACTCTGAGATAGCCAAAACTGAGAGAGGTTTTTGTAGAGGGGCCCAACATGATCCTGTAGGATTAGACAAGAATTTTCTAAGCATCACAGTATCAGAGTAATAGCATGCTAAAATTTGCAGCCATTTTGCACTTTGGACCCTTAAGGGATTGATCCGGTGGAACGTAGCTCAAAGCGATTCCATGTGTTTCGATGCAAAAAAGGACCATGCCTAGCATAAACATACCTATTTGGATGTGTTGGAATAGTCTGCTTGGTCACACGAGCTGCAGAGTGAAAGTTGCACCACTTTGCAACTTTGCACAACTTGAATTTGACAGTTTTTCCATCAAGTGACAATCCACTGCCACAGGAAAACCACTCCAAGATAGCCAAAATCGAGAGATGTTTTTGTAGAGGACCCCAACATAATCCTTTTTTATTAGATGAGAATTTTCTAAGCATCATAGTATCCGACTAATAGCATGTTGAAGTTTACAACCATTTTGCACTTTGGACCTTTAAGGGGTCAATCCGATGGAACGTAGCTCAGAGCGATTCCGCGTGTTTGGTTGCAAAAGAGGACCATGCCTAGTGTAAAAATACCTATTCAAACATGTTGGAATAATCTACTTGGTCACAAGAGTTTCATAATGAAATTTGCACTACTTTGCAACTTTTCACTGCTTGCATTTGACGCTTTTTGCATCAAGTGAAAATCCACTGCCATTGGAAAACCACTCTGAGATAGCCAAAACCAGCTGAGGTTTTTGTAGAGGGGCCCAAACCAATCCTGTTGGATTATATGAGAATTTTCTAAGAATCATGGTATTTGAGTAATAGCATGTTGAAGTGTGTAGCCATTTTTTTACTTTGGACCCTTAAGGGATCGATCCAGTGGAACATAGCTCAAAGTGATTTTGTTATTTCGGTGTGAAACAGGACCATGCCTAGTGTACAAATACCTATTCGGAAATTTTGGAGTAGTTATTTTTGTCACACAAGTTGTAGAGCGGAAGTTGCACCACTTTGCAACTTTGCACAACTTGAATTTGACACTTTTTCCATCAAGTGAAAATCTACCGCCACAAGAAAATCACTCCAAGATAGCCAAAACCAAGAGGTTTTTATAGAGGGTCCCAATGTAATCCTATAGGATTAGATGATAAGTTTCTAAACATCACGGTATCCGAGTAATAGCATGCTAAAGTTTGCAGCCATTTTGCACTTTGGACCCTTAAGGGATCGATCTGGGGGAACATAGCTCGAAGGGATTTCACGTGTTTCGGTGCAAAAGAGGACCATGCCTAGAATAAAAATACCTATTCAGACACGTTGGAACATTCCACTTGGTCACACGAGTTGCAGAGCGAAAGGTGCACCACTTTGCAACTTTGCACAACTTGAATTTCACACTTTTTTCATCAAGTGAAAATCTGCCACCACAAGAAAACCACTCTAAGATAGATGAAACTGAGAGAGGTTTTTGTAGAGTGGCCTAGTTTGATCTAGTAGGATTAGACAAGAATTTTCTAAGCATCATGGCATCCAATTAATAGCATGATGAATTTTGCATCCATTTTCACTTTGGACCCTTAAGGGATCGATCCGGTGGAACATAACTCAGAGCGATTCCACATGTTTTGGTGCAAAAGAGGACCATTATTAGCATAAAAATACATTGTCAAACATGTTGGAATAGTCCGCTTGGTCACATGAGTTGGAGAATGAAATTTGCACCACTTTGCAACTTTGCACTGCTTGCATTTGACGCTTTTTCCATCAAGTGAAAATACACCGCCACGGGAAAACCACTCTGAGATATCCAAAATCGAAAGAGGTTTTTGTAGAGGGGCCCAACGCAATCTTGTAGGGTGAGATGAGAAGTTTATAAGCATCACTGTATCCAAGTAATAGCATGTTGAAGTTTGCAGCCATTTTGCACTATGGACCCTTAAGGGATCGATCTGGTGGAATGTAGCTCAGAGCGATTCCGCGTGTTTCGATGTGAAACAGGACCATGCCTAGCATAAAAATATATATTCGAATGCACTGGACTAGTTCACTTGGTCACACGAGTTGGAGAGAAAAATTTGCACCACTTTACAACTTTGAGCAACTTGAATTTGACACTTTTTCCATCAAGTGAAAATCCACCACCACAAGAAAACCACTCTGAGATAGCCAAAACCGAGAGAGGTTTTTGTAGAGGGACCCAACGTGATCCTGTTGGATTAGACGAGAAATTTATAAGTGAAAGGAAATATTTTTTATGGGGTTTGTGTTGCTGCCCCTATAGATTTTGATGGAAAAGGGCATGAAAAATGAGGTTTCACACTAGGGTTTGATAAAATATTGCATGTAGAGGTTGGGTGATTGTCTTTTGAGTTTGTGTAGGTGATTTTAAGAAGTTTTGAGGTGGTGGCATGTTCTGGTAAGGTGTGAAACCATTCCTTTCAATAAACCCAAGTCCTTATACTAGCATAAAATAAGGGTTTTGGTTTGGCATGGTAGACTGAGTTTGTCCTGAGAAAAAATACAGATATGAGGGTTCAGATACATGATAATTGATTCCCCAATAATTTAAGTGGGTTCTTGAATGTTTAAACGTATGTTCCTTTGTAAATTAGGCCTAGCCTAATGAGGACAACGAAGAAGGTTATTTTTGATGCACACGTTCCAAGATAGTCACTATTGATTTTGAAGTATGTGTTGTAACTCAATAATAGCTATCTAGATCAGTCATTTTTTTGTGAAGTCGTTTGAGAAGATTTCCCCAAAACACCACTTGAAGCCACTCTTTTCACTTGAAAATTCATCATAAAACCCTTTAGAAACAACTCCACCTTTGTTTCTTGAATTACCCTGCACAAATAAACACACACACACACCTAAAACATCCTAATAGTAACTTATGGGATACTGATCTAAACTATCAAATTTAGTGGAGTAGTCATTATTGGTTTACAAACCGAGTTGAGAAAAAATAGTTCAAAATAATGATAAACTCAATGGATACCCTCCTAAATAGATTCAAATGAAAGATACTTCACTATTCTACCTTAAAAAACAAGATTCAAGTCCTTAAACTACTGTACAAGCCATAGAAGTTAATGAACAACTGGAAAAACTCATAAAATCACTAAAATAGGGACTTTATTGATTTTAAATATTGAAGAATAAAAAAGATCTTTATTTTTCTTGACCTTACATGCTTTATATCACTTCTCTAGTCACCTAATGACCTCTTTGAGACTTCCACTACATTACATATGACCTTTACATGACCTTTTTCACATTGTTTACATTTTAAAATTCAAATTTTGCAAATTTGTCTATTGAAGGCATTTACAGAACAAGGTGCTACTGCACCAAACATGAAATCCAAAATTAAAATATTTGAGTAAATTTCATTATGTAAATAAATATCATTACAATGCATTAGGTATTTCATTCTCACAGATCTTTTACAATGTCACTCATACATTCGAGATTCTCTTTAAATGTCTACATCATAGGTGCTCATTATGAGGTTAACTTCAATTGAGTAACTTGAGATTCCCTCGCTAAGCTTCACACGCTCTTTTATAATGGCTTGAAATCAAAATTGAGATTTTTCAAGATCATCAAAATAAGGATGCTGCATTGATTTTTTGGCTGAGATTCTCTTTGATGGCTCATAAATCAGCATTATCCTCAACAAGAGATCAATCAATTTTTACTAGTTTACTTATAATTATGCAAAGTAAAAGAGAAAAAGAAAGAGCATCCAAAATGGAAATGAAATAAAAATAGATGGAAGGCACTTACAGATAGGCATGCAAGTCTCACAACTTAGTCACTTCTGGTCATACATCTTCACTGGGAATTCCAACATACCTATTGCACACAACACCTCTCATGAATAGAGTAAGTTGAAATTTCAGATGCTCTTATAATGTCTACATCATAACTACTCATGATAAGGTTAACTTCAAATGAATAACTTGAAATTCCCTCGCCAAGATTTGCACACACTTTTCTAATGGCTTAAAATCATGATTGAGATTTGTCAAGATCATCAAAATAATGATGTTGCATTTCTTTTCCGTCTAACATTCTCTTGGATGGCTCATATGTCTGCATTTTTTGCAAGGGGACACCAATCAGTGTTTAGTGTGTTACTTACAAATAGGAAAAGTAAAAGAAGATGATAGCATTGGCATCAAACAAATTAATGTGCATACAAGTATAAATTAATAAGAACCAATGTGCATATACTTACAAATTAATCCAACAAGCCATCTGGTTCTGCTCTACTCTTTATTGTCTCAAGTATTGCCTCATGGTCAAACTCATAGACCTTCCACAAGGTATTTTTCAAAGGTCTACCCCCATATTTGGTCAAACGAACATTGGATTCCATGAAAAGGTTCGAGTAATGAAGGATCTTACGATGCATGTCAAAGTCCTGAAATAGCCAATGTTTAACAGTCGAATGTGGGTACCTTCTAAGCCACGTTCCAGTAACCACAAATGAGCCTGTAGGGTATTATATGTTTTCTCCATCTATAACTAGGGCCTTCAAATTATTTTTGGCCTTAGCACAATGACATAAGTAATAGTATGTTCCCTCTTCATTGTCTTCATCTGCAATAACTGTATTAGCATGCCCTACATTAATATGTGAAAAAAATATCTTGAAATTAGTCAACATAACAAATACAGTACAAAGTAAGATAACGATATGGAGTTTTAACAACTAAGAAAGTATATATATCACCTAGTTGAACTAGATCTGATACATGTTCAAAGTAGACTGATGATTCCATCTGTGTCAGTTCCAATGTCGTCGAAGGGCGATACGTGTGAAGTTGGCTAAGATAACTTGTCAACCATTTTTCAACCCACTCCCCTGACTCACAATCATTCCAAGCTTGCATTGTACATGAAGAAAAAAAGAATGCCATCTTTCGTGTATCGATATTACATGAACCTGCATTTGAGCTAAGGAAAGAGTATACCTCACTCAATCATGTTAGTGTACAAAAATCTTCATATGGTGCAATGTTAGTATCAACCATCAACCAAAAAAATCTACAAATTGAAGATGTACCTTCATTACTTGAACCCATCGAAGCATTATGCCACTCGATGATTGATTTTACATTTGTCAACTTTGCACTATCTTTATGCTTTAACTCTTCTTGTGCTAATTCTCTTTTCATGCATGCTCCTGCACAATCGAGCTCCCCCTTTCCATGTCTGGCATAAAAAAATTCCACATATGTTGAACACCTGTAATGAAATGCATCCTACACAACTAGTAGAACATGTGCAAGTTCTTGAACTATGCTACACAATTATCATACCATATTATATGTCGGTTTTATTCTATGCCCTCTAAGCCAAACCATTATAGAACATTTGGAAGCAATCTTGCATGAACTCTGGAGAGTGTGTGCAATCAACACTAATGTAAAAGTGGTACTCCCTCAATACCTTGCTTTGGTCATTTGTACTATCAAATGCATGAATAAATGTTATGTGCACAAATATTGAAACCTGTGTGGAGTTGTGATACTGTGACTACACCTCACATTGTGGTTGTAGAGTGTAGTTCTTTACAAATTCAACCACTGATACTATGCTTCCAACTAGAAAGGTTTCCTTGCATGTCCAACCATCGGGCTCTATGGGTATGCATTGCATACTCAAACAATATATTGTCATGAAACATGGACATAACTGGTACACTGGAATCTTCTCAATAAACAAATCACATTTTTGCTTCAGACCCATCTTTTGTAGCATATGCCACTATTTTATACTTCCTAAACTCTACTAGTTTTTGTCCCACCTCATTTGTGCTTTCCATATGTTGACATACTGGCATACGTTGGAAGCCACCACAATGCTCGCATGAACCATCCAAGCATGTTGTCTTGTAGAATATTTGGCCATCCTCTATTTCACATAAATTTTTATAAGAACTCTCTTGAAGATTTTGGTGGGGTTTCTATGCCACAATCCTGCAAAACATCATTAATATGCAAATCTAAATATATTGAAAAATAAACATATGGTTAGAAAATTCAATATGTAGTATACAAAAACAAGTAGTGTGTGTAAGATTTATCTTGACATAAAAAGGTTTAACCATTTCAAAAAATATTCGAGAAGTACTAATTTGAGGATAATCATTTTCAATTTTTTGAAAAAATTGGGTTTGAGTCATATCCAAAAAATGCTTTGGATGTGGCTTACTATTCCGACTACTGATTCTCCTTCTTACCACATCCCTTTGATTCAGAGATGGCCTTGTGTTATTCTTCCAATACTCTTCAATTATGTTCTCAAGGCTTCGAAAAATTCTTTATCTTTTCGTGACAGTCTCCCCAAGAACGCCCATAATTCATTTGAATCAGTGCCCTCAATTCTTTGTTGCCTTTGAATGGCTCTTGATAAAAAATTTCTACTAATTCTAATTTGTTCACTCGTCTTTCTAATGATATGAGCTCTATTTCTTTGATAGCTTACCAAAGTTGATTTAATGGCACATTGGGTGACATTACTATCCTTTGAGCATGAGGTCTTACCCACACTCTCATAAGCATCCATTAGATTCTTCACAATAGTGTCTTCACTCGATGCATTTGATGTTCTCAACCCAAGAGTCTTCATGATGTTCCTATACTTTACACCCCACATCATTTCAACAAATAGTTGACATCTTGCGATCTCATTTAGCCTTTCAAAGAATCATTCCCAAATCTTATTAGCATATCTTCTACAAGTGTGTGTTGAAATATTACCTTCCTTGTGCTGCAAATTCTCATCATCAATATTAATCAAATACTTTGGCTTTCTACGCAAAATTGTAGGTGGTCTTCTCCTAGGTACATACATCTCAACATTAGGAATTTCATCAATATTTAATTAAGGTGGGCTAGATTGCGTACCTTTGGTCGAGGGTGGAGAAGAAGACATACCTTGAGGTTCACATGGGGATGATGGTATACATTCTACATCAAATCTGAGTGATGATGTACTCTCAACTTGAGATGTGTTGGATGATGTCAAACAATATTCAATTGTGGTAGATAGTGTCCCTCCATATTCACTTGTAGTAGATGATGTGCATCCATATTCACTTGTGGTATATGGTGTCGCTCCATATTTTCTTGTGATTAATGGTGTCCCTTCATATTCACTTGTCATAGAGGGTGTGTCTCCAACTACGGTATTTGAATCTATCTTACGACGATGCTTTCTCATGCATGCCTTTTCTATTGCCAATCCCTTTTCTCTTTTTGATGGTTGAGGTTCTTCTTCAATTGTCTTATTTTTGTCAATCGTTTCCAATTTCCTCATTTCACGATATGCTGCGACCCAAACTCTCTCCTTTTCTTTGAAGGTTTCATTCTCTTCGTCTATTAGTTTCCTCTTTGTCTTTTTCTTTGGCATGGTGGATAATTTTATTTGTAGCATGGTAATGAGACAAATATTAGTTCCTAAAAATGTATCCATTCAAGTTAATTGAAAAATTAAAGCCATTCAAGGCTTCATTTAAATAATACTTACAATCATCTTGTATAAGAGTTAAACTAGCATAGACAAAGGTGACGCAATTTTTTCAATCCAGAATGCCTTAAAGAAAAGTGGTAACGTGTCATGCCATGATTGCAAGATAGGCTCAAAATGGAAGCATGGAAAAGCATACAAAATGTCAACTTATGTCATATATATGCATACAAACTATGGAAGAATGCATGGTGTAGGAGCACCATTGAATGAAAAGGGTGTTGGGCATGAATCCCTATACTAAAAAAATGAGTTTTCCATGAGATTTCAGGTGGTTTTGATATGCTAAAGTGTAATTTGAGTTGGGGCAGTGTGGTTTCTGTGTTTTCTTGTGTTCTTTCTCTATGTACAGACCCGTACAAGGTTGTAATACCTTGAAGGTTTGGGAGATAATTGATACATGACTTTATTTTCACTTGAATAAGGTTTGGTGTCTTAATACCATTTTATAAGAGATTTTCTGTCAATTCTCCAAGTCTTCCCTATTTTGACAGTGTAAGGGTTTGAGGCTATAATGTATTGATTTTCACCAATCCACCCACTCTGATGGATCTATAACTCAGTGGATTGGTTTGTAATATAATAATGTGCATTGCAAATGTGTTTGGGAGTCTCAAAGAGCATGGGTTTGGTCAGTGGAGTGATGCAATAGGCTGGCTAGAGCACATTTCTATGTGAAAGTGAATAACCATGATGATGATTCTGAAAACTAATGAGTGTAATGTCATTGTGAGTGTTTGATAAGTTTGTTCAGGGTTATTGGAAGGTTTTTGGACCCTTGGGAGGAATGGGAGAGGCTCAGAGTTGTGAAATTCTTGAAAACCCTTATTTTTCCTTGTGTTTTGGAGGGTTTCTTGGGATAGTTTGGTAATGACCTTATGCAGGAAAATTAATCATGAAATTGGTGGTTTGGTATCATGAAAATTGACTATTTTTGGTGTTTGAGTGGAAAACTCACCTTTAAAAGGTAGTTCCTTTGCAAATTTGGGGTAATTGGGAAGCCTTTTGCTAGGTAGGCTTATTGGAAGTCAAACATAGTCCAAAGAAGTCACCCTTGGTTCTGATGTATGTTGTGTGTGTAGAACCAGGTTGATGTAGAGTGGTGGGAACCCAAGATACCAATTGACACAACTTCTCAAAAATATGCCAACCAAGACATCAACCTTCAATTGACTCAACAGGACAACATGGTTACCTATCAACCATGACTCTTCATTATGAATCCAAATTGAAATTTGATGTAGGAAAAGAGTGTCAACACCTTCAATATGTAAGCATCTTTATATTCAACCACCTACAAAAAGAAGACAAAAAAAACTCTTCTAAAAGCCACATTTGACCCGAAATTGCTTTGTAGGCTTCACAAACCAGTTTTAGTCATTTTTCTCACAAACCTCCCAAAACACCTGTCAAAAAAATTATTGATCTAGATATCCATTTTAGTGGTATGAGACACATAAGAAATCCACATATTACTCTTTTAAGACACTTTCCTCAAAATGACAAATTTCATTGTTTTAGGGCCCAAATTAGCCAATTTTACAAAGGGACCCCATCAAGAACCCACCACCAAGCTTCCATGACCAAAAAAAATCTTGTCTTAGGTTTCAAAACTAACAATTATCAAGGTTTGAGGACCCCAAGTACTCATTCCATCAAAAAAATTCAAAACCCTCTCTAGAACCTAGGAAATAAGGGTTTTTAGGCCTCCTTACTGAAAAATTACCTTCCAAAACTTCCCAATTCAAAAAAACTACCCAGAAACCTTGGTATAGGTCCCCCCAAGCTTAAGGAACCCCCATCTTCCCTCTAGAAACACTGCGCCCCTCTTTCTTAGGTTTGCACCATTGTTTTCTATGAGAAAATAAGGTATTTCCCCTTGAGCATCATTCATGAGGAAACTTTAAACTTATTCTTATCTAGTCCTAAGAACATCCTAATTACATCCTACATGGTCACTCCACCGAGTAACAGAGATCACAATAGGTGGGATTCCATCTAAGACATCAAATTGCCCTCAAACCCTTGGGTGTCCAAGAACCCGATTTCTAGAAATTTATGAATTCCAAGCACAAAGTTCAATGTAAAACTCTTCAAAGGGAGATAAATGAAATTAGGAACATTCCTTTATGTTATAATATCAATTTCACTCCATTACTAAGCTGATATAGCTTGTACAGGATCTGAAAACACACAAAAAGCAGTGAGATCTTCAGAAAAACTATGGATAAAGGTTGGTAGTTACCTTCCATGATTTGTTGTTATTTTTTCATGTAAGTTGCAGAATTGAGTTCTTGAATGAGTGAATCATGAATGAATTGAATGGTTTTGAGTTTCTAATCAGCTTTATGTTGTGTTACAATCAATTTTATGATGGTTAATCTATTTTTGAGTCTGAAAAAGAATTGAAACCAAGTTCTAATGTTTTGTGGAAATACGAAATCAAGTGAAAATGAAGGATTTTGATGAAAAGATGAGTAATTTTTTTGGTTGATCTTCTTCAATTTAAATTAGGGTCAAAAGTACCCTTCATGATTTCTAGATCCTAGTAGATGCTCTGCATCAGGTTTATAATGGCAATTGGCAAGTGTATATAATTGTGTAATTTAAAATATGGATCAGGGATAACTTTAAGAAACCCCCCCCCCCTCGACGCAGGTGTAAAATCCTGGAGAATCCTGTATACTTCTCGATGAAAAATATCAATTTTATTGGCAATTTTTTTCATTTTTTGAGAAAAAAAAATAATCCCCATTGGCGAATCTTTATAATCCCTGGAAGTCTATGGAAAATCGTGGCAAATTGCAATTTTTTTAAATCGAATAAAATATTTTTCATTGGCGAATTAAAATGAATCTCAAAATAATAAAAAAATCCAGTGGCGAAATAAAAATCATATGGTTCGTTTGATGGACGACTGTAGTTGCATTCCGGAAGTAAATCTCTAAAGTACTAGACTTGCAATTTGAATCCTCCAGAATATCACTAGAACCGTTAGATTTCTAGAAATCAATGGTTGAGATTTTATTACCATACAAATGGTTATAATTTTTTTTTTCTCAGCAATTGGTTGACCTCGACTGGATGCACAACTTTCGAAGTGACAACTCATTTAATGAATTGTACAATGCCATTAATGGATGTCTTCTCAAACACCAACAGGATAGATTTAATGTAATCTTTTAAATCCTTTGAAAGGATAGATCTTAAATAAGGTATTAAGGAGTTTGGAGAAATGGATTTAGTAGTAGATTGTCACTTCCTGCTGGTAAAGTTAAGTGAGCCTGCATACGAGGAAAGGTGGCAGCATTTTGAACTCCATATTTAGAGTTTCCTCAAAATGGTACTTCCAGCCAATATTAGGGTATGGGAAGATGAAATTGTGGTCTTCATGCAACCAAATTTGAATTGGCCTGAAGAAGGGAAAATTGACATCATTTCCTAGCTACATTCAGTGGTGTGGAAAGAGAAAACCAGCTATGCCGAGTACAACAGGGTAATTTTTGTTTTAGAAGAAGAAGAAGAACGTGCTGAATTTAATAATTTTGTTATGGAAATGCAGTTGGAACTGTACAAAGTCCCGGTACCTCCGATAGTTTAACAAAATACATGAATCATTTTCTGAATTGTGAATTTTTGACACATAATGATAAGGGGGCGTAGTTTCAGCTTTTGAGCACTTTTTGAATTTTGATTGTACAGGGTGTGGGGTGATAGGTCTGTGAAACCACATTTTTGGCATTTGAGAGACAAAATAATATATTTCTAAATCTATGTTTTTATCAATGCTTCCTTTTAATTATGAATGAATTGTGTTTCTTCATGATAATTGTTCAATGTTTATCTGTTAGTGTTAGGTCAAATTCAGAATGCTTATTTTTTCATCTTTGAGATTTTGTGTTTAGATTAATTCATTTGTTAAAAGAGAAAATATTGCTTTTCTTTACTGATTGTCAAAAAAATGGACTTTGTGTCATTTGTTTTAAAATAGTATGCATCTACTTTCATGCTTAAAGTGACAAATCTGTACACCAACAAGAAAAAAGAGTTGCAGTTTGGAAGTAAATCTCTGAAGCATTAGACTTGCGAATTGAAACCTCCATAATAACACATTAATCATTAGATGCAGACATGTGGCGAGATAAAGGCCCATCGCTCATCGCTTATTCACTCTTTTCAATGCCTTGAATCTTGATGTTGTACATTTCATTTCATTGAAATTCTCAATCTTGATTCTTTTTTGAAGAAAGTGTGGTTGGCAGTGGCAGCAATTAATGCCATGTGTGATATAAATATCCGAAGCAATTTCTAGGACAACTCATAGCTTTAATGAAACAATATTTTTAATGATTTCATATCATTTGAATGAGTCATTTTGACATCTTGCCAGCTTGAGGTAGAGTTCAAGTTGGCACGTAGAAAGACGTCAATCAAATTAGAAATTTTAATTATACAGGTTGGAAGCGGCAGTGGTAGCCCATAAATAGGGATAGTGATTCAGTGATTAGTAGAAGGGTTTTTATTTTCTAGGGTTAATAAGGATTCACGAAGAAGATGATGCAGTATTGGGGATACTGTAAATTCCTCTACCTACAATTATGTAGTTACAGAGTAATCAGTAAAAGACGAATTTCCTTCAAGTTCAAAATGGGTGGAATTGGAAAGAAGTTCATTTGGTTAACCTGAATTTTCAGACGAGTTTTGAACTAGGATGAGGAGCTCTGATGGAGATAAGTGCTATCCCAATGCATAGAGGCTGGAGGTAAAATATGGGATTAGATTTGCTTCTCCTCCTGTATTCTAACAACTCCCATTTCCCCAGCATGGTTGGCTAGGCAAACCCCATGCATTTATTTTCAAAGAGACATTTGTTTTTCATCTTTTGTATGAATTTGGTTCTCAAAGGGGATAAGTACATTTTGTAGCTTCACGGCTCCCGTTTCCCCAAGAGTGATTGGAACCCCCTTTGCCCAGCATGGTTGGCAAATCCACCAGCAGAAGTTTGGAATCATGAATTTATTTTTAGAGCCACATTTACTTTTAGAGATAGATGTTTATTAGGTTTTCAGCAACAAAGCTTGGAAATTACAATAAATTTGTAATCCATTGTAATGAGCAACAACTTGGAATAAATTATTAAATTTTGTCTATAAAGTACTAAAGGGACACACTGACAATTGTTATTTATACAAAACAGGAGCTACAGTGCTACTCGTCTGTAAAAAGATATGTAATAATGTGACATTGAAATTCAGTTGCAATAAAATAAATGGTTGTGTTGTGTTATTCTTGAATCTTGATTCCTTGAATCTTCGTTATTCATTTACATTTAAGCATAAAGAGTTGTTTTCTGAGTTCGGAACTTCAGTGTCTATTAATAATTTAATATATTCAAATCAATTTTTTTTCTTTTTAGAAATTAAGTAATATACTCTATGCAATATGCACTTGAGAATTCATGGTTACTCAAGTTTCAAGTTCAACCGTTGGATGAACATTTGATGTATGGTTGTAGTTACATTCCGTAATGAAATGAAGAGAGCAATGGCCTTCCCAATTTAAACCTCTGGAATTACCATATAACCGTTAGATTTAGAAAGATCAACGATTAAAACTTAAGATTATGACAATAGCAAACAATCAATATGAAAATTTTATGACAGTTTGGTCATTTAAATGCCTATAAAAAAATTGTTTAATTTACGAATTTTTATATAAAATCTTTTATAAATGGAAGATCTTGAAAAATTAGAAAACAATGATAATTATTAGTGATAAATATAAAAATCTACTGTTATAATTAACAATTAACAAAAGTTTCTAAAATCGTATTAAAAATAAATCTTGTTAAATATATTCTAAAAATTAAAAATAATTATGTTTTATTTTGAAAAGACTCTAAATTAATATATATTTTTATAATAATATTATAAATCACATATATTAATATAAAAAATGATAGCTATTAATATTATAAAAAAAAAGTTTCTAAATTCATATTCAAAATATTCAAAAAAGTTATATTCTATTCTCTTTTTATAATAAAAATTATAAAATGATATGTATTATAAATTAAAATACTATATAATAATTTTTTACAGTTTAATAAAAATATAGCAAGTTAAACTATATGGTCTAAGACTCTAATAAATTTTATAGCTACAATATACGGTCTAAAATTGAAAAAATGGTCAAATATTTAATAGACCATCAAATTCCAGGCATGCTGTCAACTGTCAAGTGATTAATGTTTATTTATAAAGTTAATATAATAAATTACTCAAGTTTCAACTGTTGGATGAACATTTGATGTATGGTTCTAGTTGCATTCCGTAATGACATGCACACAGCGATGGGCTTCCCAACTTAAACCTCCGGAATCACCCTATAACCATTAGATTTAGAAAGATCAACGGTGAAGAATTTGCAACTTGTAGACGTAAGATGTGTCATTCACTTTAATGTTCCAATTTCGAGAAACAAAGCATTTAAAGCACTTTGTATTGCTAAGTGTCAACTGTCAAGTGATTAATGTTTATTTTAAACTTTAAAGTTAATATCATAAATTACTCAAGTTTCAACCGTTGGATGAACATTTGATGTATGGTTGTAGTTGCACTCTGTAATGAAATGCACAGAACGATGGGCTTCCCAACTTAAACCTTCAGAATCACCCTATAACCGTTAGATTTAGAAAGATCAATGGTTAATAATTTTCAACTTGTAGTCTTGTAGACCGAACTCCTAAGATGTGTCATTCACTTTAAAGTTCCAATTACGAGAAAAAAAGCATTTAAAACACTTTGCACTTTGAAATTGTATAGTGACTTTTAAAGTCTTCAATCTTCAGATTGCTTATTGGCCATTGCAGTGCACCACCCTATTTTGGATTCCACAGTTCCACTTCCAACAATGCCATTCCAGTTTTCAAGCGTCGGGACTCAAAATCTGGGTAAGTGAAAGAATTCTCGCGGCTACGTTTCATCATTTGACATTTCTTAAAATCTTATTTTGTCAAAGTTTGAAGTTTGGTTTTAGACTTTAGAGACTCAAAAATTCATTAAAATTAATGAGGACTAATAGGTATTACTTATTATGGAATTCAAATTTCACAACTTCACATTTGTACAAGCATGTCTACCACCAGTACCACTAGAGCAATGTCCGATAAAAAAAATACATTATGCAAAATTGCTTAAAACCCCAAGTTTCACTGATGGGTACCATGATATTTATGATCCTAAAATCTATGGTAGGCGTACCTCAGAACTTAGATTTTCATCTCAAAATTAGGCTGCAAAGAAAATAAAAGTTAATAGTGCCAGTGCACCATGGGTAATTGGATTAGGACGCATGATGTTCCCTTGCCCATAATTTATCATGGTTTGTGCCGAAAATTATGATGATAAGAAAAGAGCAATTGTTAAAAAAGATAACCAAGAAGAATTGTTATCCATTAATGCAGAAGAACTTGGAAAAGTGTTGGGGTTTACAACCGAAGAATTTGGAAACCACCACATTGACCTAGAAAAGCTTGCTAGTGATTATGAAGTAGTGGAAGAAAGACTAAAAAATGATTTCTTATATAATATAGTTAAGGATAGAAACAAATTGAAAGGTGATCAGAAGCCTCCTTATAAGTTGGATTTTTTTAAACCATGGGTTCAGGATACTATTTCCATGCTAGCATTTTGCCTCGGTCTGGATAGAAATTTGGAAGTGGGTGCAAGCCTCCTTGAAATGGTATATAATATCCATTATGCTGATGAACATGTCAAATATAATTATACTCAGCATATTGTAGAATCCATGCATAAACAATTTTTAATGATTAAAGCAGGTTCCACAAAGACATTTAGGTTCACAACCTACTTGTGCTATCTTTTTCTATTCAAATTTAGAGGAATATTTCAGACCAACAAGCTTCAGATTCAGCCCTACAGTAATGCAGAGGAAAATAAAATGGCTCTAGTATATGAATGGACCATTGAGATAAGGATGCATGATTCTCGAAGGAACTACAGTCATTTTGTAGACTACTTTTTGGTTCCATTGCATCAAGTAATTACAAATAATCCAATGCCTAGATTGCCTATGTCATGTAGAAACTGCATGCAACTAGGAAAAGAAATACAATTGGTTGATTGGTACTTAATGGAAGAATATACTGTGCTAATATTTTATGGATCAGGAGTACATCCATACAAACTTCCAATACATGTGACGGGAAGGGTTTTTGCTTTGGAATATGTAAGGCAGGTGCAGAGTGCTAATGAACTACACTTTCTTAGTTAGCAAAAGAAGACCTTATTTCCTTCTTTACCGTTTTCATGTGGAGGGTTCACATTCGAGAGAAAAGCATTTATTGTGGCACATAATCTTTTGAATTTTTTTGCATTTGATGCTATCTATCACTGGTAGTATGATCCATGTGACATCATTAAATCAATGATTGTGGCCAATAGGAATGCTGCAAATAGAATTCAACATCAAAGTAAACCCTTGCTTGAAAACTTGAGAAACAAGGATTCTTGGGATGAGGTCAAAATAGCAATGGAGAAAAGTGCTACTAAGAATGGTATTCCTTTTGAACAACTGTCAGGAAAAATGATGGCATTGCACCGAAAGACAAACAGGACATACAAATTTTTTTTTGAAAAAAGTGATAAACGATCTAGTAGAGTAAAAATTCCAGGATCTCGAGAGAAGGATGTTATAGATAAAAAATGGTCACGATCAAAAATTATTGCCTTTTGGTCTATGAAGAAGGACCTAGGAGAAGAAAGAGCTCTTGTAGAGTATGATGATAATGAAGAAGATGAAGAGTTTAGCAAATTGTGGAATATAGAGCATCCCGATGAACGTGATGAATCTAATGATGATATTGATATGGAAGAAGAAGAACAAAGCCATGCCAGTTACAAACCTGTTTTAAGTGAGGCTGCAAAAGAAGAATATGCTTCAACATATACTACAGGAGTAGCCATACTTCAAAAAATTGGTTATGAAGGTGGTCCTTTGGGGTCCAAAGGACAAAGCCCTTCGACAATACAAAGTGTTGAGCATAGAAAACCAATTGATAAATCTAGCCTTGGGTTTGGAGGTGAAAAATTAGACGAAGGGGATACAAGACAAAGTCAATTTGTTAGAGCTTCTAGTCCTCATGCTCATGGTTAGATACGATCACAACTAGGACATGCCCCTGGTGGACAGCTTAGTGAAACTAGGAGTGCCATTGGTGGCGATGGTATGGGTAGTAGTACTAGCAGTGGTCAACATGTGCTACAATGACAAATTACACACAATACTAAGAGGAAAACAAAAAAAGATACCACAGAAAGACCAGGTGATCAAGGCAATCAAAAGAGGCAAAGGATTTTCACAGGTCCAAGTCACACTATCAGTGGATCCACTAGTACCACAAAGGAGTTATTTCCAGGAACTCCCACAAATCCAGTTAGTGTGGGTGCGACATCATTAGAAACTGCAAGTACTCCTATTCCTTTGCCATTCAAGCATTCCATTGTTCCTGCCTCCCCAGGTTATGATTTCATCAAAGAGTTTTAAAAAGAAATCAAACTTGAATAAAAAAGAAAAGAAGCAATTGATGGAGAGTGTGTCTGTTGTAACTTCAGAGAATGCAACAACCATGGTATTACCCACATTTGACACAAATAAAGAAATCATGGAGTACACAATTATTGTTCCCACAGTTCAAAACAAACCAACAAATCAAATGGATAAATTTGAATACCAGGTAACCAATTTTCAATTGGATTTTTCTGGCTTGAAAAATACTGACAAAATTAATGTATCAAAGAAGAATAATTAATTGGTGTAAACATCATTGCTAAAGAAAAATAGAGAGAAGAAAAGGTTGCAGACCCAAATAGAAAAGTTACAGGCAGACCTAGCAAGTGAGAAAGCAAACAGAAAAGCAACAGATAACAAGAGCAATGAATTAGAAAAAAGAATAATAAAATCTGCCTCTACATCAACAAGCAAAGAGGATAAATCAAATGAGAGAGAAGTGAATGACCTGAAGTGAAGGCTAGATGAGAGAAACAAGAAATATGATGAGGAAAAATCCACTTCAAAAAAATTAAGAGTAAGCATTGCGAATGGAAATGTACAGTGGGAACAAAAATTGGAGAAACAGAGAAAAATAATTGAAAGATTGGAGAAAGAGCTGACGGAAGCAAAAGAAGAAATTAAGTCTTCTCAAAATAAGTTATCTGCATTTTGTAGAGATACAGTGAGGCATATGAAACAAAATATCTTAGATGAAATAATGCAGAGGAGGTTTGATCATTTGTGTGACATGTTTCAATTGATTGATGCTATCGGACAACATTATAAGAAGCTCAAAAAATATTTAGTGGACAACAAAAAGGTGTTGGAATTAGAGAAATCTGCAAATGAAGTTCTACAAACAGTTTACAAAGCCAATGACAATGATCTGAAATCAAAACGGATTACTAATCGGATTGAAACCTCAATGAAGTTGTCATCTATCATTGAAAAGTGTTCGAGAATGTATAGAACAAAGGAATATTTTCATTTGGTTGTAGACAAGATGAAAGTGGTGAATGAAAAGGTAAGGAACTTCACAGAGCTTGGTTTTCTAGAGGCTTTTGACACAAATGAGCAATTCATTGGAAAGGATGGTTTCAGAAAGAAGATGGAAGGTGCAAGGAAGATTGATTTGGACCAGTTTCCTTAGAACCCAAATGTGAACTATTTTAATTTGGATTCAATCAGAACATTGATAACCTTGAATGCAAAATTGACTGAAGAATTCAAGATAGGTTCCACTTCTAATTACAATCATGAAATGTTAACAAAACTTCAAGTCAAACAACATCAGTTAGAACAAATGACAATTCCACCTCTTGAAGAGTGGAAGTTGCTGGAAAAAGTGATACAGTGACTTGATTTTTTATTTTCAACCATTGATAATATGAGTTTCCAAGTTCCAACTTAGCTCTGTGCAGATTTTTCTTTGGGCATTGGCAAGATTTTGCATTGTCAGTGCCAATATGTACTCCTTCATGTGAAATTCAATTAAAAATCTCAAATTCAGACTTCAGTAATGTGATGATGTTCAATTATGTGTATTATTTATTTTATCATTTGAACTACTGATGAACTTGATGGAACTTCTAATTTTGCTCTTTGAATTCCTCTTTTTCTTGACCTTATCCCGGTCTGTCAATGTGTCATATTGTTTGGGAAAGAACCTAAGGTTGGGGTTTTTATTTTGGTTTTCATGAAAATCCTAATGTCGTATGTAATACCTTGGGTGAAAATCTATTCGGATGTTACCTTTTTTGGGTGGGTTTTGTTGGTGTTTTCTAACATAAACAAAGTTTGTCTCCTAATCTACCTATGGAATTGCCAATTCCAATCAAGGGCATGGGATGATTACAACATTATTTCATAACTTATGATAGTCATTTTATTTTCAATTTTGTAGCAAGCTCTAAGTAAAGACATACAGACACATGACTTCACAAAATCATACAATTTAAACCAGTGCCATATACCATTGGGGAGTCAAATTCACAAACATTTAAAATTTAACAACAGATTTAATTTTTCAAATACATAGCATATAAGATCCTTGGAAATATTGCATTACAATAGTGTCAATCCATATCCTAACCCAATAATTCTTACTAAATACCTTTACAAACATATCCATCCATGATTCCATCCAAGCATTTTAATTAATTCCTTGAATTAAAGTTAAAATGGAAAACATACACACCAGAGCACTGAGCAGTGAGATGAACACCATAATCCTTGATTATACTATTTAAAATTATGATATGTTTATACAAAGGAGAGACATGAGCTTGAAATATAACATCATAACTCAAATCCTAGTACTGTTGCGAAACATCAAATCTTCATAGACCTAAAACCCCATTACCGAATAACCCCAAACCTAAATTGTATTAATATTGAAATAACTGGTTCTTAAAATCTGTTCTGCAACTATACCTAGAATCGACCTCAAAATATTTGACTTGCCAACCCCTATTTCTTGCCTTGAAATCCTTCTTATAGAAAACAAAGGAGCAACAAGCATCGGGCCAGAAATTACACATGTCATTGGTCAATTATTAATAGACCATAATAAGTTATACTATAACCACTGAGCTGTTAGTTTCTGGTAATAGAAATTGTTTTACTCCTCTTTGGTTAAGTACTTTTCCACCCATCTTTGGTATTCCTCATCCATTGGCCAGTTAAAATTCACCGCCTTGATCACCCTAGTATCGTAAGGTGTGTACTTCACCGCAACCTGGTTAACCTCTCTCTCAAAAGACTCTAAGAATATGTTGGTATTAATTATTTTATCCATAGTGCTCACTAGCAAGTCATAGTCTAGGCCATCACAAATCAATTTGATTTGTGCATCAATAACCTCTTCTGCCCTATCTTGCCACTGCTGCAATGTCTTAATATTTCCCTATGCATCTATTATATCTGGCAGAAAAGTATCATTCCAGTCATCAAAACTCTTTACCAGTTCTCTAATTTTTCTACTCAAATCATCAGGTAGGGCCTAGAATCCCTTCAATGATTTCACAAAAATTAGAGTAGGCTTCAATGACTGAAGCCTATTGTCTGCATCAAACCTAGAAGCCTTAAACATAACATCCAAATCAGTGGCCCGAGGGATCCACTTCTCAACCAAAGGCAAAACTACTTCCCGATCTCTGTTAATGTTTTTAATTCCACCCAAGAACAAAGAATACAAAGAATGTACAGATGGAAACCTAAAATCAACCTTCTCATCTAGAT
Source organism: Sequoiadendron giganteum (assembly GCA_007115665.2). Lineage (NCBI taxonomy): Eukaryota > Viridiplantae > Streptophyta > Pinopsida > Cupressales > Cupressaceae > Sequoiadendron > Sequoiadendron giganteum. Next base: position 578,009,961 of record CM021109.1, read on the forward strand.
GCCTCAAAACGGTGTCAACCACCTCATTGTGTTTAGCAATTGCATCATCCTCACTTGCCTTTAGGGCAGCATGCAATTCTATGATTTTATTCAACATTTGCTTCTTGGTAGGATCCACAGAATACTCAACTTCCTCTTCAACTGGCTCTGGTGCAGGGTTGAGAGTAGGTGTCCAAATAGGGGACCCAGGAGTAGAAATGATTGGGATATTAAGGGGAACTGACCCTGAAGTAGTGGGTAGTGCTCTGATACCAGGGGCACTAGAAGATTCTCCTACCTGCCCATAGTTCAGTCTATCTACTTCAGACTGCAGATCAACATTCCTCTATTGTATTCTTCTATATTCCCTAATTATTACGTTGTATTTCTCCATCAGACTCTTCTTTTCAACTTCCTCCCTTTCAATTGTCTTTTGGGCTAATTTGGCCACATTTAATGTCAAGCTTGTGGCTTCTATTGTTGAGGTTTCAGAAGCTCTCTTGATGATGACCCCTCCCCTTAGACTTGGGCCAATATCAGCCACATTTTGTTTTCTACCCTGGGGTACCAATGCCCATATGGCCAGAGTTTCATATTCCTCACTAAAAGCAGAGTCTTGCAGAGTTGCCTTAACCTCTTCCTCACTGTTTTGAACAGGATGCTTGGACTGCAGGATAGCATTGAATGCTACAGCATCAGCTATGTCCCATTTAGGCAGAAGTAAGACACTACCCTGAGTCACAAGTCTCCTTCCTTCCTCAGGAGTAGTGCTCTTGAATTCCTCCATTAGTTCGGCCTTAACTTCATCATCATTCTCCTGTTCAAACCTATCAAGTCTTGACTCTCTCCTTCTCTTGCATTTATCCTGATATTCCTCTAATTTCATTCTCCAAATTAACTGCAAGAATACAAGAGTCTTCACGAAGGCATCATCATCTGGGAATGCCTTGCAGGCCTCCATCCTAGCATCCTGTACACACTGCCCCTTTATATCCATATCAGTTAACACCAATTGTGTTGATCTAGGAGGAGAAGGGATACCAACATGCATGTCTTGATCAGTTATAATTATTTCATCCATTAGAGCCTCTTGTGCTTCCTCAACCCTTTGCCTCTTTAGGCTTGGCTCTGATAGTAACTCTACGGGATCATTTCTCGGTGGTTAATCTAGGTCCACAATCCTTATCCCTCCAGGTTTTTTGATCCCTTGACCCAGTTGTGATGATGCTTGCATTATTTGTTTTCCCCTTTTATCTCCTGCCTCCTCATTACTGCTATCATCTCTCTTCCTCTTGTATAGAGGCCTGTCCTTTGGTGGCTGATAAGTTGGCCTTGTTTCTTCAGGCCTTGCCTCCGGTCTCTGAATTCTCAAGTCCAGTTCCAAATTGGCTTTCTTGGTTTTCAAGTTGCTCATGATATCTTTAAAGTTATTCATTAAGAAGTCTATTCTTTTGTGAAATGGAGTGAACTCCATCAGCGGATCATATTTTGGATCCATTTTATGCACCATAGCTAGCAGTTTCTCATAGGCAATCCCTTTCTCTTTATTCAATTCTTGCCTGCTCAAATCAAACTCATTTTCTATTAGATCCTCAGGAAAATTAAAAACATGTACAAACTTGCTACCTTTAATTTGTTGCCTGAATAGGGCAAAGAATCCCTCGGGATCATGCTGCCACTTAGATCCACTCTTCAAATGATAATCATCAAAAAATCTTCCAAACTGGGCTCATCCTCCCTTGGAAAAGACAAAATTAGAAACAACAATATAATCAGGGAACAAAGTCCCTTTTCCTTTCCTTGTCAAATTATCCTCATGAATGCAACCTAGTTGCCACATGAACTCAGCAAATCCCATCCTTGATGGTATATTATATGGGAGAATGTGAGCAGCTCCTTGGAAACCATAAACCCTTAGGACAGTGCTTACGGGGTATAAGATGATGCCACCCCAATTGTGGCACACCTTCAAATTAGGCTTCCTCACTTTGGGTCGGAGGAAATCATGCAAATCCTCAAGGACCCTTGGCACATTTACCACCAATCTAGCTCTAAGTCTGGAAGCAAAATAGTTATCAAACTGCACAAAGCTAGCACCTCCCTTGTTGCAAGACAAATCTGCACTCTAAACCTATACCGATAATCTTTCTCCATTCACTTCTTGCCTCAACACCATTTTATCTGAGAAGAAGTTGGCATTCTTGTACAGGAACATATGCATTAATAGGGAGTACCAAAAGAAAGGAGTACCAATGTCCCCCATATGCAACTTCAATAAACCCTCATGTATCTTTTCAGCAAGAAAAGATGCATAGTTGTACACTACAAAAAAATTGGGATGCTGAATTTGAGCCCCCATAAACATATAAGCAATAGGCATCACGGTATTAGGGCTGAAACCTAAAATCTGCCAAAGTAAATAAAATGTTGCCAAGAAGTGATCAAGAAAACAACTTAGCCTGAAAGGCTCCTGATCAGTTGGGCTGATGTGAATCGTTGAACTACCTCCCTTGGCTAAATGAGGAGGAAGCAATTTTGATCTGAAAAGAGGCTTTGACCTAGCATATTCTTGCTTCATTTCCTTAAAATCTACCCAGACTAAGAATGGGCTATATTCACTCAATAAAAAACCTACCGAATTTCATCTACATTTATATTCAGTAGAACCCCACCATCATTATCCTTGATAATCCTTGTAACAAGATCATATCGTGCTGCCACTACTCTGAGTAGGTCAAAATCAGGAAATACATTCTCGTACAACTAGTTTCCCCATATCATATTTCCAACCATTACAGAAAGGATGCGGCACATTTCTTTGCCCATACCATCTCCTAAACATTTCTAGGCCCGTCATTTGGACACTAGCATCTGCAATATTATAGGTTTTACACCTTAGTCCCTCACCTAAGGCTTTCCCATTCATTAAAATAAAACCCCTCTTCTTGTCATTTGTTGATAGCGGGAATTGATCTAGGAAATCATCGTATGAATTCCTTCGCAAATAATCAATATGGCCAGAATGCTGCTTTGATGGCACCATTTCGAACAACCAGGGCTTCTCCTAAAATCAAATTCTTGAACAAACTAGGGCTACCCAAAACAAAATTACACTAGAACTTTGCAATTTCCCATAATTCAAAAGAACCAGTAACCTTACAGTCTTTATCAACAAGACCCCTGACCAACACAATACAACCCTCCACAAAAAACACATTCAAACAGAAACTGTGGCATAGAAGGTAACTCATGGGATTTTGCACCTTGCAGAAAACCAAATCTCACTGTAATTGCTTGAAAAACTCAATCTCTTGCTCTGGACCGCTTTGAAAACATTTGAATTCCTTTGTGGTTAAGATAGAATGGAATTAAATACTTAAAGACGATGAAAAATGGCCAGCAAACGTCTCATCTGCCATTAAAGCTCACTTTCATGTCGTACCAACGACTTCAATCGTATTTGATGCAAATTTCAATCCTCGTTGTCGATCTCTTGTTCCTGTCAGATCATCAATGATCAGACGGCCATCTTCAAAAGGCTAACATCCTGACAACATCTCCATGTCATTATCGAGGGCCCACCATAATACACACTGCCAAAGGAATACACGTGGCATCCGCCCGTGATATCGCAATCACCAAACACACTTCACTTTAAGATTAGGCGATGGCGGGCAACCATTGATTCCCTCCATCGGCGATCATGATCATTCACAACAGTGAGCAGCACCAAAACCTATCCGTCGAGCAACTTTTCATCAAGGTTAAAACATCATTGTCGATCTCGAGCACGTGCATCTCACATCTGGTTTAGTAACCCACTCTATAACGTACTAAAGTCTGATACAAATATTAAGCACTTTATTTACTCCTTTTCAGTATCGGCAACCTGGGACACGTGGCGCCCGCCCGTGATATCGCAATCACCAAGCAACCAGCAGTGATGTCATCGTGAGATCGCGGGGAATGGTCAAGATCAACCGTAGGGAGATCGACGGTCACTAAAAATAACCACTGCAAAATAATACAATTACTTAAAATAAAAGAGGGGAAGGGGACACTTCCTAGGACAACGATAAACGATGGCTCAAAGTTGTTCTAAAACATAGGGCATGGTTCGACCCAAACTTGAGAAATAAAAGGTCAGGTGAAATATTTAGTATTTTTATTAAAAGGGGCCCAACCTAGACAATTCAACGGGATATAAGTTGTTTTGAAACCACCCTCAAAAAGGTAACGTCAGAAAGGACCCAACCCAAAGATATACATTATATGGCAGGTTACTAAAGCGACTGCGAGATGCACGTGCTCAAAATCAACGAAGGTGTTATAATCTTGATGAAAAAGTTGCTCGACGGTTATGTTCAACAACGGTGACTATTATGAATGAACACGATTGTCGATGACGGAGATCAATGGTTGCCCGCCATCACGTGATTAGAAGATGCGAGGTGTTTATTGATTGCGATATCACGGGCAAGTGCCACATGTATTCCTTTGGCAATGCATAGTGTGGTGGGCCCGTCATGATGAGATGGAGATTACATCAGCCTTTTTGAAGGCAGTCATTCGATGCTCTGACGAAAGTGAAGGATCGATGGTTGGGATTTGAATTCGATCAATGTTAATTAATTTTCCTTCGTTCTATTTCGTTCGATGGTTTTGTCTTGATGACAGTTTTGGGCCACTTTTGGCACAAGTTTCTTGAGGTTTGGCGGCTGGCCAGTGCATCAGTCATTCTATAGTAGGTTTTAAACTCATTAGAGTTTAATTTTTTTTTACAGTACTAGCATCTGAATGGAAATTACTCATTTCGAACTCATGTCTCTCCATTGTATAAACATATCATTATTTTTAATAAAATGATCAAGGTTTATTTTGTTCATTTCTAAGTTATGGATGTTGAACTGTTAGTTTGTTAGCTTCTATTATGTTTTGACTAAAAATCCTGATATGGTTCATGAAGTGCAATATAATATAAAATATCATGGAGACTTGGACTGCAATATAAAATATTAAATAAAATATCCTGATTCCTAAACTTGAAGTGCAATGATTCACAATTTATTTGAATACAATATAAAAAACCATCAACTACTATTTGGAATATGATTCATGTAGTGCTTGAGTGCAATCTAAAATAAGATTATAAGATATCATGAACTTGAACTGCAATGATTCACAAATTTCACTTAATAGAATATAAAATATCATCAACTATAGTTTGGACTTTGGAACAATGGAAACTGATTCAAGAAGTGCAGTAAAAATACCTAAAACCTACTAATTCTCTTCCATTTCCCAAATGGAGTCAGGGTCCTCAAACCGATTCTCATCTTCAGATAAAGTAAAAGAGTCATCTTGATTCAGAGACTGCTCTGTACTGTGTTTGGCTTGTGTCTCAAAATCAACATTCATTGTTTGATTTGTGTCAATTTCAATATCATTGTCATCTTCATCTATCCCAGGCCCACTACCACCACCACTAGTACCACTAGGTCCACCACCAGTACCGACGACTCTTAGAATTGGAGAGCCTGTGTTGCACAACCCGGCCCCTCTTCTTTCACATGTGGACCTCCAGATTGCCAGTGCCCTTTCAAAAGGAAATTTTTTGACATTATACACAGTTCCTTTCATCCTCAAGCAATTTTCCAAATTCTTGTCTAGTTTGTTTCTTAACTTTGATTTCAAAAACCCCAATGTACTAAAAACTCTCTCATCCTCCACTAACCCCAATATCATTGTTTGACATAAATCAACAAGTTTGAAATATTCTGACATCGAACCACGCAATATTTCACTTTGACCTAAGCTTGTCCAAACCTTTTTTATTGATCCCGGTTCAAAGGCCTTCTCCTTGCCCATGGAATCAGACTGGTCCCTCATAGCTATTGCAAAACTCCGACATTGCTTTCTAAGCTTATTTTCATCTAAAATTCCTTCTATTATTTGTTCATTGTATGTTACCTTTTCTGAAAACTGTTCGATCACAATTTTTACTTGATCATGAAAATATTTTGGGTTATCTCGGTTTACCCAAAATTGAGGATACACAATACCCATGGCTTCAAGTATTTCATGTCGAGGGAATCTTTCACGAATCTCTGAGGAAAGAGATTTTGCAATTTCCTTCAAATTATCACTAACAGATTTAACAATGTCATTAAAATCTTCCTCATTAATAGGTACTTCTTTTCTAGAGCACCTTCCAGTGCCTCTCTTACAATGGTACATTGGTATCTCATATCCACGTACACAAAAGCATAAGTTCCCACTTGCATTTAACTATAAATAATTATCAAGATTATTCAAATCAGTAATTTTCAGCCACATCAAATAATTTGTTCCTTCTTGTGTTAGATCTAGATATAGATGATCGAGGGCCAAGCATGTAAGTTTATGTAGATTGGCATATTAATAAATATACATAGTTCTATCTTGGAATTTCTTCACAAGATTGTTCATCTCATCCAGCATGGGGAGAAGACTAGCTAAAGTCAAGAGTGTCTCTATATCACTTAACCTATGTAAGAGTTCAGGAGCTTTGTCTACTGTGTTGCGATGCTCGTACATCAACCCAATCAAGGATTGATATTCTAAAAGAACTCGTTGCGCTAGTCCATGCAGGGAGATCCATCCGGTATCAACATCCTTGAGAAGATTGTTTCCAGGTGTTATTCCCTTAGCAAAATGTTGAAATTCAAGGAAACGTTTGGGACTTCAGCAGAAGTATGTGTGGATCTCGTGAACTAGATTTTCAACTTTTGATACTGTTGGAAACTTGCTTACAATTTTAAATGCTAAATTCATTATGTGGGCCATGCAGTGAATGCCAAGCATGTATGGTGCACAAGTAGTTTGTAACTTTGTGCAAAGACCACTCCTTTGACCTTACATCACTATAGCTCCATCAGCTCCTACACACACCAACTTTTTGGCAATTTTCAACTCATCCAAACCTGCAATTTCATTCAAAGATTTATTGACTAGTTCAAATAGATTTTGCGATGTTGAACTATCCTTCATTTTACGAACACAAAGAAGATGAGCTTGGTGAACATGTTGTTCTATAGTATACAAATGCATACAACCCCAAGAAGTATTGTCTACTGTAGTAACTTCATCCAAAGATAATGCAATGAAATTTGACTCTTTCAATTTCTCCTTTAAATCTTTCTTTTCCACTATAGCAAGACAGTTCACCAATTCCCATCCAGCGTTTACTGACCAATGTGAGAAGGGAAAGTGGTGAACACTCAAATAAGATAATAAATCAAAATGTTCTGGGTAGTCTGTCATAGGATGCCCCCTAGACAATATATGAAAAACAACACTCATCTGAATATTTTTTGATAGATTTGTTGTTGCCATGGCTTTTCCAAAATGAGCCTCAAGTGTACCTTCACATTTTTTAATCTTCGACATTCTATGGTTATGCTCTCCATAATTTGTGGCATACTTAACATGAAGACATTGTTTCTTTGATTTCCATCATACGACTGATTGTTCCTTTTTGTCTATGATTTTTTTTTCGTAAAATTTGCTGATATGCTTTTCTATAGTGTCATGCTTTAGCTACATCGTTTTGTCTCTTCCACATTTCCAACTACAAATCTTACATCTGACCTTTGTTGCCCTTTCAATATTGTTTTCGTTTGATACCCCCACTGGTTCAAGGAATGGGTACTTCGACAACCAACCAATTTGAAAATTCCTTGTCATTTCTCACTCGCGCCCCAATTTTGCTTTGCCTTTTCTTTTCTTGCTACCAACATCATCCTCATCCAAGTCGATTATTCCATTCTGGCTATCTAGGGTATCCCTTGGAACATCTTCTGCGGTATTTCCATCCTCATTTGATACATTTTGATTTAACACAATGACAATCTCACCTTGACCTTCCTGTGGCAGAAGATTTGATGATGTATCTCCATCTTCAATAATATTTAGTGGAAGTGTTGATGGTGTAGCTCCACCTTGATCTGATGGATTAGAAGCTTTTCCAATTCCAAAGTAAGACTGTATGGTACCTCCCCGTTTTGGGTGTTTTGATGTCCTCTCAGACTCTTTATTACCCGCCTGCTCAGGAGTCTTACCCTTTCTGCTCGACATATTGATCTCACTTCGAATAAAAGCTGGAATAATTAGTCTTCTTGTTTAAGGATAGACCGACAGAGAATATAGATCACATTCCCTACTTAAAATTATGTTTAAGACTAAAGCAAGAATGGAAAATAGATAAAGAAAACTTATTATTATAACTAATAGTCTAATAACTAATAACAGTATGAAGATTCAAGAAATGATCACTCACCTTTGACTCTACGTTTTTGGGTTTCGTTGACTTTTGAATCAAAAAGTAGAACCTCAGAACCGAACAAAATGTGTAAGAACAAATAATAGTTTCAATTGTATTTATTTCAATCCATATTTGGCGAATTCCGCAAGATTTTGAAATGGTATGTTAAAAATTTGGCAAATCCCGCGTGCTTATACAACGATACCTTGAAATTTTCAAGGCGAAATAGGTCCTCATAAGCAACTATTTATAAATTTTAATTGGCGAAATGGGTCTTCACAAGCAACTATTTGTAAATTTTAATTGGTGAAATGGGTCTTCATTTAATGTTGTTTTAATAGTATTGGTGAATATGTTGGTGACTTTGACATGCTCCCCGAGATTCCAGGCGAAAATATTGATCAGTGCATTGGAAACACATAGTCTGTTATGGTGAATTTATTGCCTAAACATGCCTTGTAAAAAAAAATTGTTGGCGAATGGACATCCATTGGATCGATAGTCTGTGATTTCTTGGCGATTTGAACACCCTACAGATATGGTAGATTCACCAAATTTGAATTGTCAGATTCCTAGAATTCGCCAATTGGCGATAATTCGCCACTAAAGTTATCCCTGATATGGATTGACAATGTAAGGTTATAATGACAAAAACCTAATGATAAACATGGAATATGAAAAATAACAAAAATGAAAGCAAGCCATAATAGAATGAAAGAAAATGTGTAAAGGCTTCACATACCTAAAAAATCAGACTTTCAAATGGAGGAGTTCAACTCAATTATGTAGCCTTAGCTTCTTCTTTCTTCAAACTCCACAATAATTTGACTTGTTCAAAATCTTGTTCCCCTCCAAACTTCAATTGTATATCATTTTTCAATGGAATTCAAAATTCAATTGATATTATATGTCTTTCAACGTGGAAACTCTGCTATTTCATGCAAAGTTGGTAGACAGTTCATGTAAAATGTCGTGGAATGTGAAAAAAATGCTTGCACACTTCACAACATCATCAAAAAGCTAATTTTTATCGGAGCACATGCAGAGCCAGGAGAATATGCAGACTGTGGGCCTTGAAATCACGAGTATATTGAGTTTTTTTACCGTTTTTAGTGGAATTCAAAACTTGCTCGCGTTATAATGCGAGAGCATTATTTTTTGTTAAAATGGTAACATCTCTACTTCTTCAAAACGTGCACGAGTTATATGAAGTATGGTTTTATTAATATATTTCTTTTCTACCTCTTTTTCTATACCCTCTATCCTAATTCTATATCTCTCCCCTGTACCCTTATAGTAGAGGAGATAGAGGTGAGTGTGTGTTTGTGTGAGAGAGAGAGAGAGGTAGAGGGAGAGTGGGAGAGAAAGAGAGAGTGGGAGAGAAAGAGGGAGGGAAAGGGAGAGAGGAAGGGAGAGGGAGAGGGAGAGGGAGAGAAAGAGATAGTGGGAGAGATGGAGATAGATATGGAGGGAGAGAGGGGGAGCGTGGGAGAAAAAGAGAGTGGGAGAGTGGGAGAAAGATAGAGTTGGAGGGAGAGAGGGGAGAGTGGGAGGAAGAGATATTGGGAGAGAAAGAGGGAGAGATGGAGGGAGAGGGAGAGGGGTATAAAGAGATAGTGAGGTAGATGGAGATAGAGAGGGAGGGGGAGAGGGGGAGAGTGGGAAAAAGAGAGGGAGAGAGTGGGAGAGTGGGAGAGTGGGAGAAAGATAGAGGGGGAGGGAGAGAGGGGGAGAGTGGGACAAAGAGAGAGTGGGAGAGAAAGAGGGAGAGAGAGGGAGAGAGGGACAAAGATGGAGAGGGGGACAAAGAGATAGTGGGAGAGATGGAGATATAGAGGGAGGAGAGATGGACTAAGAGAGAGATAGAGGGTAGAGGTTTAAGAGTTAAGGGTTTCAAGGTTAAGGGTTTAAATGGTTAAGAGATAAAGGGTAGATGGAGATAGTTGGAGAGATGGATACCCCTATACCCTCTTAATCCCTCAACCCTCAACCCTTAAACCCTAATCCCTCAACCCCTATACCCTCTTAATCCCTCAACCCTCAACCCTTAAAACCTAATCCCTCAACCCCTATACCCTCTTAATCCCTCAACTATCAACCCTTCAACCCTAATCCCTCAACCCCTTTACCCTCTTAATTCCTCAACCCCCAACCCTCAACCCTCAACCCTCAACCCTTAAACCCTAATCCCTCAAACCCTATAGCTTCTTAATCCCTCAACCCTCAACCCTTAAACCTTAATCCTTCATCCCTTATACCCTCTTAATTTCTCAATCCTCAACCCTCAACCCTTAAACTCTAATCCCTCAACCCCTATACCCTCTACACTATAACCTCTTAATCCCTCAACCCTCAACCCTCAACCCTTAAACCCTAACACGTAAACCCTCTACCTTCTACCATCAATCCTCTACCCTCTACCCTCAATCCTAATCCCCAAACCCTTAAACCCACTTAGTAAACTCTCTACCCTAATACCTCAGCCCTCTTGACCCTTAAACCTTCAACCCTTAAAAACTCAACCCTAAACCCTCGACCCTCAACCCTCAACCCTTAAACCCTCTACCCTCTACCGTCAACCCAATACTCTCTATCCTAAACCCTAATCCCTTAACCCTTACACTGTTAAATCCAAGAAAGCACTCGACCCTAATACCTAAATCCTCAACCTTTAATCTCTCAACCCCTATAAACTCTACCCTATATATTGGACCCTCAATCCTAATCCCTCGACCCTATCCGCTATACCCTCAACCCGCAACCCTCAACCTTAAACCTACCCTCTACCCTCTACCCTTTACATTAAACCCTCAACCCTCAATTCTCAACCCTCAATGCTCAATCCTTAAACCCTCAACCCCTATACCCTCTACCTCTTACATTGGACCCTAAACCTAATCTTTCAACCATATACCCTAAACCCTCTACCCTCAACCAAGTAAACCCTTAACCCTAAACCCTTAAACGTTCTACCCTATACCCTCAACCAAATACCCTCTACCATTGACCCTATTCCCTCAACCCTCAAACCTTAAACACTAATAACCTAGAAACCATCAACCCTGTAGGTCCTCCACCCTAATCCATCAACCCTATACCCTCAACCCCTATCACTTTCTCTCTATCTATACATCTAATGTATCTCTCCCTCCCTCCCTCATACCCTCTTTAATTGTCTCTATCTACTATCTCCCTCTTTCTACGTACCTCTTGAATCAATCCCTACCACCCTCTCTCTCTCCCTCTATCCATCTCTCTCCATGTCCCTTCCACTCTATCCCACTCTCTCCCATTCCCTCTCTCTCCCTCCCACCCCCTCTCTTTCTCAAATCTCTCCCTCTGGCAACCTACCTAGGTAACTCTCTTTGTCTCTCTCCCCTTTCTCTATCTATCCCTCCCACCCTACCTAGATAAGTCCCTCTCTCCACCCCCCTCTTTCTCTACCTCTATCATGTCACTCCCTCCATACCTTCTCCCTCTCTTAGGTCTCGCACTCACACTCCCTCTCTCTCCCACTCCCTCTCACTACCTATCTCTCAAGTCTCTCCCTCTCACCCCCCTCACACTCTCAAGTCTCTCCCTTTGGAACCCTACCTACATAACTCTCTCTTTCTCTTTGTCTCTCTCTCTCCCCCCTCTCTCTCTCACCCATCCTATATCCCTCCCACCGTCCCTAGCTAAGTCCCTCTCACTCCAACCCCTTCTCTCCCACTTCCTCTCTCTTAAACTCTCACTTCCACCCCCTCTCCATCTCTCTAGACTCTCTCTCTAAATTCTCCCTCCCTCTAAAGACATACTTACATACATACAAGCATAATACATATGTACATACAATCCTACATCCATACAAGAATGCATACATACATGTGTAGATACAATATTACATACATACAGGCATACATACAATATACATGCATTGATACATATAGGCATAAGTACATACATACAAGCATGCACACATGCATACATAGATGACATACAAGCATACATGTACATACAAACATACAAATATAATATCATACATTCAATATATTCATATTTAACATAAAGGAGGACATAACGCGAGCATGTTATAACGTTCTCGTGTTATGTCTTCGTTGACATGTTTCCCGCAGAAGATAAACAATGTCAAAACTGAGATATAACGCGAGCACGTTATATCTTTCTTTGGGAATTCCTGAGCCTTAGGATTTTTATTTTCCTTGAAATACCAACCCAAAGGCTTGGATGGCATTCCCAACGATCAAAGATGTGTTTTTAAAAAATCTACCATATTTCACATAATCGAGTTCGTGCTCACCGTTAGGATTGCACGTGGTTCAATATCGAAAAAATTGAACACATGGGTAATGTTGGGTTCTCTCTTAGGTATCCAATGATATAATTGTTTTCACTTTCTGGAAATGTTAAGCCTTTCATCCATAATTTATTTTATTTGTATGTCTCTTTTTTGCCAAAAAGCAGTGTTTGGTATTTTTTCGTTATAAATTAACTGATCATCGAATTTTCAAATAAATTAAACTTTTAGAAACTAGCATCCATTCTACAATTTTTTTAAAATAAAAAATAAAAATAATTAGTTTCCAAAATTTGTAAGGGTAGCACGACCAAAATTCTATTTTTCAAGAAGTGTCCACTTCGAAAATTAGTTAAAAATCAAATATTCATTTAAAAATTATTTGAAAAATCATGCATCAACTACATACTATTATCTAACTTTTAACCATTGCTATTTTAAAAATACTAAAAAAAAATTCATCATACAAGGTTCATACAAGAGTTGCTATGTTATATTTTTCTGACAAAAACAACACCAATTTGTGTATGCCCCTCTTTTGAACCCCTTAATCTCAACGATAATTAAAATAAATTAGTAGTTTAGAAAGTAGACTCAGAGCACTTCGATCCTTGTTTTTGTTCCATCTCAAAATTTTGAGTGTAACTATCCTCAATTTCACGTCCAAGGTCAGTATCTCTTGATTTCAGAATAAAGTTGTCCACTTAAGTCCCTTTTTTGGGAACCATCTTGGTGCACTTACCCATTGATCAAATTTGTCTTCTCCATTACTATTGCACACCTCAAAAACCAACTTCATGTGTTATAGTAAAACCCTAGACATTTCCAGATTCATCGTATGTTCCATTATTCCTTTGAAAGCTTCTAGTAACATAGTAATCCTCACTTCATTCATGCTAACTTCATTGTTGCATTATCACTATGTTGACAACATGCCCTCATTAACACTAGTTCATAAACATATGCAATTTGAATCTCAATGAGCAATGAAATTTGGCATTTGCAAGAGTTTGGACTATCCCAGTGGAATTAGTACTTTCACCATTCTGTGATCTATAAGCACTATATTGTAGTCTCAACTGAGGCCAACCATTTACTCTTTCATTTATGGCAGTTATAAAAGGACTGCCTAAACTTCTTTATATGAATGTTAGATATGTTATTTCATTTGTAGTTGTTGACATCAAACAACCCTAGTGATGTTGGTGGCACAATGGACCATGGAGTTTCTGTAGCAATAGACAATTTTGATCCTTTGAGAGAGGTATGCAATAGATTAGTCAATTTGACATTATATTTTCTCTTTTATAATTTATTATAAAAAAAAATCATGATACTTTTATGTAGTTTAATTTCTATCTTGATGGTTTCTATAGGTGTTTGTCACTCTAGATCGTGGATGTGGTAATGTTGTAAATGTGCATCATGACTATATGTATACGATAAGTGATTATATTTGTGTATGTCATTCCACAATTCAATTTCTATGTATTAACATCTTTAAATTTTTATTGTATTAGTTGAAGGTCCAAAGTGAAGAGAGGAGGACTAGTGAGTTTTTCTGAAAGACAAGAGAACCAACAGGCACTCCATCCAACCAAATTTTGAAGTCAACACGGTATCTCTTTCCTTCCCCTAAAGGGAAATGACTATGTATTAGGGTTGTTTGTTGTATGCCTATGTAGCATTTTTGAACATATGTTTTGTACTATTGATATATATGTGACATTTTATGTCCATATGGATCTCTTTTAGTAAGCTTGTATGGATTTTTTAGATATATTGTATATACTTTTATCAATATATCATTGTATAGCCTTACGGATTTTTGATTAAAGAAAATATTATTTTGCTACTATCATTCTTGAATGATGTTATCATGTGTATTGTGTAAATTGTATTCTTGAATGTTGTAGGAATGTATTTTTTTTACATCTAATGCTTAAATAATTACGGTCGATTTCTCAATAAGCTCCATCTAATGCTTATTGTGTAAATAAGGTCTGTTTCTGGTGATTTGTGTAGACACCTAAATTTGACCCTTTCCACAGTCAAATTTATCCTTTTCATTCATCCACTTTATCCCCTTAATCAAACATTAATTAAATTATTTATTCAATTAATGTCACCCTTTTCCTAATGTTCTTAAGGTATTTAATTCAAATAATTAAATACTTTATACATGAGCCCACTTCATCTATAAATTAAATAAATGCAAACAATTTATTTAATTTAGTCAATTATCCTCTTCAATTTTAAATTGATTCTTTCTTTTTCCTTGTCACATCCTCCATAACCCTTTAACTAAGTTGGCTTAGTTTAATTAATCCTTCATTAAGGTGTGCATATCCTTAATTAAGATTAATGTCACATCCTACATAACTCCCCACTTGTCTTTAATCATCATTAATTGATCTAATCACTTGTTTACACAATCCTAATCCTAATCACTTACCCCTTTTGACATGTCCTTAAGTCAACCTTCTTGGTACTTACCTTTTTTAGGTTGACCTGTTCCCCATGTGAATTAAAAATTCACACTTATTCCCCCCATACATTTGTCTTTCCCATGATAGCTCATATGTCACATCATACCCAAAGGACAATGACCCCTTTTAAGGGAACCATGTCTTACCCTTTTGCCTCTCCCAAAAAGTGAATTAAAAATTCACTTTTATTTCTTCAAGGCCTTCCCCATTCCCCATGTTGACAAGGGATGACTTTCTAAAAGTCATCACTTGTCATTTTCAACCCCACTTAGGGACAAGGGATAAATTTTTGGAGAAATCATCTCTCATCCCAAGGTATTTGCAAGTACCTTGGGACCACATTCCCCTCTCCATATCATTTGTACCCTTGCCATATCACTTTGTCCTTTAGACACTTCACTCACCACATATCAAAATGTGATGTTTTGTGATGTCTCAACTCACCATAGCCCTCCATCTTGGCCATGGTGGTTCAATCTTAACCGTTGAATTTTCTAGAGAATTCAATTTTTCCTGTAAATACCCTCCACCTACCTTCATTAAAGGATATAGATCTTGGAATTTATGAGCATTATGCATCTAGAGACTTAGTAATTTTTGCACCCTTATGCTACCAAAATTTCCCACTCAATTTTCAAGCATCATCTTAGCCATTTAGCCATTAGCATTAGCATTGAATTTTTCCATTGTAGCTTCATCAAAATACCACATTTTTCATCTTGCATCTAGCCATCTAAAGAGCATACAAGTATTCAACATCAAGGGTCAACCAAGGGATTTCAACAAAAAATAAGGTATAATTATTTGTTATCTTTGTTATCTTATTTCTTTGTGTCATCATTCCTTAGGCTAATCTTGAGGTGTACCTTTGTTTTTTTCCCTTATTGCATGATAGTTGTTTTGCATATTTAGAATATGATAAACTTCAAGGCTTCACAGTTTGTATCCTTTGCAATGCTTCAATTACTTGTGCTTCACTTATTCACATGTATACTTCACGTATATTGTGTGTATTCACATGTATGCTTCATGATTTCAATGTATAATTTTTGAGTTCTATTGTTGTCTAGTGGCAAGGATTTTAACACCAAAAGGTTTCAAATGAACTATAAGAGCTCCTTCCCATAAAAAAATATCATAGAAAAATGTATTGCTTTTAGTTCATGGTTGAGGTTGGCATCCAACAACTAATGGTTTTGATTCTAAAGCTTAGAAATCATTGCATTTTCATCTATAGAACAAGTGGATGTTTCAAACCTCATGGGCATATATATACCTCTATGAACTTCTATGAACGTGCATTTAAACACATGATAGTTGTTGATCCAACCAAAAAAAAAATTTCATTTACTAATATGAACATGCCTAATGTAAACGTACCCACCCAGATGCATTGGAACATTTTGTTTGGTCACATGAGTTGTAAAATGAAAGTTGCACCACTTTGCACTACTTGCAATTGCCAACTTTTTCCCCAAATGAAAATTCGCCACCACAAGAAAATTCCTCTGAGATAGCGAAAAACAAGAGAGGTTATTTTAGAGGGGCTTGACACGATCTCATAGCCTTAGACGAGAATTTTCTAAGTGGCACGGTGCCTAAGTAACAACCCACTGAAAATTTCAGCCATTTTACACTTTGGACTCTTAAGGGATTCAACCAATAGAACGTAGCTCAAAGTGATTCGACATATTTCGGTGTGAAAGAGGACCATGCCTAGTGTAAAAGTAACCACTCATATGTGTTGGAATATTTCATTTGGTCATGCGAGTTGTAGAAAGAAAGTTGCACCACTTTGCAGCTTTACACTACTTGCATTTGATAAATTTTCCCCAAGAGAAAAGTCGCTAGTACCATAGGAAAATTCCTCTGAGTTGGAAAAAAATGAGGTAGTTTATTGTATAGGAGCCCAACGTGATCCTGTAGCCTCATACGATAATTTTCTAAGTATCACAATGTCCAAGTAACAACCCATCAAAGATTATGCAACCATTTTGCACTTTGGACTTTTAAGGGTTTCAGTCGGTTCAACATAGCTCAGATAAATTAGGCATGTGAAAGAGGAACATGCCTAGTGTAAAAGTACCCACTCAGACATGTTGGAATAGCTCATTTTTTCATGTGAGTTACAAAATGAAAGTTGCACCACTTTGTAACTTTGCACCACTTTGCAACTTTACACTGCTTGCATTTGACAACTTTTTTCCCAAGTGAAAAGTTGCCACCATGGGAAAATGCCTCTGATATAGAAAAAACCGAGAGAGGTTATTGTAGAGGGGCCCAATACAATCCTATATCCTTAGAAGAGAATTTTCTAAGTGTCACGGTGTCCGAGTAACAACTCGTTGAAGATTGCAGTTATTTTGCACTTTGGACTCTTAAGGGATTCAACTTGTTGAACGTAGCTTAGAGCGATTTGAAATTTTTGGGTGTGAAAGAGGACCATTCCTAGCATAAAATTATCCACCTAGATGCATTGGAACGGTTTGTTTGCTCACACAAGTTGCAAAATGAAATTTGCACCACTTTGTAACTTTACACTACTTGCATTTGACAATTTTTTCTCCAAGTGAAAAGTCACCACCACGGGAAAATGCCTCTGAAATAGTGAAAACCGAAAGAGGTTATTTTAGAGGGGTCCACAAAAATTCCATAGGCTTAGATGAGAAGTTTCTAAGCGTCACAGTTTCTGAGTAACAACCTGGTGAAGATTGCAACCATTTTGCACTTTGGACTCAAAAGGGATTTTTCCGGTTGAACATAGCTCGAAGTGATTCAGTGTGTTTGGGTACAAAGAGGACCATGTCTAGTGTAAAAATTCCCACTTATATGTGTTGGAATAGTTTTTTTGATCACTCGAGTTGCAGAATGAAATTTGCACCACTTTGCAACTTTACTCTACTTGCATTTGACAATTTTTTCCCCAAGTGAAAATTCCCCACCACGGGAAAATGCCTCAGAGATAGCAAAGAACGAGAGAGATTATTTTAGAGGGGCCAAAAAAAATCTCATAGGCTCAAACGATAATTTTCTAAGCCTCACGATGTTTAAATAACAGCCTGTCAAAGATTGCAGCCATTTTGCACTTTGGACTCATAATGGATTCTATCAGTTGAATGTAGATCAAAACGATTTGGCATGTTTAGGTGCAAAAGAGGACCATTCCTAGCATAAATGTATCCACTTGAACACATTTGAATAATTTCTTTGGTCACTCGAGTTGTAGAACAAAAGTTGCACCACTTTGCAACTTTACACTACTTGCATTTGACAACTTTTTCCCCAAGTGAAAAGTTGCCACCACAGGAAAATACCTTCGAGACAGAAAACATAAAATGAGAGAGGTTATTGTATAGGGGTGCAACAAGATCTTATAGGCTCAGATGAGATTTTTCTAAGCATCACAGTATCTGAGTAACATCACGTTGAAGATTGCAGTCATTTTGCACTTAGGAGTCTTAAGGGATTTTGTCGGTTGAATGTAGCTCAGAGCGATTGAGCGTAGCACAGAGCGATTCGACATAGCTCAGAGTGATTCAACGTAGCTCAGAGTGATTTGACACTTTTAATGACTCTACCACTTTTCCATCACTTAATTTTTTTGTTTCAGTTTCAATTTAACAAACACATTTTCATGGAGAGCAATAAAAGGCAATAAATAGACAACCAACACAAGTTAACTTTTCCATCACTTAAGTTTTTTTTTTTGAATTGTGTTGTTTCAAATTAACTTTTAATGAAAAAAAATAGACAACCACCATAAATTATGAAAAGGCTCATAAAATTATACACAAAGGAAAAGGCAATACTCAGAGAACAACCATCAAGTATTTAAGTCAAAGGTCTTTTATTTTATGACAAAAGTATTGAAAAGGTGTTTTAATTATTTCATGGGGCTTATTTTCATGATATTCACATACACAAGTGAAAACGGATTAATTTTCATCTTTTATTTTTGAGTTTGGATCAGTAATAGTGCATCAATTATGCATTGTGTCAATAAACCATAATGTTGATTTGTGTCTTGCAACGTTGTATCACAGAATTTTGAGTCCAAAAAGGGTTGAGGATCATTGTGACATGTTTTAATAACTTGAGACAACCCAAGGTATGTGCTCATGTTTTTCCATCATTTTTTTGTGCTATTGGCCATATGACTATGTTTCCAAAGTTGACAAGAGCACCAAATTCCAAGTGACTATTTGGAGAAATTGGTTGGTTGAAGAATTTTTGGGAGTTGTTAAAGTGTTGGAGGGTATTGAAACATTTTTTCCCCCATTGTTCGTGTTGTTCTACCCTTTTTGGTATTTTTTTCCTTCCTTGGATTCCCACTAGGCTAGATTGTCAATGGTGGAAAGGTGTACTAAGATGTCTTGTGCATTGATTTTCAATGAAGCCCTTGAAGGGTGACTGAGATTATGTAAAGAGATAGATCATGATGGAAGTGACTCTAAAACTCATCCAACATTAGAGTAGATTTTGGAAAGCCAAACACAAAAAACCTAAGAGTAGAAAAGCTTGACAATGATGGATTCCCTTTTATTGGTTTAGACTTATACATAGTGGGGACATATTAATTGGAAAGGTGAGTTCACAGCCTTTTGATGCAAGAAAAAATGTACAATAGAAGGAATTGTTTCAGATTTTGTCATAAATCCACATGCTTTTCCTTAAAGAAAACTTTAAATGTAAACCATAAACCATTACAACCAAATTTAAATATAATATACATATTTAATTGAGGCATATATTAAGGAATAAACACATTTGCATGTATTCATTTCTCATATTTTTTGTCGCACAAAAAATACATTAAGTCAATAACAAATATTACAATAGTGATGGAAGAACATCTTGAAAATCCTCCCATTTCTCAATAATTGTAGTAATAAATGCAGGGAAATAATCCTCCCATTTGCAGCCCATATCATGAAATATATTGTACAAGAAGAACCAAAAGGAGTTGTTACCCAATTTTTTTTCTCCAATCCACCTCAGGTGACCCAGTTATTTGCATTCCAAAATGCTTCAAAACATGTACATCCCTTGCTCCCTTGGAAACACATGGGTAGTAGCCTCTTCATGGTTGTGTACTCTCACTATAATTTGGTCCACAAAAAAACCTGCAAAAGGCTAACAATTTCAAACATGGACTCACATAAAAATCATTAAAAGACCAATAATTGAATAATGTCAGACATACACCTTTTGACCGGATCTATTATCACCTTCATGCATGCTATAAGTAGATTTATTGAAGGTCCTACAATGGTGATGTGGCCCATCTTTCATTAATTTCTCATCTCTTTATGATCCTACGTATAAATTTCAAATATATATAAACATAACTAACATAAAACATGTAGTATATAAGAATCCAAGAAATCTACAAAATGGAAAAAAAGAGAAGATTGAAAACTAGAAAATGCACCAGCAAACGATGTTGTTATTTTCTTAAGTTGATAATCCTTAATGAAGCCTTTCCCTTTTTTCTCCTTCACTAGTCTTTCACATCTCTTCACTAAAGCAAACATATCATTAATAAGTGGGTTAAAGACAGTCACAAATGCATCAATGATAGTCTTAAATGCATATGACATCAAAAACCAATACAAAATACCAAATTAAAGGTAGTCAATAGAGATCATCATATAATTATCATTTTGCAAATTAACAATAATGCAATTTTGCAAACCCTTCTACAATCAAACTTAAGCGCTTGAAAGAAAGCAGTGATCAATAACATGAATTTACAAATTTAATGTGCATACTTACAAATCAATCCAGGGAACCATCAGGATCTGCTCTACTCTTTATTGTGTCAATTATTGCCTCATAGTCAAACTCACACACTTTTGACAAGTTCTTGTTAGTAGGTTTGCCCTTATATTTGATCGAATGAACGTTGGTTGCGACAAAAATTTTAAGTAGTGAAGAATCTTCTGATGTGTGCCAAAGTCTTCAAACAACCAAACTACAATATTATTAACTAGGTACCTTCTAAGCCATGTTCCAGTAACAACCACCAAACCTATTGGATATTATTTGTTTCCTCCATCTATAACCGGGGCCTCCACTTTCTTTTTGGCCTTGATACAACGACATAAGTAATAATTTTTAACCTCTTCATTGTCTTCATCTACAATCATCACATAAACATTTCATGCATTGATATGTTCATCTTGTTAGATGTATTTAATGAGCATCAAAATAAAACCTGAAAGTAAGATATATTGCCTAGTTCTAGTAGGTCTGATACATGGTCAAAGTCAATGAATGATTGCATCTTCGTGATTTGTAGAGTCGTCGGGAGCTGATAAGTGTCAAGTGGGGTTAGACTTCTTATAGACCATTTGTCAACCCACTCTATTGACTCGCAATCATTCCATGCTTGAAGTTTGCATGCAGAACAAAAGCATGCCATATTTCGTGTATGGATAGTTCGTGTACCTGCATTGGAGCTTCTAAAAGAGTGTAGCTCACTCAATCCTATTAGTGTACAACAATCCTCATATTTTGCAATGTTAGTATAATCTACTAAATGAAAAAATATATGAACTAAATAATTACATTCACTACTTGGACCCATTGCATGATTGGACCACTTGACAATTGATCTTGCATCTATCAACTTTACATTGTCTTTGTACTTTAAATCTTCTCATGCTAAGGATATTTTGATACATGTGCTTGATCCATCATGCTCCTCCTTTCCATGCTCAACCTCTGAGAAGTTCCACATATGGGGAACACCACTGATCCTATATATCCTTCTCAACCAGTGAAACATTTTGGAATTCTTGAATTATGATGTATAGTTATCTAACCATATGATATGCTAACTAAATGATATGCCCCTGTTATCCAGATCAACGTAGAACATTTGAAAGCAACCTTGCATAAACCCTATAGAATATGTGCAATCATCACTGATGTAAAAGTGATATTCCCTCAATAATTTCTTGTTATCCTATGTACTGTCATTTGTATGAATGAATGCTATATGCACAAATATAACAACTTGCATGAAGTTGTAGTATTATGATTGCACCTTTTTTTGTGATTGTAGTGTGTAGTTCTTCACAAATTCAATAACTGAAATGATCTTATGAAGTGGAAATGTGTCCTTGCATAACTTAAACTATGAGTCCAACCATTGAGCTCTATTTTTGTGCCTTGCATACTCATAGACCACCTGATCACAAAAAATTTCCATAAACTAATACACAGGAATCTTATCGTTGACCAATTCACACTTCTTTGCTTCTTTCCCATATTTTAGATTGTAGGCCACTATCTTGTATTTTCCAAATTCCACAATTTTGTCTCCAATTGTGTGTGTACTAGCCATGTGTTGGAAAATTAGAAAATATTGCATGCCACAACAATGATCACATGTTCCATCCAAACATGACTTCTTGTAAAAAAATTTGATCATCCACTCTTTCACATAAAATGGAAGATAATAATTTCCATGAGGATTTAGGTGGAGGTCTTATGTTACATTCCTGCAAAAAATTGTTAGTATGCATATCTACACATATATGTCGATAAACATCATAATGGTTAGAAAAATCAATATGTACTCTACAACAACAAGTAGTGTGTGTGTGCGATTTATTTTGACATAAAAAGGCTTTATCATTTCAACATACCTTTGACATATTTTAATTTGAAGAAAATTCTATACAAAATCAACAAAAAATTGGGTTTGAGTGGTATCCAAATAATGCTTTGGGTGTGGCTCACAAATTTCACTACCAACTCTAATTCTTACATCTCTTTGATTGTGAGATTTCCTTGTGTTATCCTTCCAATAATCTACAATTATATATCTCTAGGCTTAAGTGATTCTTTTTATCTTTATGTGTCACTCTACTCGAGAATGCCCATAATTCATTTATATTTGGATCCTCCACTCTTTCACACCTTCCTTTGGCTCTCATTAGAGATGATATACTTATTTTCAAAGACTTACTTATCTTTGTAAGGTTCACCTTGTTCCTTATTTGACTACTTAACAGTGATGTTGTCATCACATGTCATGTGGCACAACTATCCTTTGTGTGTGAGATAGAACCCACACTCTCGTATGCACTCATCAAGTTCTTTACAATGTATTTTTCACTTGATTCATTTGAAACTCTTAGCCCAAGAGCCTTCATGGTAGACCTAAATTTGAGTTACCTCATCATTTCAACAAATAGTTGGCATCTTCTACCCTCACTTAGCTTCTCAAAAATTAAAATCCATATCTTTTATGCATATCTTTGACATGAACGTTTTGGAATCTTATTAGGTATCCATTTCAAAACATTGGAATCAATATCAATCAAAAATTTAGGTTTTATATGCAAAACTCTAGGAGGATTTCTCAAATGTAAATTTGTGTCAACATTAGGAATGTCAACAACATCGGGGATAGATAGTGTACCTTCAATCGGAGGTGCAATTGATGACATACCTTGAGATTGACATGTAAATGATGTTGTACCTCCAACCTGATATGTCGTTTGTGGATTTTTTTCAAATAGAGATGTGTTTGTTGATGTACTTTCAAAACTCAATACTGTTGATGTTGTGTCTTGAACTATAGATGTGATTTCTGATGTACTTGGAAAACCACATGTTGTTGGTGTGTCTTCAACTGGAGATGTGCATTAAAATTCACCTATGTTTGATGATGTTCCCCTAACTTTGGGATCCATTTGTATCCTTCCACAAATTTCTTTCATTCATGCCCTTTGTGCTACCAATTGGGCATCTTTCTTAGATTGCACAAGAATTTCTTGTTGTATGGGCTGCAATTCCTTTGCTTCACAAGCTACACTTCTTGATTCTCTTCTCCTTGCATTTCTAACTGTACATTCATTTGGTGTTAGAGGCTTTGGCCATTTCCTCACCATGACATTGAATGCTACATGTTCACAAACATACATAGAACAAAAGTAAGTAATGCATTTTATGAAACTTATTGATATCATTGATTACATTGCATTTTATTAAGCATGTCTATGCTACAACATTTTTCATACATGTCTACTAAATCATCTTATCAAACATGTCTATGCTACAAATTTTTCATACATGTCTACCTTATCCTTTTTCATACATGTCTACCAAAGAATTTTATGAAAGAAGGAGATGTGTTGTTTGGAAAAATGCCTCCAAAAAATGTGATCTCATGGTGATGGACATCAACATGAGACCACATTTGTTTGAGGAATTCTTTCAAATAGCTCACTACCTTATTCTATGCTACCACATTTTCCGAACATGTCTACCAATGCATCTTATCATACATGTCTATGCTACAAAATTTTGCATACATGTCTACCTCCATACAACAAGAAAAGTAAGTAATTCATTTTTTCAAACATATCCGTGTACCATTGATTACATTACATTTTATGAAACACGCCAAGAATTTTATGAAACATATTCATATCGCTGATTACATTGCATTGCATATTTGTAAAACTTAGAGCATTACTTTACATTGCATAACTAATGTAACTTATCAAACATTGCATATCTTATTAAAAAATTGTTGTCTCCAACCTAGGATTTATAGCGAGCTTCAAAAAGACCCATAACTTTTTATGTGTCTGGTGAAAATATATGAAACTTGGTACTAATTTTTTGTAGGCCTATATGCATTTGCTGACAAAAGGAGGGTTGCTAAATCATCATTTTTTGTGAGTTATTTTAAGGACAGTTTGTTTCTTTTTGCAACTATATAGTGTAAAACCTAGTACTTTGAGGGATTTGTATAAAATTTATTTATGTAAGCATTGATCAAAGTTAAGAAGGGTTTGAGGAGAGTATTTGGAGTGTGAACAAGTTCTTAGGAGAAAAGAAGTGTCAAACCCAGGGTATAAGTTGTTTCCACCTTTGGAAACTATAGAATCTTGTGCTTATTGTTGTCAAAACCACATTGTGATTGTCAACCAAGCCATGAAGAACATGAATTAAAAGAAGGGTTTGTGATGCTATATCTTGGAATTATTCACTATTTCTTTGGCAATGAGGTAACTTAGAAAGATAAAAAGCATTTTCAATTGCACAAAATTTTCCCTTTTTTTAATTTCTTAGAAAGGTAAATGGTATGTATGAATGGAAACTTGCATTAACAACTATTTCAAGTCACTTAAATTTATCTAAGCATATGATGAAGGTGAATTTTTGATGGCACAAAAAAATTAATGGAAACCTACATTAACATTGATGAAAGCTCTTAGGTTTTCCAAATTAGTTGAATTTTTTTTTTTCCCACAACCATCACTAATAATGAATTTGTATCTATCATGTCATGTTTTCCATTTTTTATCTTCAAGCTCCTAAAAATTAAACTTTTACATGCAACATCCATCTAATTTAATGTTGAATTCTATGTATAACAATGAAAATTAATAAAATCATCAAATGGATGCTCTATAAATTATCAAAACAAAACAAAAAAACTCAATATAAACATCTACCTAAAATAAATTAAAGTGAATTCCACTAGCTATGCTAGATATGGACTATTATAAGCAATGCAAATAGAACTCATAAGAAATTTTTTTTTAAGTTGATGTCGTTTATATAAGTTTAAACATGAACTCATCACTATTATGTCATTTTTTTCAGCTTTTTTCTTCAAATTCATAAAAATTAAACTTTTTTATGCAACTCCCATCTAATTCAATGTTGAATTCTATGTCCAATTGTTATGATTAATAAAATTATGAAAGGAATTTAGTTTATATTGTCAAAAACAAACAAATATTATAAATATAAACATTTCAATATTAGCAAAATGAATATATTACCTGAGATAATGTAAAATGATGTAGAAGCTTCAAAATGTCTTTGTCTACATTGTCTAACATGTAAATTGGTGGTAAAAAGGTGATGGATCAAGCATAGATTGGTACAACAAGGAGTTAACTGCATAAAATAGGTGTTTCTGAGTCGGATAAAGCATTGAACTAGACAAATGCAGAAGCATGTGGGCCTGAATCACAGATTCAACCCCTATTTTATCGTTTCAAGGTAAAAACACATTTGGTGCTCACAAAATTTGGAGAGCACAAAATGTGTTGCTTTGAAATGTTTTCCAAATATAGAGAGGAAGGGAGTGAGACTTGAGATGGAGAGGGAGGGGATAGGAGTGTGAGAGATTAGTCTAGGTAGCATGGTAGGGAGTGAGGCCTGAGAGCGATATAGGCTTGAGAGGGATAGAGAGTTATCCAACTAGGGTGGGGGGAAAGACCTAACAACGAGAGAGGGATTGGGAGGGATGAGACCTGAGAGATATAAAAAGACCAAAGGGGCAGAGAGAGAGGGAGTGTGGGAGAGGGGGTTGGAGTGAAATAGTCTTTTCTATGTAAGGTGGGAGGTACATGAAACCTGATAGAGAGGGAGTGTGAGAGAGGGTATTGGAGTGGGACATATTAGTCTAGGTAGCATGGGAGGGAGTGAGACTTGAGAGAGAGAGAAAGACTTGAAAGGGAGAGATTTATTTAGTTAGGGTGGGGAAAAGACCCGAGAGAGGGAGTGGGAGGGAGAGGGAGTGGGATATAGAGGGATGAGAGACCTAAACCCTCAACCATAAACCCTTAAAACCAAACCCTTAAACCCTCCACCCTATACCCTCAACACAATATACTCTACCCTCTACCCTCAACCCTAATCCCTCAACCCTATGCCCTCAACCCTTAAACTCAACTAAAATCTCTACCCTGATCCCTCAACCCTATACCCTCAACCCTTCAACCCTTCAACCCTCAACCCTAAACCATAAACCATCAATCCTCAACCCTTAAACCCTTTTAAAACCAATTAAACTCTCCACCCTAATCCCTAAACCCTAAACCCTCTACCCTTAACCCTTAACCCTTAAACCCTAAACCCTTAAAATGTCTACCCTCTACCCTCTACCCTCAACCCCCTCTACCCTAAACACTCAACCCTCTACCATATACCATCTACCATTAACCCCTAAGCCCTAAACCCTAAAACCTCTCTAAATTGTCCCTAAACCCTAAACCCTAAACCCTAAACCCTAAACCCTTAAACCCTTAACCCTCTACCCTCTACCCTCTACCCTCTACCCTAAACCCTCTACCCCCCCTCTCTCTCAAGCCTACACCCTCTACCCTTGAACCGTAAACCATAAAACATAAATCGTAAACCCTCTACCCTTAACCCTTAAACCCTAAACCCTTAAACCATCTACCCTAAACCCTCAACCCTAAAACCCTAAAACCCTCTACCATCTACCATTAACCCTTAAGCCCTAAACCCTTAAACTGTAAACCCTAAACCCTTAAATCCTATACCCTAAACCCTTAAACCCTTGACCCTCTACCCTCAACCCTAAACCCTCAACCCCCCTCTCTCTCAACCCTACACCCTCTACCCTTAAACCATAAACCATAAACCATAAACCGTAAACCCTCTACCCTTAACCCTTAAACCCTCTACCCTCTACCCTCTACCCTCTCTCTCTCTCTCTCTCTCTACCCTCTACCTTCTACCCTCTACCCTCTACCCTTTATCCTTAACCATGAACCCTCAACCCCCCCCTCTCTCTCTCTCAACCCTACACCCTCTACCCTTAAACCATAAATCATAATCCCTAAACCCTAAACCATCTACCCTTAACCCTTAAACCGTCTACCCTCTACCCTCAACCCTCTTACCTCTACCCTCAACCCTCAACCCTCTCTCTCTCTCTATCAATCCTCTACCCTCTACCCTCTACCCTCTACCCTTTACCCTTTACCCTCTACTCTCAACCCTCTCTCTCTACCCTCAACCCTTAAACCCTAAAACCCTCAACCCTCCACCCTCAACCTTCAACCCTTAACCCTTAACCCTAAACCCTTGAACCCTCTACCATAAACACTAAACCCTAAACCCTTAACCCTTAAATTGTCTCCCCTCTACCCTTAACCCTCTACACTCTACCCTCAACCCTCTCTCTTTCTCTCTACCCTCATCCCTCAACCCTTAAACCCTAAAATCCTCAACCATCAACCCTCAACCCTCTACACTCTACCCTTAACCCTTAAACCCTAAACCCTAAACCCTAATCCCTAAACCCTAAACCCTCTACCCTTAACCCTTAAACTATCTACCCTCTACCCTAAACCCTGAGAGAGAGGGGGTGGGGGGAGATACCTGAGAGATAGAGGGATGGGTGGGAGGGAGATACCTGAGAGATAGAGGGATGGGTGGGAGGGAGATACCTGAGAGAGAGGTTGAGAAGGAGAGGGAGTGCCCGAGAGAGAGATGGAGGGAGTGAGAGAGGGAGATACTTGAGAGAGGGGGAAGTGGTGGGAGGGAGATACTGGAGAGATGGAGGGGGTGGGAGGGAGAGAGTAGGGAGAGAGAGAGAGAGAGGAGGGAGGAGATAGAGTTAGGAGGGAAAGAGAGGAGGGGTGAGGAGAGGGAGTTCCTGAGATAGATATGGAGAGAGTGAGAGAGAGATAAGGAGAGAGAGGGGTGGGGGGGGATACCTGAGAGAGAGGGAGGGGGTGGGAGGGAGAGGGAGTTCTCGAGAGAGAGAGAGAGATGGAGGGAGTGTGTCAGAGAGAGAGATAGAGAGGGAGATACTTGAGAGAGGGAGGGAGATACCTCAGAGAGAGAGGGAGGGGGTGAGGGAGATACCTTAGAGAGAGGGAGAGAGAGAGGGAGGGGGTGGGATGGAGAAACCTGAGAGAGAGGGAGAGGGAGAGAGGGTGGGAGGGAGAGACCTGAGAGAGAGGTAGAGGGAGACAACATGGGAGAGAGAGGATAGGAGGGAGAGACCTGAGAGAGTAGGAGAGGGAGTGGGAGATAGAGGGATGGGAGAGAAATACAGGAGAGACCTAAGAGAGAGGGACGTCCAGAGAGAGAGAGAGGAGCTTGGAGGGAGAGACTTGAGAGAGAGAGGGGGGGCAAGAGACCATAGAGAGAGGGAGAGAGAAAGTGGGAGAGAGATATAGGGAGTGGGAGAGAGAGAGAGGGAGAGTGTGTGTGTTTGAGAGAGAGAAAGGGAGAGAAATAGAGGGAGTGAGAGAGAGGGAGTGAGTGTGATACCTGAGCATAACTATCTTCATTTTCTCGTGCAAATAAGATTTTGTTGATTTAAAAAAAAGTGGCATCTTAAGAGCCAAAACTGTGTCATAGATCCATGCACTTACCCTTCAGTTGATTTTCATTTTTTTGCATGAAGTTATCGCTCTAAAAAATTCTCTGTCAATTCACAATCAGAGCATTTGGGGCCGACCTGGTCCATAATTGTTGTGCAGACCTATTTTGGAGCATGCAGAGGTTAATGGAACATCATACAAGCATTTTGGGTCCAAGGGGGATCTTTCTTGGAGATCCACAATCTGTTTCATTTCGTGAAAGATTATCTTTCATGTTTTGAGGATGACCTACATGCTTGATCATCCATCGTGTTTTGTAAGCTTTTGAGGCTGAAGCAGATCATTATTGGAGTTGGAGAGTCATATTTAAGATTATTTGTAATTCATTGTAAGGTAATCAATCAATAGTTAGATCTATAGTTCACAAGAAATTAGGACCAGTTTTTTGAATAAGGCCTTTAAGCCAATTGTAATGTTGTAATGCCCTTGCGGCAGACCTGTGAACCCTTAGTTATTTCGCTTATGATGCATGTAAGACTGCAAGTTTTTGAATGAATAAATATCTTTGTTTACTGAGTATTTTCTCGTGTTGGTTTTGTTGTGTTGACTCTAAGCTAGACATTTGGATAGTTCTTTATGGACCCTCCATCCCTGACTACACCACTTTGTGCATAGATGTGACTTTGGTATAATGTCTTCATGCACATATACAAAGCATTGATCCCAACAACTTCATGAAACTCTATACAAGATAGACCCATGTATGCAATTTTCAATCGTTTTGTAACTTTAGGATTCTATCTAATACCTTTCTATAATGCCCTTAACGCAGGCACGGGGAACACATGCACCTACATCAATACATTCAATTCAGCTATGGATACATGTCCAACATCTAACAAATCTTCTCCACACATTTGTGTTAAACATTTAACACAATCCTAGCTACATGGAAAGCACACCATATGTGCATGATGTTTGTTTTCATATTGTGAAATGTTATTTATAAACACACATTATTGTACATAGTGTAAACTATTATATTGATTAGTGAGCCTATGTCACATAATTCAAAGTAGTTTGGTTATACTCAAGTGTGATCTAGGAAATTGGGTAGATATTTCCTTTGGGAATGATCATGAAAATATGTAATTTGGCCATCACTCATATAACATGCATTATGCATTATGAAGCACAGCATATTCCTTGCACTCTTTTGCATGTCACTTTATTTCATTGACTACTTCTCCTATAAAGCTTCTACATAAAAAAGCACAAATGGACATAAAAATCTCAATTTGTTTTATTTTATAACCTTATTGCCACCAATAAGATTGTCCATCAATCTTAGAAAAAAGCCATATTAGTAGAACCTCTTTTAATTAAATTAAGATTTATATGCATGGGCTAAGTGGAAATTCTAATATAATTGCTATATTGTAACCTTGCTAGATGTTAGCTAAATTATAGTAGATTTAGATGTGCTAATTCTTTAGCCCACAACACTTTATACTAAATAATCATTTTTAAACATCTTTACAAAATTTGAGTTTACAAGAATAAATATGTTTTTTTAATTGTTTTCTCTTAACATTATTTAATATTATTGTACTTTGATATAATTATTCAAATTTTGGCTTTGAAAAATTAAATATGTCAATTATCACAGCCTTGAAGTTTGTGGTCTTTTTTTGCTTCAATTTCAATGGAATATAAATAGAACTATCTATCTTATTATTTGTGGGTTCTTATTTGGTATAATACTCCTTAGGTATAATAATTCCACATAAGATTAGTAGCATAAATTTTCATTATATATGCAATATGTTCTATTCAATATAAAGTCAAGGCTTTCAAAAAGATAGATCTACGTATAATGGAAAGAAAGAACACACATATTCAAGGCTTTTGTATTTATAAGATTCAATACAAGTTTTTTGTGTTTTTAAAATAAGATTACAATAACAAAGTTTCAAATACACTTAGCAAGATAGTGATAGTGAAGGCTATAAAGTGTGAATGGTATTACTAAAGCCTAGCATTTACACAAAATACAACTAATTATCTTATGCTATTCATTTTATTAAATAATGATTATGTATATTGCTTGATCATTCTAGCCAATAGTTATAAATATACAAGAACACTATTGTGAAGAGCTCAAAGAATGTGTAGCATCCAAAGATAAACATGTTAGAGGTGACAATCACAACTTTATCCCTTCCAAAAAGTAGTAATCATAGATATTTTTTAACATATTAACCATCTATGTCATTTTGTTAGGCTTTACTTACATAGTTTTTTAGTCAAATTCATTGACCTATATGTCATGAGCACACTAACCCATCTCTCGTGAGCACAAATAGTCTACTTAGCACTCATTGCAAGCATCAAGACCTTCTAGGGGGTAACCCATCCCAACACTACTCCAATTCAAGTGTGCAAGTAATCATATACTTTCTACCAAAATCAAGCCAACTTAATATAATATCCTATCCACAAACACTTTACATACATATCACTCTCCAACAAAATAATAATGTTACATCTCATCCCTATCAAAAAACAGTGAATAATTATCCTAGTTTTATTAACTAAAATTTACTTTTAACCATTAAACTAAATTTAATTTAAGAACAACCACAAACAAAACCTTAACAAATATCAGTATAATAAAATACTAATATTTTTTAACTATCGATGAAAAGAAAAAACTAAGCCATAACATCATGGACATTTTCATATCTTATAATTTAAAAAACACACACTAATAAAGTCTGTTGGTTAATTATAGTCTCCCCACTTTACTACTGCTCTAACCGTTTAGAAGTCTTATTTATATTCTTATGCTTCCAATTTCAAGTTTAGCAGTTTTATTTATATTTTTATGTTTCCAATTTCAACATCGTATAGATTTCAAAAGTGTAATTTTTTTCATCTACTGTTCTTTATGAATATATGTAACATTATTTTAGAAATGATAATCTAGACACTTATTCATTATAACAATTATCAAATTCTGGATAGTGGAGTAGGCTTGGGCCATGGATTTGCTCCCCATTGGTTTTGGGTTCAACTCTACTGCAAGATTTACTCAATTGGGACTGGCTTGTGGGCTGTTGGATCCCCCGCAGAGAACTAGTCTCGCCTCAACTCACCCCCTTGAACACTGAACTGAATCGCAAAAATACCCCTATCGTTAACAAAAATAAATAAAAAATATATCTTCAAACGCAGGCAGAGTATGGAAGTAAGTAAATGGAAAATCTTCTTGAGCTTTAACAATGAAGACAATTAACATGAATTATTCCAACCCAGCAATGGAAGGAATACATCCATAAACTTATCGTTTAAGATTGTGGAGTATGGACAAACTAGAGAAGACGATGCCCAGAAATGAGAGGAAATAAATATATGAACTTATGCAAATGTTTCATATAAGTGTCCTTTATAGCATTTTTATTTCAATTAAAAACTCTTGCAAAGGGACTTGGATTACATCAGCAAGAAAGTCACAGCCATAAAAAGCCAAAAATAAGCACCAGAGAATATAGTAACAAGCCATGGTGCTGTGAGAAACATGGTCATCCAGAAGAGGACAATAAAACTGTTCCAAGAGGTTGAAGGTACCATTACAAATAGTACAAGTTTAATGATATTTTGATTATAACTTCCAGCTGTGCAATTTACTCCTTGATCTTTTCCAATTGTTAAGCCAACTCTTTGTTAGCTTTCAGTGTTTCTTGAAGTACAATCTTAAAAAAATATGTTAGAATACAGAACTGAAATTGCTGTTTTGAAAATGGAAGTATGATTGTTAAAAAGTTGTAATATATTGTATGTTTATTAAAAGGTTGTAATATATTGTGTTTTAAAAAATAGTTAAATTAAAGTGTTGTAGTCAATTGATGATAGTAATTAGTATGTTTTTTATTATTTTATCTATTAAGGTTTAAATCTCGGGAGATATGATATATCATTTTTTCGGGACAATTTTGGAGGAATGAATACCCCTCGGTCCTCTGTACAAGGGAGCAAAACGAACATCCTTTTTAAATAAGAATGAGATATAATATTAATATTGACTGTTTGAGCATATTAATCTTAGAAAATGTTTTACATACTTAGATCACATACAATAAGAACAATTGATAGCATAAATTTGTAAAAATCTTAATCTCTCACAAACAATAAGTTTGTAATGTAAAAATTCTCAATTATTTACCATTTTTAGATAAGAATGAGGTATAAATTTTTTATTGATTGTTTCTATCATATTGATCTTAGAATGTGCTTTACATACTTAGATCACATATAATAAGAACAATTGATAGCATAAATTTGTAAAAATGTTAATCTCTAATGAACAATGAATTTGTAATGTAAAAGTTCTCAATAAAATATTTGAGAGATAGCATTAAACTTTGAATTCCATATCTAAAACTTGAATTTGGTCCATATATTTCAACGAAGTCACTTTTTACTTTAAGAATTATGTATTGAATAAAAGTTGATCAAAACAAATATAATTTTTTCAATATCTCTGAATGACACACCACATCTGTAGGATTTTAACCACTTTTCCTCATCTAAGAACTTTCAAAAGACGAGGGAACAAAATACCCTCTTTGTGTTCCAATCCAAACAAATCCAAGGAATGTCCCTAAAATTCTCCTCAAATTAGAGGACATTTCCTAAGACTAACCTGCTATCCTTGATATTCCAAAGACTTTAGGACATCCCCCACCGACCAAAATCAATCTTACATTTAAAAAAACATTTTAAACAAAAATACAAAACCTTGGCACTTTCTAGGGGGTCTACAATACTTCCAATATCAAATATAATTTCACTTCCAAAAACCTTAATGCATATTACATTTATTTTTATGTTTCCATCATTTATTACTTGTATTGTTACAATTTACTTTTACAAGCAAATAAGAAAGAAATTTAAAAAGAGGAAGAAGAAAAAGAAAGAAAAGACAAGACTAATTACAAAAACTAACAAAAACATTTTCTACAAGACCCAAATTATTAATTATCATTTATATTCAGAATAATCAGATAATTACAAACAATTTTAAAAAATAATAAAATAATTCTTAAACATAAAACAAAATACTACCAATAAGCTAGTTCTACCATTTCTTTTATCACCTGTCCACAAACCTAAATATAATAAATAACCCTCTATTTTTAAAAGAAAGAAAAAAAAGCCTATTGAGCAAGGAGCCCCTGATTTGCTACTGTGAAGAAAAACATCATTTTATTTTACATATAAACATCAACTTAGTTGGCATGAGAAATCAAACAGCTGTGTTATATCAAGTGAAAACAAATAAATGCCGGCCAAAGAGGGACCCTATATTCTATGTAGAGTTTATATAGTTCATCTCCAAGTTGTATCCATTCTGTTGAAAATAAGCAGAGTAAGAACCAGAGTTTGGGTATTTAGATTGGTTCATCTGCTGCTGCAATTCAATGGATCAACAAGCAAAAATGGGTGATGCAGTGGGTATTCTCATTGTGCATGTCATAAAGGGGACTAATTTAGCAGTTCGAGATTTGTGGAGCAGTGATCCCTATGTTATTGCTAGACTTGGCCACCAGGTTAACTCTTCATTCATCTAACTCTGCCTATAATTTTGCATTACCTCTAAATAACCAATCTGCTGTAGTCAATGCACTGGTTAACTCTTCATTGATGTTACCATGGCTATTTAACTGTAAATAACCAGTCTTTTAGAGTCAATACAGTTCCAGTTTTGTTAATCTTTATGGTGAGTAAACTAAATTTGTGGTGCAGAAAGTGAAGACTCGGGTTATTAAGAAGACTCTTAATCCCATTTGGGATGAAGAGTTGTCCCTTGTGATACCAAATTCTAACCCCTTTCCCCTCAAACTGGTGGGTATCTGTTTTTTATTAATGGCTTGAATTCATTTTCCTATGGTGACTAGTGGGTATCTGTTTTTTATTAATGGCTTGAATTCATTTTCCTATGGTGGCTAGTGGGTATCTGTTTTTTATTAATGGCTTGAATTCATTTTTGTATGGTGACTAATGTCTAAAGTTTCCTGTATCAAACAGGAAGTTTTTGACAAGGACTTTATGAGCAAAGATGACAAGATGGGAGATGCTGAAATAAATCTGGAGGGTCTTGCCAGAGCTGTGAGGATGAGAAAGACTCAAAACACAAGTAGTTTATGTGACACAAACTCAGAGTGTCTGTCATCCTTTCTTGCTAAAGAGGAATTATGTATAAAATGTGTGGATAGTAACATGATGCAGGAAGTTTATGTTTCTCTCCAGAATGTTGAGTGTGGTAGCCTAGAATTACAGCTCAAATGGATTGACCTCACCGGTTAATACAATTTAGGGGTAAAAACAGGGCATGATTTAGGCAAGTTATTTGTTGAAAGCAGAAAGTATTTTACTTAAATCCATATAATTTATGTAATCGTGGCCACTACCTAATATCAATACATCATAGTTAACCATATATCTGCAACAACTCCAAATGGCTATGTTTTACAGTGATTTTAGTTTTATGTTTACGTTATCCGGAAATTTAGTTGCATCTTCTTTTTTATATATGTTTTTTTGGCCTAGCATCCTATCAATTTGTATGCTTGTAAGGATAAACTGGTCGAATTTTGAGTTTGAACGACAACTCCTCTGAATGGCCCTTGTAACAAACAGTTCTAGGAAAATTCACCTCTAACAATTCATCGCCATGGAAAATTCACTACCAGCAATTCATCGTTGTGGATAATTCATGGTATACAATTAGGAAATTGTTGGTGGTGGATTTTTGTAGAGATAAATATGTCATGGCGATGAATTGTTGGTGATGAATTGTTGGAGGTGAATTGCTGATGGTGTATTGCTGGAGATGAATTTGCGTAAAGCCGTAACAAACATGGTATCTTCCCTTTTGAGACAATAACACCCTGTAAAGCTCCTCCTTCCAAAGTCATTTCAATTAGCAACTTGGATTGTGCCCTTCTTGCATAGTTTGACATGTTATCATAATGTTAGGGTGAAAATGGGCCTTGTATTCAACAACAATTTTGAGGATGCCTTAGCTTTTCTCCAATCCATGATCGCCATTCTCATTGAATCTCATCTTCCCATGGAGACCTCGATTTTCCTCATCTAGATTCCAATGTTATAAACCCTAACAAGGCATTTAACCCTCCTTCTTCAATCTAAACACATATTTATACTTCAAACCCTAGCACTACATCTCCAAACCCTAACTCTATGTCCCCAAATCTTAGTTATGTAACACTCTAGAACTCATAAGAGAATTGATCCAATGAATTCGTCCTCAAGCCAATTATGACCATAGAGAAGACCATTGATAGACTTATTGATTTGAGAGGCGCTCCATGAGGTAAAGCAAATGAATTCTCTCTGGATTGATGATATAATTGATGTAGTTTATGATTCCAAAGGTAGAATACTAATGTTTTCTTTCTAAGGGGAGTACCATAGAATTTTTTTTACTATTGAGCTAATATTAACTATGAAAGGATGGTTCATTGAAGTCATCCATGGGTTGGGAAGATGGTGCATCTCCTATATGTTTATGTAATGCCTCAAGCTTATGCCCAAGATATTAATAGTTAAAAGTTGGATGAATATTTTTTAACAAAGCAAGATTAACATACAAGAAGTCGCAATGCACTCTTTCATACACAAGGTGTCACAAAAACATCCAATCATGCAATTGGCATGCACACCAATGCACAATGCAAGGTGGCACAAGCAAAAGACTTAAAAAGGCCATGCGAAAAAATATCATGACTAGCATTACAAAAAACCCCACTTATGAACCCCTACAACTTTCCTTCCAAGCCACTCTCTTGACATCTCAAAAAATGGACGAAATAAGATAATTCCACGCTAGCTTGAACTTCATGGTTAACCTGCAAGAAATTTGACTACAAAGTCCAAGCTACATGGGGGTAAATGCACAAAGATGAGGGGCCTAAAAGGGGTTTTAAGTGGCCACTTTTTTTCTAAAATCAGAAAATACTAACTTTGGATGAGAAATTGAGGATAGTTAAACTCAAAATTTTAAGATGCAACACAAACAAGGGTTGTAGTGCTCTGAGTCTAATTTCTAAACTACTATTTGTTTTTTAAAATGATAGAGATTAAGGGGTTCAAAAAAGGGAGCCACAAAAATTGGTGTTGTTTTTGTCAAAAAAAAATATAATAGCGTTTATACCTGAGTTTTTTGATAATTTTTTAATGAATATATGATTTTTTACTAATTTTGAAAGCAAACACATCCTAAAAACAAAAGTTTGGTCGTGCTACCCCTGTAATTTTTGAAAACTAATCAATTTTTTTTTTGAATATGTGTAGAATAGAGTCTAGTTTATAAAAATGTAATTTATTTGAAATTTCAATGAACGGTTAAAAAATAAAGAAATGCCAAAAATTGGTTTTTAACAAAAAAGGACACACAAACAAAAAAATTTAAAGATGAAAGCCTTAACATATTCAAAATGTGAAAAAATTTACATTGTTAAATAGTTAAGATAGAGCTTAACATTACCCAAGTGTTTATTTTGCTTGACCTTGAAACACGTGCAAACCTAATGGCTAGCACAAATTTTGGGCATTGGAAAGGGACTCCAAGCCTTTAAATCAAATCCAAGCCAAAGGCTTAGGGATTCCCAAAGCAAGACATAATGTGAGCGCATTATAACGTGTTTGCTTTATGTCATAGTTTTGACATAACGCGAGTCTGTTATAATGCGCTCGCGTTATGTCTTGCTTTATATTTTGTTTGTGTTTGTTTTGTCTTGCTTTATGTTTCCCAAAGCAAGGCATAACATGAGCGTGTTCTAATGTTCTCACGTTATGTCTTGCTTGAAATTATTTTTGTGCAAGTTTGTTAAATGTATGTTTGATGTATGCATGTTTGTATATATATTTGTATCTATGTACGTTTGTATGTATGTATGTATGTTTGTGTGCTGAAATGTATATGTATGAATGTATACTTATATGTATGTATGTACATGTATGTATGCTTGTATGTATGTATGTATTTATGTATGCTTGTATGTATGTATGTAAGGGTTTTGGGTTTAGGGTATATAAGGGTGAGGGTATAGGGTATAGGGATGAGAGTTGAGGTTGTAGGGTTTAGGGTTTAAGGTATAGGGTTGAGGGTTGAGGGATTAGGGCATAAGTAATAGGCTAAGGGTATAGGGTATAGGGTTGATGGTTTATAATTGAGGGATAATATCCAGCTCGTTGAGTGTATAAGATTAAGTGTGTAAGGTATAGGGATTAGGATTAGGTTTTACGGTATGAATTGAGGGTATAAGGCATAGGGTGAAGGGTTGAGATGTATGGTTTAGGGTTTAAGTATAGGGTTGAGGGACAATATTCAGGATTTAGGGTATAAGGGTGAGGTTATAGGGTATAGGAATGAGGGTTGAGGTTTTAGGGTTTGGGGTTTAAGGTATAGGGTTGAGGATTGAGGGTTGAGGGTTTACAGTTGAGGGATAATGTTCAAGGTTAAGTGTCTAAGGTATAGGTTTCATGGTTTAAGGTTAAGGGTATAAGGCATAGGGATGAGGGTTGATGGTTTAGGGCATAAGTATAGGGTTGAGGGTATAGGGTATAGGGTATAGGGTAGAGGGTTGAGGGATAATGTTGAGGGTTGATGGATAATGTTTAGGGTTGAGTGTCTAAGGTTAAGTGTATAGGGTATAGGTCCATTAG
This sequence comes from Sequoiadendron giganteum, assembly GCA_007115665.2. Classification (NCBI taxonomy): domain Eukaryota; kingdom Viridiplantae; phylum Streptophyta; class Pinopsida; order Cupressales; family Cupressaceae; genus Sequoiadendron; species Sequoiadendron giganteum. The sequence goes on from CM021109.1 coordinate 578,048,904, forward strand.
GGTTTAAGATATTGAGTTGATGGATTAGGACTTAAGTATAGGGTTGAGAGTTGAGGTTGTAGGGTGTAGGGTTTAGGGTTTAGGGTTTAAGGATTGAGGATTTCTCACAATATGGTGTTTAACAGTTCCTTTAAAGTGGGGTCATACATTCACATTATTTCATTTTGGCATTTTTGACTTCAATCTTGTTCACATGAGTTGGACTTAGTGTAGTGTTCACATAGCACATTGACCATTGTGTGGCACATTATCAAAGTTATCATGGAGCATAACTTTTGGTATGGTTGACATATGGGAACACACCTATAGACTTGGTGCATCCGTCCCATCTGCCACCCCTTTTTTTTATGGGTACACACCTTGTAGACCTAGTGCACGTGTTTCTCATTTTCGCCTTTGGGGGCTCACCTAGTGTATACCAAACTACACTAGCCCTTGTAAGCATATTTTATGGACATGGAATAACACAACTTGCTAGTCCTTTTCCCTTTCCTTTCCTTTTTTCCTTTTTGCATTGGCTTTGACATTGTATGCTTGTGAATCTTGTATTGTTGCACATATCTTACATGCATGTGTGTCCTTTGTGCTTATGTTGGTTTACCATGGTATCTTCAATCCTAGGGGTTTGGCCACCTCAATCTTTGTCATCCTATCTCATTAGCATTTGTACACTTGGACCCTCTTGACATATATTTCTCTACTTTAGTGTGAGTTTGAGCATAAGTTCATACTCTCACTAAAGTGGGGGCTAAATGAAGTGTAGAAAATTGTATACCTTTACAATTTCACACTATGTTTGGCTCTCTTAATTTATTGGACTTAATTAAATTTCTAATTTTCCAAATTATGTATTCCAAAGCCTTATTTTTCCCATTTTTTGAAAGGAGAACCAATATTTAATTAATGCATTTAATATTTTAATCATCATAGAATATGAGTGTCCTAGACTTATAGGACATGACCCATTTTCCCATGGGCGAATGGGTCCCCTTTAAGTCCCAAGACTCATTTTTAAATATGTTTTTGGTAGTATTTTAATGATTCAAATTGCAATTGTCAGCTTTTGCAATGTAATTTTTTGAGAAATTAGATAAACACCTATAAATATAGTCTTTTTATCAATTCAAATCAAACACACATAATTAAGAGATCCTATGAGTAAATATTATTGTCAAGAGCAAATTTGCAGATTTATTAGTCATTTGTTGTAGAAAAATCAAGATCCTAACATCATGTTCAAGTCTATGTGTGTTCATGGCATCTTTTGAAGGCTAATATGCATTGTTGATCTTAAAGCATCGAAGCATTTCAAGTATCCAAATCCATCAAGCAAAGCAAGATCAAGTTCCTTGGAGTGATGTGTTTGTCTTCAGTCCTCTAAGGGAAGCCATTTTTGTGAGTTGTAGCAAGCATTTTTCATTCATCATTTCCTTCTCCTTTTCCATTATATTTCTATCAAGGTTTGATTACCAAACTTAGAGTTTGACCAAGGCAAACCCCCATATAAAACAAAACAATTTTTCCTCTTTGTGTATGTGCAAATTATAGGTGGAAGAAGAATTGAAGATCTTGAAGACCATATTTGCAGTGTTGCATAAGTTGTCATCATTGTTGTCAAGCCATAGAAACTAAGTTGTGGACCTTATTTCCAACTTTCCAACAATGGGACCTGTGTCAAACCAAAGCCAAGATCTAGCATTAGAGGACTATCAAAATTTGTTTTGAAGCCTTAGACTAAGACCCATTCACCCAGGAGTGAATGAGTCCCTTTGCAGCTCTCAAAGAAAGTTTTTGGTGATAGGTACGTGTGTTCAGACCCTTCTTAGATCTACCTACAAAGTTCTATAACAATCTTTGTATTTTCGAGAATTTGCATTCTAGGTATTAGGTCGTGTTGTTCATTTAGTTTGAGCATTTCAAATCATTTTAGTTTGGTTTTAGATCTATCCTATTGTCCTAAGGACTGAGATCTAGGAAAGGTTGGCTCGCCATTGAGGCCGATAGTCAATCTTTACACCTTGTGATCTTTTTCGTAATGAAATTTATGGGGAAAGCCACCTATTAAGATCCTTAGGATTTTATGAACAATCACAATCATTTAACCTTTTTGGGGATCCCCTTCCCCTCCATTTCAATAACAAATCTATTGTTGGAACATAATGGTTCATTGCCTTGGAGAGTGGACTTCTTACTTGATTTAGGGGTTTCTCCATAAATATTTGAGTCTCTCTCATTTATGTGTTTGGTTTCTTATTCTTCTTTCATTCTAACTTTTTTCTAAGTGTTGATTTACATATTATTATGCTACTAAGATTTCTTTAAACCTAATATTTTGCATTTCTCTCCTCAAAGGGCTAATGTAGGAAATGAATCTATGTCATGTTTCCAATTTATTGGAATAGTTTGTGTGCACTTGTATCAAACTTTTGTTTGTGAATATTTCAATATTAGTGGTACATGCATAGTATTTTCCTTTGATCGATGATCATAATTGGACAATTCCTAGACCTTACTAGACCACCCCAGGCACTTCCAAAATGCTAAAATTGATAACTTGCAAGATCATTTGCACCATCCTATTCACCCCTATCTAGTAGAGTTGGCATTGTTGAATTTATTAATCAAACTTTGTTCGAGTGTGTTTGCCCAAACCCTAACTAGGTTTTTCTTATGCATTAACCCTAAAAACTTAGTATAAGCCTTTTAAGTTAATTCTTCTCTTCAATCCTTAATTAGGTTATCTCCTTCCAAAAATAGGAAAACTAGCATTCATCTTAACAGTATTGTAGCTCATCCATTGAAGTAACTAAGGTGTCAAGCTAGGATAGACATGATTTGAAGTTGTTAAAGCCTCTCACTTCACCCAATTCCTTGGATCCTTGTGATTTACATATTCTCTCATCATGAATCATATCTAATATATATATCGTCTTCAATTTGCTAAGCCATTAGAAGCTTTCATCCCTAATCATACTCACCTAAATCTACATAAAACCTCTAATACATTTTTCCTTAGATCTAAAGCCTTTAACCCTCTTGCATTCCCTCTTGCGATCACCTTATCATCTCCTTGATTATCCTCCATCACATACACATGCCACTTGTCAAAGATCTTACCCCTTGTGATTTTTTATATTGTATCTATCATTGTTACATATTATCACCTAGGTTTGCACACACTTGCCATAATCTACACTACTTTTTGGGAAACAAATTGGAAATGCCCATTATGGAACTAGTTGAGGCAATCTCATTTGTAACACTAAGAACTTTTCATGTCTCTCACTTAGATGCAGATTATCTCAACACTCACAATGAATGAAGATTCGTTCAAGAAAAAATAGGGTCATGAGATTTTAAGATACAACATCCTAGAAATTTTAAGTTAAGCTTCTAGAACAAAAGGTCATTTGCACTTCCTAAGGGTATGAATGTTCACCTAACCCCACCCCCTAACGTGAATAGTGATGTTTAGTTAGAATTTTGATCATGTGGCTTCTAGATTTTACCAAAGAGTCAATTTTGGCCCTCTACAAAATATTTCTATGAATGAAGATTCGTTCAAGAAAAAATAGGGTCATGAGATTTTAAGATACAACATCCTAGAAATTTTAAGTTAAGCTTCTAGAACAAAAGGTCATTTGCACTTCCTAAGGGTATGAATGTTCGCCTAACCCCACCCCCTAACGTGAATAGTGATGTTTAGTTAGAATTTTGATCATGTGGCTTCTAGATTTTACCAAAGAGTCAATTTTGGCCCTCTACAAAATATTTCTAGTCCCCAAATCAGTCAATATCAGATGCACAACATTTTTCCTCATTTCATCTTAATAAGTTTTTCAATATCTATGTTTCCATTTCCAATGCTTATACTCACTATTTGTAAATCAAATCTTATAGTTTTAAGGCTAAATATTTGATACATGTCTGATTATTAACTAATTAGTACACTCAAAAGAAATACTATCGTATACACATATATGAAGGATGAGAGTTATTTTATTTTCTTTCACATTCTTACATCCCATGTAACAAGATTGCTCAATGCACTGTTTTCTTGAATGACATAGGTTTGTTCTACAAAGAAGTGCTTAAATAAATTTGGTTAATTGAGTTTTTATCACTTGGATTTTCATCTCAACATTCATATTAATTTGAGTATGACATCTTAGACATAAAATCCACCTAAAATTTGAAACATTAAATTCCTACCCCCTGAGATTTTAATAGGTTCTTACAGTTGTGTTTGTAGGTTGCTCAAACCCTTTTCTGGAGTATAATTAAAATTAAAATAAAAATATTAATGGTAATTATCTATGTTACTGGGTTTTTGCATCAGAGGGGAAGGTTCGGGTTCGGTTCGAACCTGGTTCATGTTCTAGGCCAATTTGACTGTGGGTATTGTCAGGGTTCTGTTTTTGGGGGTCTGGTTCATCTGGGTTGAACTCGACCGAACCCAAGCAGAACCCGCAGCCCAGGCAATGTGACAACATTTTTTTGTATTTTTGAATTGTTTTCTCCCTTTGACTTTGACCATCACTCAATGGAGCCCTAAAAGTGAGTTCTAAATCACATTAAACACCAAAAGAACTTCATTTTTGTTCATTTGTTTTGCAAACAAGCACTTTCATTCCAAGAGGTTGAGCACTCATTTTTGCTTGTTGGATCGACAAAGGGAGTTGAAGATTGACCATTGAAGCTTCTACAAATGATTGCATTGTCATTCCTACACATTTGCAAGTGTTCATTGGCTGCCACAAAGATTGTAGAAGGGTATTTTTGCAAAGAGGTAAGTTTTTTTGAGTTTTTTCTTCCATTTTTTTGTTTTACAAACATGAAAATTTATTTTGTTTAATTTTATCTATGTTTTTTCCATTCTTCTATGAATGTATGAAAGATTCAAAAGAGATAGGTTTTATAAATCAATTTTTTGTTTTCAATTTTTTTTTTTTTTTTTAATGTGTTGTTTGCAAAAAGAAATCCATAAGAATCACAATTTCAACTGGTTCTACCTCCACAACTCAACCTAAGTTCAAAATAGATCTGAATTGTCCTCTATGGAAGTATGTTGAAATGATACAACAAGGTCCAGGTGGTGGTGGTTACATTTGGAAATGCAATGGATATGATGTTCAATATTCTAGTTCATATATTTGGGTGAAAGCACATTTGTGTGGAATACCAAAAGGCATCAAAGCTTTCCCTGGAAAGAACAATGTACCTATTCCATCCAAGATAGTCATAGGATACATTATGGAGCAAGAAGCGACAAATGAGCGGGAATCTTGTAGATCAGGTCACTCATTAAAAAAAATCAAAGAGAATGTTGCCCCCATCTAATTCCAATATCGTGGTAGAAAACCACCCATTTTTTGCCACTCCTCATCCTCATAGTCAAAGTGTACAACCAACTATAAACAAAAGATCAAAGGGGCCTTTGGGATTTGCATTTCAAAATGAGAGACGAGACATTGACGACCAAAATATAGCAAGATATGCAAATGGATTATCTTTTAATGTTGTTCGCTCTCCATATTGGAAAGAGATGTTGAAAACAATTAATGAAGCTCCAAAAGGGTACAAGGGCTCGGGTTATGAGAAGGTGCATGGCACCTTATCAGAAAAAGAGGTCAAGATGGTTGAAGATTGATTGAAGCTCATAAGGGATTCATGGATTGAGACAAGTGTGTTCATTGTTTTAGATGGTTGGAAAGATTCAAAAAATCGGTCCTTGATCAATGTCATAGTGGTGTCCCCTAAAGGGGCAATATTTTTGAAAGCTATGGATTGTGGGGGGCAAATAAAAGATGGAAAATTTATTGTTGATATTCTCATTGTAGCCATTGAGGAAGTGGGACCCCGCAACATTGTTCAAGTTGTAGTGGAGAATGCCAAAATTTTTAGAGTTGTAGGGTTGTTGGTTGAGGAACGATATTCACATATCTTTTGGACACCTTGTACAATCCACTCACTCAATCTTATGCTACAAAAGATTGGGAATAAAATTGATTGGATCAAAGAATTGTATGTAGAAGTTGAGAACATCTAGATGTTCATCACCAACCACCACATGTCTTAAGGAATCTTTAGATCATTTTCAAAATTAGAGCTATTGAAGGTAAGTGAAGTAATATTCACATTTTCATAATTTGATTGTGTATTCTATTTCTTCTTTAAAGTTTGTTTTCAAAATTTAATTATTATTTTTAATTTGTAATAGGTTGGAGACCTGTTTTGCCTCTAACACAATCATCTTGAGACGACTTGTGAAAGTTAGAGAGCGCTTTCTAGCATGGTGATTAGCCAAAATTGGTCTATATGGAGGCAAAGCAACACTGAAAGGGCAAAAAAATTAAGAGGATGATATTAGATGACTCATGGTGGGATTGTGTGGATTATCTCCTAAATTTCATCGAGCCCATTTTGAGTATGATTCGCTATACTAACATGGACAAGCCATGCATTGGAGAGATATATGATGGCATCGACTCAATGCTTGAGAAGATGAAGTGCACCATAAATACAAAAGAGCAAGACCCTAAAGAGACTTTCTTCAAACAAGTGCATGCAATTGTTGAAGAAAGATGGGTCAAAATGACAACTCCATTACATCTTCTTGCCTTTGCATTGTCTCCAAAATACTTTAATTGTTTACGTCTTCATAGGTTGTTAGTTCATCTGCATCAGAGAGGAATCGGAGCACATATTCTTTCATCCACTCAATAAAGCGCAATAAATTTCTCTCAAAAAGAGCAAACTTAGTATATGTGCATGTCTCCTTTCACATAGACAACAAGACTACAAGGGGAGACGAAATTGTGGGATATAGAGCCAAAGCATGTTGACTTGGATGCTTCCACTTACCACCATACGACATATGAGGAGTCCGATAGCCAACATGAGCACAATACTAGTGCTAATGATAGTGCCATTGGCACTACTTGTGATTCATCTAGTCTTCCTACATCATCTAATGTCAATGTTGACAATGATATTGATTATTTAGATAATCCATTTGATGATTAAAAGTGTTGTAGTATTGAACTTGAAGTTTGAACGATGAATATTTATCATGCATGTTTTAAATGACATTCAAGTTTATGGTGGTTTTGTTGTATATATGATGTTATGTGATATACTAATCCTAATTCATGCTTCTAGGATGCAACTGAATCCCCGAACCCAAACCAAGAACCGGCAACTTAGGTAATTATCAACTAAAATAACTTTAAATCTGCAGAACTAGAATTTGTCAATGCAGAGCTATGCATTTGCAGATTAAAACAACCATCACAACCAACGAAATCGTTTCCTCTAAATCACCAAAAAAGTATGGTGAAGTCCAGTACCCACTGAGGAGAAAGCACAACAATGGGAGGGAAAATGCCTACTCAAAAGAAAGAATTCTAAACGTCTTCAATCCTGAGATTTACAATCCTAAGAGCACAAACAATTCTTCACAAAGAATCGGCCATGACATTCCAGTAATGCTGCAATTATCCATCTTCTTAGAAAGCTACACAGGAAGCACATTTAGTTAGTTAATCAAAACTCAAGATGTCATCTGGATTGCATCATGATGTTTGTTCAGCAGATGTGATGGTGTACAAGAGGAACAGAGAGTACTCCATGATAAAATCTGTGTATTTTCTGTCTATTGCACCTGCATTCCTCATTCCACACATTTTCTAAAAGAAATTCGCAAAGGAGGACAAATGTAGAGGAAAAACAGAGCCATGCAATTTAATGAAAGACAGCGGTAGAATGCAGGCCACACAAATAGCCAATGTAACAAAGGTCTTAAAATTAAGATTTACCACTTAACTGCTGCTGCTTCACTCTTCCTAGTTCACATTAAGAAATACTTGTAAACTTCATAGAACTATTCTCCTCCCTCTGAGCAACAAACTCCAGGGGGCTGTGGCTCAATGGTAAGCTCTGATTGCTTACTCATAGTTGCTCACATGTTCCAAGTGACTTCCCAATAATTCTGGTGCCACTTGACATGGACAAGACAGAGTCCAGATAATAAGAGGTTACTTAACACAATAAAAAAGTTCAGACAGTAGAATAGGCAGAAGTTTTTGGAATACATGTAGATAATGTTTCTCAAAAAGAGAGATTTCAGCCTCTTCAATGACATACGAAAGACGAAAAATAATAAGGTACACAGGAGGGTTGTGAATTGCAGTAGGATAAATTATAGGTTTTCTTCCCTTGGAACTACCCTGCTGTAATTGCATATATGTATTTCAGTTCATTTCGGGGTGAAATCGAGATTCTGTGTGAGATATCTTTGTTTGTGTGGGTACAATTATTGAAAGAAGATTGCAGGTTTTTCAGATTTGATTTTGGTTTTTTTGAAGATTGCACAAATTTTTTAGTGTTTGTATTTATTTGGCAGAGCAGTGGACTACCTACTAGACCTAGCACACATAACTAATGACAAAGCAGGTGATAAACCCCCTGCTGGATTAGACTCGAATTCCTTCAAACGAAGAGCAAGGTTGGTTCAAAGGATTTTATGGGAAACCTTAATACATCACACACTATTCTCGAACTTCAACTGAATCAACGAGATCCTCAGTCATTACATGTTCTCTTTCCTTGGAGTCCGGCGATTTGGCAATGTGAGCTATTTCTGATAGAGAATTGGAATTGGTGAATTGGGTTTCGTCACTGAAATCTTCATCCCAGCATAAAATGTCCTCCACATTGCAAACATCCGAATCCTGGGCCACATTGATATCAATCCCAGAATTATCAATACAAACCCCTGAATGTTGATCTATGAGTGAACAAATGACCAGCAGCTCCTCAGACAGCAGTCCTGCCCTAGCCTCGGACTCAATCAGATTCACATCCGTTGAGATACAATCAACCCCATCAACAGTCAACCCTTCCTTACTCAGCTCAGAGCCAACAAACCCATCTGCAATCACAGGATCAGTGATTGTAGTTGTACCAGCCAACCCCATTTCAGCCGTTGGTTCCTCCTCCTCTTTATAGGGCACCCGTCTCCTCTTTTTCCCACCGCTGAGGCTCGGACTCTTGTGAAGCATCTGGGTAATCAAAGCGGTATTGCTAGCCACTGCAGCCAGAAATGAAATCATCTGCTGAGGCCTCTGTTCCGTCAAATCCAAGCGCTTCTTCAAATCCTCCATTTCTTTATCAATGTTTTCCTGCTCCTTCTTCAGCTGAACAACCTCCACAACAATGGCGTCCTCGTCCTTGTTAAGCCCCTGGAAATCCCCCTCCAAACCATAGCTCTCTGCAGCGCCCAATTCCCGAGGCTGAGGATGACCAGACCTCCTTCGACGAATGCTGTTCAGTAATTGCTTCTGCCCGCGCAAAAAGCTTTTGTGGGCAAACTCCCATCGATCAGGATCCACCTTACGAAATCCCTGTGACCCATAAAAACAAGCATCAGAAAGCTTATCCAAAAGGACTACTGCACAACAATGAAAGGATTAGATACAGACATAAGTGTTGAGCTGGCGGACGAAGCTGGAGATGTTGCCATGCTTGAAGTAGCGAGGCAGTAGATTGAGGGAGAAATAATGGGGATCCTTCACAACAAAGCTGTTATTGCCTGCGCTCCACGACACTACAAAATCTGTGGACGGATCGTCAACAATTTCGTACGTCTTTGTAAGAAAGCGCGTCGGCATTGCACTTGTATTCCCCTCCATTGCTTTTCCCCTTTTTTCCGTCTACCTGTCGCGATCCTATTAGCGCCTTCTTTCGCCGGCCGACTAGTCGGCAAATCTCGGCTAAATAGCTGACGGACGGCCCTTCCCGTAAGATCGAGATATTTCTTCATCCAACTTTGGTTTAGCTATATTTTACAGAGCGAAGCGGGACGTGGATGTCAAACGTGGGCACCACAAATATGCTTCATTGTGGATAATGATTCCAGAATCTTCTAATCGGTGAAGAACTTGAAATTGGGCTTCGCTAAAGGAGCTAAAATTTCGAGACGTGTAAGGTGCAGATTCATTCCAGGGAGTTTGGAGGGCATGTCAGTTTGGAGTGATTATTAAGTTATGAAAGTGTTCAGGTAAATTTGAAGTTATTTGTTAGGAGTAGTGGAGTTTAGTTCAAAGTCGTTCAAGGGTCGAATTTGGTACAATTGAAACACGGTGAATGGTATAATTAATGAACTCATCATCATTATCATCAATTGAATGCAACCCTTTAATTCTAATTATACATTTCGATAGTTTGATGTTATTATAAATTTTAAGAGTGTCTATGTTTCAAAGAACTATTCATTTATTTAAAAACTATAAAATTGAAATTTTTAATATTGATATATAATAACAATCAAACCACTAGTAAACATTTATAAAGATAAAATAGTAAAGAAGTCTTTTTTTTACACTTTCATCTTTAATGAGTTCTCGAATCTAGAATTCAAACCATTGTCTATTAAGACATTTTTATTTTTATTATTTTAAATTAGAAAAAAGAAATTTTTTGAGAGAGGAGGGATAAGAAAAGTTTAAGAGAATGAATGAAGTGTTGATTTTTAATTATGCTCTATTTTTGGGGTTTTTTTGTCAACTTGGACATGTCCACACGTGAGTTTGTTTGGATAGGCACAATAACATTCATACAACCACAATATTGTCCTTCTTATGTTGTCATATCATATGGTTACAACAACATCTTGCATGATTGTGATAGTGTTGTATGTGATTCTACTATTTATACATACAATAAACAAATTTTGGGACAAGGTGCCTTATGCATTTTTGGAAACTTACCTAAGTCAGATCTCCAAATTTGATTTAACAATATCGATTGGATTCTTTGAGAAATATGTAGAGTATGGGTACTAAGTTATCGCGCACAACTTAGTATAGTAATATTGTTTTTGTAGGTAGTAATGTTTGGTGAGTGTTGTTGCTTCATGTTATATTATCACATTATTCATTTTAATTAGCCTCTTATAATAAACAACAAAATAATATTTTTGATTGTTTGGGCATGGGAGTGGATGAGCATGCAAAGTGAAGTGGAAAAACACACACCAAAATTAGAAAAAATATGTTTGACTATTATGATGCTAACATGCATGATCATGTTTAAAGGACACTATTGTGGGAGTGATGGTGTCCATTATGATAAAATGTTTGGGTTTGGAGTAGAACATGGGTGTTTGGGTTTGGAGATGGTAAAAATGGAATGAGATGTGGAATTAGTGATGTTTGGCATGTCAAATGGTTACAATTGGGCATTATGTCATTCATTAAAGAAAAAGGTTAAGATTGGATGCTAGATGAGAGGGAAAAGTGTAGAGTATGCACTTCTTGTTTTTTTTACCACTTTTTCTTATGTGTAAGCTACAATCAGTCAAGAGAATGCATAAGTAAAAGTAATTCATGTATTTTGTTCAACCAATATCTTTAGATCTAAAAAATACACAAAAATGGAAACCAATACACATATTAAGAATGTCATATTAGACAACTTTGTTGTAATTATTAAAAACTTAATATCGTATTTATCAAATCTAGAAGAGAGTTGTGGAGATGTGACTATATTAGTTTCCATGAAACTCCAACACAGAGGAATTGAATAGATAAAGGCATGATCATGTTATATTTGGTAGTCATGGAGTTATTACCAAATTGGCCTCCATGAAGGTTATAATCCATTACAAATGTCTTTAATGTAGGATTGATTGTGCAATCATTTTAACCATTACACCATGTATAATCTATGAAGGTATCACTTTAGTCATTAAGTAATATAGAATATGTGTCATAGAATAAATTTAATCAGGGTGTGTGGTGTAGTAGGATCTTTGAAAGGTCACTTTTGTTAAGTGTGTGGTGTACATAGATAAAGGCATGATCATGTTATATTTGGTAGTCATGGAGTTATTACCAAATTGGCCTCCATGAAGGTTATAATCCATTACAAATGTCTTTAATGTAGGATTGATTGTGCAATCATTTTAACCATTACACCATGTATAATCTATGAAGGTATCACTTTAGTCATTAAGTAATATAGAATATGTGTCATAGAATAAATTTAATCAGGGGGTGGTGTAGTGTAGTAGGATCTTTGAAGGGTCACTTTTGTTAAGTGTGTGGTGTACACCTAACAAGCCTTGCAAACATTTTATGTCACACTTAGGATAGCTAAAGTTGGGTACACATCTCTAGATACTAATTGAAATTATTTAATAAGTTAATTCTTAATTTGTGGGAGTTAAGATTGCTTGTATTGCAAGTTTCCTTTTAAAGCGTGTTATTCTTGAGAGATAGATTTATCTAAATATCTAGCTTTATTGCATGAATTGGGGCATTTAGGTTGCATGACTGGTTAATGGATTTTGACTATAAATCTAATGTTATATTTGGAGTTAGTATGACAAGACAACAAATTTTGGAACAAGTAATTATTGTCAAAATTTCTCTAGGAAGTTGGTGATTGTGGTTGTTACCTAAATATTTTTGTAATTCAAGAACTTATAATATTGCACAAGCTTGATTCTTATTGTATTATATAATATCCATATTGTGATTATAATCTAAATAGTGCTATTGTTTATTGGATATTTTTCTAAGGATTTCCTAGGTTAATTGATTTGGTATTTCTTCTTTCTTTGTGAAATAGTTTTAAACTACATAGCATTGTAGTAACTCTAAACTATGAAGATTAAGTGGGATTGTGTTCTACATTACCTTCTTTTATTATCAAAGCTTAATTAACTTTTGATCCTAGTTTAGATGGGGCAAAGGCCTATTTTTTATTTTTAGATTTAGTGAGAGTATTTTACACAAGTGAATCTTTTTTAGGTATAAAGAAATAACTATCACTTCTAGAAGAATGAAGATAAAAAACCAGAGGAACAAATATCAGAGAAATCCATGGTGGCTTAGACCGCATTACATGTCCAAAAGGAGAAGAATCTATGGATCATTGACAATAGATGTTCAAGCCATATGACTAGAGATAAGAGCAAGTTCATGCACTTCAAGAAGTTTGATGGAGGGGATGTAACTCTTGGTAACAACTTAGGTGCTAAGATTATTGATAAGGGTATCTTGAGTCTTGATGGTGGAAAGGAAAAAACTCATGATGTCGTGTATGTAGAAGGATTGAATCACAATCTTTTGAGTGTAAGTCAAATGTGTGATAAATTCTATAAGATTTTATTCAGTCCTAAAAGTTGTGAAATCGAAAAGACTAGTAGCAGTGAAAGAAAGCAGGACTGGCAGTGATGTATATCATCTCACTGAGGTCAATGGGAATTTTTTTTTTTCCATACAAAGAGAAGAGAGTTGGCTTTGTCACAAAATATTGGGACACATCAATTTTGATGATCTTGTGAGGATTAGTTCAAAAGGAATGGTAAGAGACATGCCAAACATCAAGAATCCTCCATCTACTAGTTGCAAACCATGTCATGAGCGAAAATAGATAAAGACCAAATTTCCTACTAAGGAGTATTCTACAACAAAGCCATTGGATTTGATTCATACAGATCTATGTAGACCAATGAGGACAAAGAGCATTCAAGGTGACAGTTATTTTATGATGCTTATTGATATGATTATTCTAGAATGACTTGGATTAATTTGTTAAAAGAGAACTCATAAGCTTTTGAGAAGTTTAAAGCATTTAAGGAAAAGGTTGAAAATAAAACTAAAAGAACTATCAAGTGCTTGAGATCAAACCGAGGTGGAGAGTTCACTTATGATAGGTATGATGAATTTTGTGAGATGCATGGGATCCAAAGATGATTTTTTGCTCCCAAAACTCCTCAACAAGATGGAGTAGCTAAGAGGAAGAAACAAATTGTACAAGAGATGACTGGAACGATGTTGAGTCAAGTAAAATTATCATATGTGTATTGGAGAGAAGTGGTTCAGATAATAATTTACATTTTGAATAGAGCTCAAGTAAGACCAAAGATTTCCAAAACACCATATGAACTGTAGAAAGGAAGACCAACTTCAGTCAGACATCTTAGAATATTTGGAAGCAAATGCTACATCAAGAGGGATGAAGAACATTTGGGTAAGTTTTATTCTATATTTGATGAATGTATTTTTCTTGGTTATTCTATGACAAGCAAGGCATATAGATGTTATAACAAAAGGTTGAAAAGGATTGTGGAAAGTGTCAATGTAAGTATTGACGAAACAATACAGTCTATTGAGACTCTAGATGAAGAAGATAATGAATATTTAATCCACAGTAGTGATAAAAAATCAAAGAATGATTCAAAGATTATAGTTACAAAGACTTCAGCTAGGTATGTTCAGAAAAAAACCATTCTGAAGATCAAATCATAGGAGATAAAGATAGTGGAGTTCAGACACAAAGAAGAATTGAGAAAGAAAATGAATAGGTACACTTTGCCTTACTATAAAAATTTGAACCAAGTTCTTATGCAGAGTATAGCAAAGAAAAAGGTTGGTTAGATGCCATGGAGGAAGAATGAGTCAGATTAAGAAAAATGAAACTTGGGAGTTGGTTCTAAGACCTAAAGGCAAAAATGTCATTGGTACAATATAGGTCTTTAGAAACAAGTTAAATGAAGATGGAAAAATGATCCGGAACAAGGCCAAACTTATATGCAAAGGACATGCTCAAGTTGAGGGAATTGATTTTGAGGAGACATTTTCTCCGGTAGCAAGGTTAGAGGCAATCAAAATATTTTTGGCATTATCAATATTCAAGAATTTTAAGGTATATCAGATAGATGTCAAATCTGCATTTTTGAATGGAGAGTTAGAAGAGGAAGTGTACATTAAAAAACCCAAAGGATTCTAATGTTTAGAAAAATTGGATTTTGTGTGTAGACTAAAAATGGCTCTTTACAAACTCAAACATTCCCCCAAAACATGGTATTCTAGATTGGATAGATATATGCATCAAAAATGTTTCAAGAGAGGTAGTGTAGATAGTAATGTGTACATAAAAATAGAAAGTGCTCAATTACTAAATGTTGTTGTTTATGTTGATGACATCATTTTTGGAGGTAGCAGTGATGCTATGTGGAAAGGGTTTTGATATGCAATGTAGAAAGAGTTTGAAATGTCAATGCTTGGTGAGTTGTCTTTCTTTCTTGGTTTACAGATCTCTCAATCAGATAGAGGTATATTAATTTCTTAGAACAAGTACATAAAAGAGGTGTTGAGAAAGTTTAAGATGGAAGAATGCAAACTAGTGAGTACACCTATAGTTACTAGGTGTAAATTGAGTAAGGATAATAAATCCGCTCTTTAAAATAAAACCTTGTATAGGTTTGTGATTGGTAGTTTTTTGTATGTAACTACATCCAGACCAGATATAATGCAAGCAGTAGGGATGGTAGCTAGGATCCAGGTAGTGCCTAAAGAAGCTCATTGCAAGGCAGTAAAAAGGACATTTAGATATTTGAAGGCTATAATGGATTTTAGTTTGTGGTATCCTAAGAGTGAAACCTTCACACTAACTACATACAAAGATGTAGATTGGGTTGGAAGCATAGATGACCAAAAGAGTACAAGTGGTGGAGATTTATTTCTTTGTGACAGTCTTGTATCCTGGTTAAGAAAGAAGTAGGATTCAGTATCTTTATCTACATCATAAGAAGAGTACATTGCAATAGTTTCATGTTGCACTCAGGTATTATGGATGAAGCAGAACCTGAAGGAGATGAAAATAGAGTTTGATGAATCCATTTCCATTCTTTGCGATAATACTACACTTGCTATAAATATTTCCAAGAATTTGGTGATGTACTCAAGGAAAAAACATATTGCAATTATCATTTTCTGAGAGAGAAGGTTGTAGACAAAGAAGTGAAGTTGAAGTATATTGAGAGTAAGGAGAAAATTGCAGACATTTTCACAAAACCTCTTCCCAAGGAGAATTTTGAGTATCTCTAGTAGAAGTTGGGAGTGGTTGCTCCCTCCTCTTGAATCAAGAGGAAGTATAGGTTGAGGGAGAGTATTGACTTCTTTTCACAAGAATTCTTGGTGGCCTTATGAAATGATTGTTAGATAGGAAATGACACAGGGGGAGAAAGAGACCCAACATGAAAAAGAGGAATGAATCAAAAGGAATTCCAAATGCTATATCTTTCAGATGAGTTGTCCTTTTCCATTGATGTCAAAGGGGGAGAAAATAATCCAAAATGCCATATCCTTCAGATGCTCATGAACTTTAGTTGTATCACATAGGGGGAGTTTCAGATAAATTATGTTGGTGTGCTAACAACATTTTTTTGTTTGACATCAATGAAAAAGGTGGAGATTGTTGAACATATGTTAGCATTGATGTCAAAGGAGCTCATTGATGTCAAAGGAGTGATTTCAATAGATCAATAAGAATTAAATGTAATCTCATGTCATGTCATGTGTTTGAAATCAAGAAGTACTGTGACAAGTGGTGTGATCAATTGTAGGATGAAATGCTATCATTACTGATAAGAAGGCTACTTGTAGTATGTTTGTAATATCATATTGTATCTATTAAAATTGTTGGAAGTAGTGTGGAAGTGTTCGTGGTTGTATTTTGTAGTTTTCTACTCATGCGTTGTATTATACTATCATAGTGTTTTTATTTGCATTCTACTATTGTTGGGTGCTATGGCTTGTGGTTTGGACCTGAAGTAAGGTTACTCATGATGTATCCATTTCTAAAGTTTCAAAGGTTGAGCTTCAACAGACAAAATGTTAGATGTAACAAAGTGTTGTCTATGTTGGTTGGCTGATTGAAAATAATGTCTAAGTGTGTGTGCTAGAGAATGGAAGTGTGTGCCAACTAGAGGAAGCATGTGGAGATAAAATAGGACCAATTTAAGATCATTGAAGGAAGTGTATTACATCATCTAACACTTGTGGTAACATAATTGATTTAGGTTCGATCTGACTACATATTTCATATCATTTTTAATTAAGGTATATCCTTAGCCAACTTGGCTAATTGTGGATGGTGTTAAGAGGTTCTTGGACGACATGAGATATTGTTTTTGATTATCCAGTAAAAGCAGGTTTTGATGGGGCCCTAGAACCCATTACATAGAGATTTTGAAGGGACCTAAAACCCTATCATAAAGAGCGCTACTATAAATATGAAACATAGACCAACAACAACCAACCTATAGCATCCATAAAGAGAAAAACATGACAAAATGAGCTGCATTAGAATTTTTTTTTAAAGGGACCTTAAACCCTTAACAACCAAGAAAACATGACAAAACGAGTTGCATAAGAAAAAAGTTTTAAAGGGATCTTAAACCCTTAACAACCAAGAAACAAAAGGGACTTAAAAACCATTAACTAAACTTGTTAGCCAGGCATCAACAAACCAACCACTCAACACAACCAATGCTAAGCCAAATATAACAATGACCTTAGTGAAGAATAACTCCAGATTAACCTTGCATCTCAAAAGGTCCAACATATCCAAACATACCACCATAAAAGGGGTTTTGGATTGTATTTCAAAATGCAGAGAAGCATCAACAAACCTACAACAAACCACCCAAAAAATCATCCCAACCTCCACCTCTAAGGGAGAGGGCTCCCCTCTATAGGAGGGGATGAAGTGAGACCCCTTACCACCAGAAACAATTATCTCTTGTTCATACCAGCTCCACCTCAATAGGAACCAACATAAGAGCAACAAAATTCCCACCAATGCATCAACATCCACCTCCACCTCTATAGGAGAGGGCTTCACCTCTATAGGAGTAGTCTCCATCTCTATAGAAGACTACGACTGAAGATCTAGGTGAAAATAAGCTTCAGTAGGAAGGGAAATCACAATGTCACATGGTAGCATGAGAATCTAGCACCTGAAGGAAGAAAATGAAACCAATGAATCCAACATAAGAGAGCATAACAAGTCCTCCACCTCTCCAAAAGTTTGTATCTCCAACCCAAGAGAAGATTCAACAACCTTAAAAGGATCAACCAAACAAGAGAAGGAAGGAGAACTAGCCCCTAACAAGCATAAACCAACATGGACAAAGTCCAAACAACTAATGAAGAAGAATAGTCCATTAGCAGACCAAAGGTCTTCCAAAAAGAAGATCACCCACAAAACGTAAGCCACCAAACATTTCAAAGAAAAGCATCCAAACGGATGCTCCAGAAAGAACTAGAAACTATGACCCAGTGAAAAACAAAGGTAGACACCAACCCCGCAACAAACATGGCATCCCACATGAATGCCAATAGAAACCAAGCACTAGGAGGAGCCTCCAAACCCAAGGTGCTAGGAAATAGCAAGACCCCCCTTCACAAACACAGACCCAGGAAAAATTCCAAGGAGAGCACCAACGTTGAGCACAATACCACCAAACAACAAAGAGCGAGCCACAAATGATGCACCCAATGCACAAACCAAAACCCCACCGACCAAAAGGAGGACAAGACCAATCACTCCCAAAGGTAGATCATGAAGGGGAACATCCAAACACCAACAACCAACAATGGTAACAAAAAAAAAGTTAGTAACAAAGGAGCCAAACCCCTCGAATAAAGATGCCACACACCAAGGACAAAACTCCAGGACTAGGGAACTGAAGCCTACAACAAGAGACCCAATGTAGTAGTCAGAAATAGAGTCTTCAGAAAAGAAACCCATAGGAAAGCACTAGAAAGATGCCACCCACGACAGTCCAACAACGAGCTGACCCAAAGCCACAAAGGAAGCAACCAAAGGGCCAAAAAAAGTAAAAGAAGCTAAAAATATGACCCCAGTAACTTTAGACACTCTAGAAAATGACCACACTAGGGAACCCACAGCTGTAAGAACTCGAGAAACCACCACCCCATCTGAATCCGCGTCAGAATTATCCTCTCCATCACTACTCTCTTCAGAGAATTTCAAAAATCCTCCTTTGCTCCTCTTCCTGCCCACTCCTTGCCCGCTCCTCTCCATTAACATGAGATATTGTTAATATGTTGGAATGTATATATTTATGACTAGGATTCATCCTAAGTATGTAGTTGTAGTAGGAATGTTGTTTAATTAGGGCTTCAATGAGAATATTGGAGTGATGTTATGTGATTTTCATTCCAATCATTTTGTGCCATTATTAGAAGATCGCATGATGTGTAGGAGAGTATCTGAAGGTCAAGATCAGATCAAGTGCAACCTATATTATCAATCTTGAAGGTCTACAAATCATATCTTTATAATCTGGTAGTACTCCAGTGTCTTGCCTATTGAGTCGGTGCTTAGATCCTTATGTTGGGGATTGGTGTGTCTAGTAGGTTGGTGCCTACAAATTTACAATTGGGTATTGGTGTCTCTGATAGGTTGGTGCCTACTTCATGATTGTAAGTGATTCATTATTTTTGTGAGGCTGAATTTGGACAGTAGCTCCAAGTAGTTCTTCTCACCATGTTTTATCTCATTTTGGGTTTCCACGTATATCTGGTGTTCTATGTGTGATTGTGTGCATTTGTGTTGCTTAATTGTTAAGGAAATCAATAATTGTTGCTTTGATGTTTGGAGTTTATGTTTGGAGAAGTGACTAATGGTAATTAATGTTGAATTAAAGAGTTTTGGCATATACTGATTCACCCCCCGTCTCAATATATTGTGTGCCCTTCAAATACAACCTAATATATTTTCCCAACTTAAGCTCTAGAGGCTAGACAATATATTCCTTTGTTTCAAGAGGGGGACTAGCTCGAGAGGCTTCATCAAAGCCTTGAACTAAAGCACCAATCCCAATAGTGACATTTTTTCAAATTACAGATGTGAATCCTTCTACACTAGGATACCAATCTTTTCCTTTACACCCACAATAATCTTTGGCCCACTATTGGTAGAGAATATTGGCATACTATAAGAGAAAAGAAAACATTTTATCAGACCTTGCCTAGATTTCTTAAAATAGGCCTTATCACCAAAATCCTTTCCCATATTTAACTTAGTTTCCTTGATAGTGTCAAGAACTTCCCTTGAGGTAGCTAGAGACTCCTTACAAAAGGTGTTAGAAGAATGAAAAATATTTTCCATATTTCTACAGCTCTTTAGGATGTGATGCTCAATTGGATGACTTGGGACCTACTTCACACTAGTAGAGAAAGCTAAAACATTACATAAAATTTCATCATTAGACCTGCCAAGAAACTCATCTTCTAAAGTGCCCAAAAAAACTAACACATTCTCTACACCCTCTTTAGCAAAATCCCTATCCTTGTCTCCCTCTTTGCCTTCATCCACTTCTTTCTACATTGACCTATTCAAGCCCTTTTTTCTTGTTAAGTTTTTCGTTCTCATGCTCTACATTATTCAATTAGCATCATTACAATGATTTCCATTGTATACGAAAAATTTGGATAAATAAGAAATGATAAAACAATAATATGCATTACCTTATCCAAATCTTCAATACCTCAAATAGATGCAAATGATGGATGAATGAATCGATTGATTTGGTATGTTGGTTACTCAAATCAGCAACATAACAATATGATGAAGGTGATAGATGAAGGATGATAGATAGAGATAGATGAAAGATTCAAGAATGACTTTGACAACATAAGGATGCTTGAAGAATCAAACCCCCAAATGGCTTATGAGAGGGTTGATTTATAGGCAATGTCTAATTTGGATGGATGGTTGAGATTGGATGTCAATAAGATGTCTCAATCAATGGTCAAGATTGAAAGTTGTAGTATGAAATAGGGTTAGGGCTAAATTAGGGAAAATGATAAGGATGAAGGGTTGAGATTGAATTATGAGATAATTCAATCAAGGGCTAAGATTAAATGAGATGTCAAGAGATAAAATTTGATGTGGAAGATAAGATGCGCACAGACAAAGAGGTGATAAAAGAAATAAAATAATAAAAATTATTTAATTTAGGTGGCCAACGAATAATTAAATAATAAAAATAGTATTTAATTATAGAAGAATGTGACAAAGGGAATCTTTTGAATTAAATAATGATTTAATTCAAAATTCAAGAGAGTGGACCAAATTAAATAAATAAAATTTATTTAATTTAGGAGAGAAGAGGCTAATGAATAATTAAATAATTAAAAATAATTATTTGATTATAGTAGAAAATGGACAAAAATTAAATAAATAAGAATTTATTTAATTTTAGAAAGAAAGGGACTTAATTAGTGATGTAATTAAATAAATAATCATGGAGGAATAAAGATAGAAATGAATTAATTAAATAATTATTTAATTAATAGAAGACATATGACATTAGAAAATAATTAAATAATTAAAAATTATTTAATTATGAAGAATGAAAGGGGAAATGATGAAAAATCTAAGAGTCGTAGGCTTAGGACAATTTTTAGTGTCTACATTTTGCCCCTCTTTGAGATGATGTTCGAGATGATGAGATTTGTGTCGAGTAACATCATTTCAAAGAAGCTAAGGTATGGATAGAAGAAAATGGATGATGATAGAAAGATAGGATGATGATGAAATAAGAGTGGGATGATGATGATATAAGAATATGATGATGATGGGATGATGATGCCCCCTCGAGAGGATAGGCGGGTTGAGCAAACATGGGTATGCTCTCAAAATGAATGAAATGATAAAAGATGGGTAATACGTTATGCTGCAAGAAGGTGAGCAACCATGATGTTTAATGTAACACTAGACATGATGCACCAAGGTATAAGGACCAAGGTGACAATGTGTCTCGTGCCCCAGCGTAATACAACCTTGTCTAGATACAAGATATGAATATTAGTTGGGAGTAATTTAAATTGGATGCAAATGAAAGATAAAAATGATAACACACACAAGCAAGCAAGCATGCACAAATGATACAAAAACAAACAAGGTATTGCCCCGGTCAAGTTATAAATCAATGAGTAACTGATTGATTGATTGATTTTGATTGATGATGATAGTGTTGTCAACGCGCGGACTGAAATATCCCTAGATCAACACAAGGATTGATTGATTGATTGACTTTGATTGATTGGGTTTAAAACAAGATTAGGATCAAGACCAAAGGATGTGATTGGATAATTTGGAAAGATTGATCGACTTGATTGGTATGGACTAAGGATTGCCTTGCATTTGGATTATTGCTTGAAATGATTTGATTGATCTGATTTGAAGAAGTGGTTTGGAATGATATGATGATTGATTTGATGATTTGATTGGATGAAAGGATGTGATGAATTGATTAGAAGAATTGATGTGATTAGAATGGTATGGATTAAGGATTTCCTTGCATTTGGATTATTGTTGGAAATGATTTGGTTGATTTAATTTGAAGAAGTGGTTTGGAATGATATGATGATTGATTTGATGATTCGATTGGATGAAAGGATGTGATGAATTGAATAGAAGAATTGATGTGATTGGAATGGTATGGATTAAGGATTGCCTTGCATATGGATTATTGTTGGAAATGATTCAATTGATTTGATTTGAAGAAGTGGTTGGAATGATATGCTGATTGATTTGATGATTTGATTGGATGAAAGGATGTGATGAATTGAATAGAAGAATTGATGTGATTGGAATGGTATGGATTAAGGATTGATGAAGAAATGATTTGATTTGATGATAATGTTTGGATTGATTAGAAGAATGGGTTTGATTGGAAGAAGTGATTTGGTTTGATTTTATTGCTTGGATTTTTGTTGGCTATTTGATTTTTTGTCTTTTTTCAGAACCTTTTTCCATTTTTTTAAAACTTTTAGGGATATTTTGATTTTTTAATATTTTTTTGAAATGTTTTGATTTTTATTTTTATTTTTGAAATGTTTTGAGATGTCAAAGGATGAAAATTTGAGTAGCCTTTTTGCTAGATACCAATGACAAGGGAAAACCAAGTCTAGGTGCAAGGAGATAGATGGGATTGATGGATGGAAGGGTGGGTGATAGGATAAGGGATAAAAGGCTCATGATAGATGGATGGATAAAAAGGATAGGTCATAGTGAATGGAAAGCTCATGATAAATGGATGGGTAAAAGGATAATATATAATGGAATGGATTTAGGAATCATGAGGAGCTAGGATGTGATATTTAAGGACTATGTCGCATAGGAATAACATGCCCCCTTCTAGGTAGTAGACTTAGGATTTTTCATGGCAAAGCTTATGGAAAGAGGGAATGATGTGATGGATTGGCTTAGATAGGATGAGGTATATCAAGAGATACCTAAAACATGTTTTAGCCCTTTTTCCCCCATATCATCATCAAGATCAAAAGGAGGAAGGGAGGATGAACGAACTCAAATATGATAGGTAGGTATGATGGCTAAAAATGGTAGGATGGTAAGATAGAATGATATGACATGAAAATGATAGGTTGGATAGATGAGATATTGTGCCCCCAAGTGTAAGTGACATAGAAGATCAACATACACATGATGCTTGTTTTCCAGGTTTTCATCATTGTACTTATCCAGGGTGCTTGTTTAGAAAGTTTTCACCATTGGACGAAGGGATTTCTCTTTACTTTACTTTTGACCTTTTTTTGGATAGGAGAAGGGGAATATGGATAGGAGGGACTCAAGTTTCTAGTTCCATGAGAGGTGATAGTCACACTAGAGATGGATGTCATTGCTTGGACCATGTCAAATATGTTCATAAATCTTGGTAGGGGAACACAGGAGAGGGAGATGGATTAGGTAGATAATGGATTATGATGTGGATTATGGAGGAAAATAGTGGATTATGATGCATATTATGTAGGGAAGATGGTGGATTATGATATGGTTTATATAGGACTTATGAAAAAGATGAATGGGGAGGCTTAGCCAAAAGCATGGACCATAGGAAGGTGGTGGGGGAGAAATGTAAGATAATGAGTGAAGGGTGAGGAGATGGAGGTATGTGGAATTGTTGTGAAATGGAAGGGAATCATGACCAATGGTCACACACATTGTGATAAAAGTTGAAGCTTTTGATGTGGATGGGGTGTAGGAAGCAATGGAGATGTTTGCTTAGGAGATGGGTGATGAAGTGCTTTAGGCACCCACATAGACTTAGTATTTTTATGACTTTTATTTTTCTTGTGGGATGGAATATGAGATTCTTGAATAGAGTGGGAATGTGAGGTGGAAGTAGATGGTTGGGATTTTTGTGATGTAGATGCCTCATTTGAATTTCTTTCCTTTTTATTAGGGACCCAAACCATTTTAGTTTTGGCCTTTAATTTTGGAGGTATGGACTTATATAACTTTTTAGATGGATTTTTCTTTGAATTTTTGTATTAATGTCCTAAGGCATGAGGGTCCTTAGGATTTTTCACTTTATAG
The DNA here is from genome assembly GCA_007115665.2 of Sequoiadendron giganteum. NCBI lineage: Eukaryota > Viridiplantae > Streptophyta > Pinopsida > Cupressales > Cupressaceae > Sequoiadendron > Sequoiadendron giganteum. The sequence continues at coordinate 578,073,132 of CM021109.1, forward strand.
GTAGAGGCATTGAAATTTTTATTTTTGAATCCCATGGATATGGTGTAATGAGTGGAAGCTTCATGTTTAGACAATATGTGCATTGCTTGGTCATGATTAGGATTTTTAGAAGAGTTATGGATGGATGGATAAGGGGATTGTATAATGGAGATATTAGGTGTTGGGAGTAACAAAGGTAGATTAGATGGAGGGATATTAGGAGTTGGAAGCAATGGTGGAAAATTCGATGGTGGAAGGTGTATGGCCACATGCTTTTGACATTTGTAGGATGATGGAGGAGGGATGGCAACATTTGTTTTAGGCATATGATAGGATGTATAATGGAAGAAGGTGGACTTAGGATGCATGGAGGAAGTACCAACATCTTGAGATTGGTGTCCTTGGGGTGTATGTCAAAGGCCATAAGAGCGTGGATGGACTTTGACATGGATGGGCTCCAAAATACCTTGTTCATGAAGGTCTAAACCTTTACTTTGTTGGTTCATGTTTTGGAGTATGTAATGGACAATGGGACTAGGTGTAGGTCGAACACTAGACACGAGTTCCTTATTGGATGGAGAAAATGAAGCAAGGGAAGATAATGGTTGTTGTTGTTCTAAGGAGGAAAATTCATGAATGAGGGTGGAAAGACCAATAGGACATGATGGAGGACTTGCAATGGGGTCGATAGTGGGTTATGGAGGATCATTAGGATCTTGATTAGCATTGTGTTCACTTAGATCCATGATATTTGTTTAATCTTTTTTGTGTGCTTGGGAGGCATATGTCTCATCAAGGGAAGTGGATGTTGATGGATCATGGATAGGACTAGGTGAAGGTGAATTTGGGATATCTTGCTCATGGATAGGTGAAGTGATAGGCTCTTGACCATGGAATGCATAGAGTTGACTAAGAGGTCCATCATGGCCTTCTTGATCATAGGTAAGATCATAGAGGGGAGCGTGATCATAAATAGGACCAAGTATGTTATGAGTGGGATCATTATAAGGGCCTAGATCTTGATTAGAATGAGGGGTTAATGTTTCCTCATGCTTAGGATAATGCTCTTGACATACCTCTTGGGTTGCTTGAATGGAAGTGGAAGGGGATAATTCTTGAATAGGCTCAACATGTTCTATATGGTCAACAACATGGAGACATGATGGAGGTTGACTTGGGCTCGATTAGGGAGACTCTTGAATAGGCTCAAGGGGGAGACTACATGATGGGGTTGTAAGGATGGGCATGATGTTTGAAGACTCTTTGGTAGGTTCAATCATATAAGTTGGATGACATGGCAATGTTTGATTCCTTTCTAGTAGCCCTTGGGTCACATCTGTTGTAGGTGAATGGGTGGATTTGGGTAATGCCGTGGGTAATGAAGAGTTTGATGGGTTAGAAGGTGGAGAGGCCAATGGATTAGGACTGGACATGGTGTTTCAGGGATTAGCATTTGATTGGATGGTGGTATGATAAAGTTGTATGGTGCATGAACTAGAATGGTGTTCTCCTTGTCAAATGGAACATGAGAATTCAAAGGCTCTTAATTTTGTTGCCAAGGTGGAATTGGGATTGTATTTTCTTATTGTGATATGGGTTGATATGTTGATGTGGCATTGACATGATGGGTAGATGAGTTAGGTTGGTATGATGATGAAGGTGACACATAGGATTGTGGTTGAATGTGTTGAGGTTGGAATGGTGTTTGGACTTGTTGTGGTATGATTTTTTGTTGTGATAATGATGGAGGGGTTGCATAGGATAATGGTTGTTGAGAGGTGGATTGATATGGATAAGGGTTGACATTAGAAGAGGTGGGATAAGGTGATGTGGAATTGTTATGGAAGGATATGGGATAAGGTGATATGGAATTGTTTTGATAGGTGGATGAATTAGATTGATATGGAATGGAGGGAGATTCCACATAGGAATGAGGTGGAATTGATTGGTGTTGAATGAAAAGAGGATGTTGTGCTTGTTGGGTTTGACAAGTGACTATGAGATATTGGGCTTCTGCTATGAGTTGTTGCATTTGAGGTGATTGGTTCGTTTGAAGTTGAAATTATTGGATGAGGCCTTGGAGCTTGTGTATAATTTGTTGGTCTAAGGGTTGTGGTGCTTGATAAAGTGATTAGAGGAGGTTTTGGAATTGGGGTACTAGGTCTTCTAATGTTGGCATGGTGTAAAATGATGTTGATTGGATTAAAGAGATGATGATGATTAGGATATGATGTGGAATGACAAGATTGTATGATTTGGATGATGTGGTAAGTGTTTATTGGAAGTTTGAATTGGGCAATATCAAACACAAGATCTCACATGTAAATGCATGAACACACACACCAAGCACAATGATAAATTTGTCTTTCAAGATTAAATGTTATGATTAAGAAAACAATTGAATACAAAACAACAAGCCTAATGTTAGTCAAGTGGGTATGGCCAATTAGGTCTTAAGATAGGATTCACAAAGTTGACTAGGGATGATTTGAAAAAAAAATCTTGCCACATAGTTGGGAGAAAGGGGTAACCCACCCTTCACCTTCACTTTCCAAAGGTATAAAGTTCTTTGGGGCTTAGCCAAGAGTGACAAGATTTCAACTCTCAAAGAGGCGTGTCTTTGGATTCACACCTTGATTGAGGTCGTCCCTTGGAGGGGTGTGTGCTCCAAGCAAGCCTCCTAAGAAGGGTATGACAAAAGCGAACCAAGTGAGGTTCTTTGGAGGACACACACACTTGATTCACACTCACAGTTGTTAATTTTCCTTTCAAAAATTGAAATGTGTGTAAGTAAACAAAGGAAGCACTTGTTCTTTTTACCCAAAGCCAAAATGTGTGGTGGAAGACAATGGTTCTTTTTAAGCCCAATTTCAAAGTGTGATTGCAAACAAAATGTTCATTTTAAGCCCCAAATTGAAGTTGTTGATAAGCAATGATTAGAGATGAAACATGGAATGTGTGCACCTAGACTTTCTTTAGCTCCAAATTTTTTCCACTTGATCCAATTTGTCTTTTGAAGGGTTTATTTTTTACATATTCACAAAACCAACAACAAAGCCAAAACCCTAACAAGATAATTGATCACTAATATTAGAGGGTTAGCTAGTCAAGACAAATCTGATTTTTGAAAATATTTTTTGCATCAAAAATAAAAACACAGAGAATAGAACCTTACTAAAATTTCTAGAGCTTTCCAAAAATGTAAAGAAATAAAAAAATTGTTGTTTTGCACCCAAAATTATTTTTTCATTAAAAATCATTAAAAAATTATAAAAATTCAAAACATTTCCAAAAATTTGGAGTTTTGGATTGAAATCTCTTGACAACATCCCAAATATGTAGAAAACTTTTTGTGAAAAAATCTGACACCGTTTGTGAGATATAAGCAAACCTTTCTAAAACCCTAATTTTCAAAGATCTATTTTTTTTCTAATTATTTTTTATCCAAATTAAAAACATAATGAACAGACCCTTATTAGAATTTAGAGAGATTTCCAAAAATATAAAGAAATCTGAAAAATTCTCTAATTTGCTCTCAAAATTGTTTTTTCATGAAAAATAACAAAAAAAATAAAAAAAATAAAAAATAGATCCAAAAACTATGATTTTCAGACTAAAAGCTCTTGGTGTTGTCCCCAATTTGTAAATTTTTTTTTGTGAGAAAATACTCTTCCATTGGAGAGATATGGTCAAATCTTTGAAAACTAGGGTTTTGTCCTAAAATCATGCAAAACCTGCAACAAAAAGCTAACAAAACCCACAACAAAAAGATCCAACTCCAAAATTCCTCAAAATTTATCAGAATATTGAGCCAAAAATCAGTTAGGGGGTTCACGAGGTTCACCAAAATGTATACGAAAATTTTGGATAAATAAGAAATGATAAAACAATAATATGCATTACCTAATCCAAATCTTCAATACCTCAAATAGATGCAAATATGGATAAATGAATCGATTGATTTGGTATGTTGGTTGCTCAAATCAACAACATAACGACATGATGAAGGTGATAGATGAAGGATGATAGATAGAGATAGATGAAAGATTCAAGAATGATTTTGATAGCATACAGATGCTTGAAGAATTGAACCCCCAAGTGGCTTATGAGAGGGTTGATTTATAGGCAATGTTTGATTTGGATTGATGGTTGAGATTGGATGTCAATAAGATGTCTCAATCAATGACCAAGATTGAAAGTTGTAGTATGAAATGGGGTTAGGGTTAAATTAGGGAAAATGATAAGGATGACGGGTTGAGATTGAATTATGAGATAATTCAATCAAGGGCTAAGATTAAATGAGATATTAAGAGATAAGATTTGATGTGGAAGATAAGATTGGCACAGACAAAAAGGTGATAGAAGAAATTAAATAATAAAAATTATTTAATTTAGGTGACCAATGAATAATTAAATAATAAATATATTATCTAATTATAGAAGAATGTGACAAAGAGAATCTTTTGAATTAAATAATGATTTTAATTCAAAATTTAAGAGAGTGGACCAAATTAAATAAATTAAATAAATAAAATTTATTTAATTTAGGAGAGAAGAGGTTAATGAATAATTAAATAATTAAAAAAATAAAATTAATTATAGTAGAAAATGGACAAAAATAAAATAAATAAGAATTTATTTAATTTTAGAAAGAAAGAGACTTAATTAGTGACATAATTAAATAAATATATTTTTTAATTAATCATGGAGAAATAAAAATAGAAATGAATTAATTAAATAATTATTTAATTAATAGAAGACATATGACATTAGAAAATAATTGAATAAAAATAAAGATAGAAATGAATTAACTAAATAATTATTTAATTAATAGAAGACATATGACATTAGAAAATAATTAAATAATTAAAAATTATTTAATTATGAAGAATGAAAAAGGAAATGATGAAGAATCTAAGAGTCGCTAGTTTAGGACAAATTTTAGTGTCTACATCCATCTTATAAACACTCCATTTACAATTATACATTTTATATCATTTTCCTTGATATTAAAAATTTAACTATAAATAAATTCTCTAACAATTTTTTTAAATCTAAATACTATTATATATCTTAATTAATTCATTATTAACTCCTTGTAAATATTTATCCATAAAAGAATAAGGAAGCTTTTATATTAATTAATGTGTTGTTGATAAAATTGAAGGATAAATTAACCTTAACAACCTTGAAAGTAGCCAAAAAGATGTCATCATCACGAGAAAGTCAATATATCTCTACAAGAATAAAAATATGAGATTTGTTGAATGTACCCACATAGAAAGTAATAAAATGGAATACAAACGAGATGGTTGGAGTTTAACATCAAATTAAATAGTATCTTGATAATTATAACGTTAACAAAATAAGATTTGTTATCCCATAAATTATCTATAACTTCAAAGATATTAAAAATATTATATTATATTCAAAAAATTCTATAGTCTATTACAATTAAAAAGACAATTGACTTTTAAAACGTAAGATCAGATTTTAGAGTTAGGTGGCAATTTTCTCTAACAACTTCACCAACCATGTTGTCTTTTAGTTGTAGTTCAATTGGTTGATATATTTTGAGAGGGCGATGGTATGTTCTTTGATTACACCATGCATCGAGATTCAAAACCCTCAGAGGTATGATATAAGGGATCAAACTGGAATCGTGCGCCCAAACAACTATGATGGAATAGACACTGCTTAGTTGAAAAAATATCATAAACTTATGCTCTCTTATTGTATAACGAAATGAAAATCCTCCATTAAAAAAAGAATGATAATAACCTCTTCCTTTAAGAGAGAGACCATTTACCCTCCTTTTAACCTGGTTTCCTTGTTTTTATTAATAATTCTTATTGCTTTATCCATAGGTTCCTCTGCTCCCCTGTTATGTCGCTCTTCTGAAACTTCAGAAACTAAACAATCATCCAAAATAGTTTTAAAAATATTTTGACCTAGAATCATCAGTTGAAAATCTAGACAAAGCAAGGATTACTTCATGCAGCCGAACCAGCAAAATGCTTGCTCTTAAAGTACACTTAAAATGCAGACTATCTCAGACCAGTCATAGAGTTTAGATCTTTAAACCTGAAATTTATAATCCAAGAACCATTTACAGCTCATGCCAACCATGGGATTCTAGTATTCTTTGTCCTCTCAAAGAGCCCCCATACATATGTTTGACAAAAATCAATCTTCAGATGTGATATGTTCTGAGTTAGAAATATCATTTTCTTACAGTACATATCTGTTGTTCTTTAAAATGGAAAAGTTTTAACAGTTTGTATACAGTTAAGGTAGATTTAAAATGGGCAGTTCATGGAAGCAAGTCCCTTTATTGTGAAGGAGATCTCTTTGATAAAGATCTATGAAAATATTGTAGAATATATAAGCATATTCACATATACACAAGTTTGTTTGAAAAATGAATCAGTCTGATAAAAAATTGGAATCAAAGCTTCTTATAATATCAATTTGTAAGAAAATGTGAACCCATTTGAAATAGAGCAAAGAATCAAGTATAGATGATGGATTCCATTCAACAAATAAGAAATCCTGCAGAAATAAAGAAAAGAATCTATTAAACTGTATCATCTTCTCAAAACTAAACTAAGAAGTTTTTATATTATTTCATAATATATTTAGACATATCAAATACTCTTTTATACTTTTCACTTGTTGACATGGAAAAGATATATCAAATATTCTTCTATATTTTCTATTTATTGATATCGGAAATATTCATTTCTATAATTAATTGTGTATGTTTTTCTATTTGACGTTTCAGATCATATTCAAAAATCCATTATCAGAAAGAGGAGAGTCAATTTGATATATACACATTTGATTCCAAAAACAATCTTGTATATACTAAATAGACTCTGAAAAATTTATGCCAACTATAAAAAAATATATATACAAATAAAAAGAAATACTTTTTATAATCTACCCTGTAACTACACAACTTTTATCAAAATAAAACTGAAAATATTTATGGCATATCTTCAGGCAAAATGATAAAGGCTTTGAGCTTTGAAACAAGAAGAGAGCTGTCCATGGTCATTATTTTTTACATACTGTCTGTCTAAAGATAGGACCAGGGAAACAGAGCCAGAAAAGTGAAGACCAAGTTATGTCAAAGTGTGTTAAAACTGCCTCCAAGACAAGACTGGCCCCTGACCTACAAACTGCTGCTACTATGTGCATTGGTTTTGTTCATATAAAAACAACTTTGTTCAATTTGACAGAACAGAACTATCCTTTCTCACTTGGAACAACAAACGTCCACCTGTCACAGGACACACAAAACTTAGTAAGCCGGTAAAATTCACCATACTGTAAGGTTTAGAAAACCCACACATATCTGTATCACCTACCAGATCAATCACATATAACTAGTGACAAAGCGGTTGGACTAGAATGGGATTTCTGGCAACAAACAGCAAAGCTACTCAAACAATATTCAGAGCAGCCTTACTAAACTATTGAATACTCTATAACTATAACTGAAGCAAAGAATTCCATCACATCTTCTTCTTCACTTGGAATCAGAGATTTGAAAATCAGAGGCATTTCTGATGGGACTTTCTAATTGGAAAATTGGGCTTACTCAGAGAGAAGTTAACCCCCCCATAACATGTTATCCTCAGTACTCGCACCCTCATCATCTTCTTCGAAGCCCAGATCGATTTCAAGCTGAGATTTTTCATTACAATTCTCTGCATTTTGACCTTTAACTGAACGAGCAGCTGTAAGCTCCTTAGACAGAAGTCCAGCGCTAGTGTCAGAGTCAATCAGAGGCATATCTAATGGGGAATATTCAAACTCGTCTGCACCCAAAACATTTGTACTAAAACCATCCAAAACCAATTTGGGTTGTTTTTCATGTTGCTCATTATGGGGCAACAGTTTCCTCTTCTTAAAACCCCTGAGTCTCGGCCTATTTTGAAGCATCTGTGCAATCAGACTGGGATTACCAATTACTGTGCTAAAAAATGACATCATCTGCTGAGGAATGCGCTCTGTCAAATCCATGCGCCTCTTCATATCTTCCATCTCTCTATCACTGTTCTCCTGCTCTTTCCTCAGCCGAACAATCTCCTTAACAATGCTGTCTTCGTCCTGCTTCAGATTCTCCAAATCACCCTCCAAATCGAATCTGCAACTCACTTCACTGCCCAACAATCCATGCGAATTTGTACCTCCAATTCCTTGGGTTTTAAGAGGAGACCTCCTTCTACGAATGTTGTTCAGTAATTGTTTTTGCCCGCGCAAGAAACATTCATGTGCAAACTCCCATCTATCAGGATCTACTTTACGAAATCCCTGTGCGCCATAAAAAGAACGGTCAAGAAAACTGGAAATTTCAATTGGAATTTCATTACTAAAGGATAATGGTATTGAATTATAGATACAAATATTTTTTTTTAGTGGTTTGAATTTTGTTTTCGGATTATATTATATAAATTTTTTGTTCATCAATGTTTTGGATCATATTTCATGATTCATTATCAGAATGAGCAAGTGAAGAGACATGTGAATGTAGATTTTTTTAATATAATCTAATCTCAAGCTAATCGTATTGAAGATAAAATTCAGTTTAATAAATTAAGAACAAAGTTTCCATCTTAAAAAATTAAAAAGAATGAGTCAATTTGAAAATTGCGCATTACAAAGTTCTTCATGAATGGTTCATAAGGCACAACACTTGCTGAAGGTTTTGCAAATGGGCTCTATAATGAATGGCTCATAAGGCACATCACTTGCTAAAGGTTTTACAAATGAGATTGCAAGCTAAGTGGGTTTAACATTGGGGAAAACTCTGTGGTTAAACACGCTTGAGTTGGAGTAGTACTGGGATGGGTGACATCTCGGGAAGGCCTAGTGCTTCACTTTTGTGAGCATCACTTAGATGGAATGAGTACTAAGTGGACCATTCACTATCATTAGAGATGGGTTCTTGTGAACCATTACTCATGAAACATGGGTCAATGATTTTGACTTGTAAAACTACATGATTGAATCTTGATAGCAATATACCAATTTGACACACTCTGGAAAATACTTCCTACTTATCAATTGATGAGCTAAAGGGGCTCTATAATGAATGGTTCATAAGGCACAAGACTTGCTCAAGGTTTTACAAATGGGGTTGCAAGCTAAGTGGGCTTAACCTTGGAGAAAACTCTGTGGTTAAGCGCGCTTGAGCTAGAGTAGTATTGGGATGGGTGACCTCCCAGAAAGGCTGAGTGCTTCACCTCTGTGAGCATCACCTAGATGCAATGAGTGCTAAGTGGACCATTCACTATCACGAGAGATGGGTTCTTGTGAACCACTACTCATGAAAAATGGGTCAATGAGTTTGACTTGTAAAACTACATGGTTGAATCTTGATAACAAAATCACAATTTGACACGCTATGAAAAATACCTCCTACTTATCAAGTTTTTCTTCCTTAGTATAAAAAATTATGGATTATTTTGAATCTTTTATATAAAGAGATGGAATATTAAATATTTTTGTCTTTTATGATCATGTGTTTTTATCCATATACTTTGAGTTTATCTATCACAATAAAGCATATATGATTGGTTTCAAGAGTGTCTTGAGCTTTAGACAATTGTGAATGATACCATCAAAAAATATGTTCCTCATTGTCTTGGGGCGATCACACTGACTTGCTTTTTGGCACAAGTAGCTACCAGTTTTGCTATGACTTTTTTCTATCATCCCACCATTCTATAAATTTTTACACAATGTATCAATACACAATGACTGAAGTGAACTTTGGTTAGCTAGTTCATTGATGGTCATCAAGTATGATGGTTTTAATGACGATTTTACATGTATTTTATGTTTATTTGGATCATAGATATAATTCTAATTATATTAATCATATTTTTTGATGTAACTGATTATTCTTTGCCCCAAGATCAAATTAATTATTGACCACCAAAATTGTGACCAACATGGCTGAGGTCATTCTGTTAATAGAAACTCCATTGATAGAGTTATCACATGCAACTATTGATGCGAACCAATTTATCTTTACTTATTTTTACAATTTACATACTTTCATATTAACCCTTCTAAAGATCTGCAAGTAAGATATTTCAAAAATACATTTTGAAAAGTATTCAAAACCTACCATCATTCAAGCAGTTAAAGTTAATTTAAAATTCAAAACTAAGATATCTGTAAAAGAAGTCTGTAACGCTATCACTTCTATCAATATATATGATTCATTTTACCTCTTTTGGGCACACTATATTTTCTGTCAGTACTGCCTGAAAGCTCAACTTTTATAAAATAATACCAGTTGGCAAGAGGAATAACTAGGCCCAGGAAGTGACAGTTTGGATGTACATCAGAATATATTTATATAACCCCAGGCACTGATAATCTTGATACTAAGATTAAATCTTCAGAAACTATTCTGAATCACTAAAAATGAAATCTTTTATATAAATACTGCATCTTAAAGTAAAATTAGAGAAGAAAAAGAATCATTTTTCTTTTTATCTGTTTATCATCTTGATGATAGATCATGGAATATGATCCAAAAACGTTGATATAAATAAAAGAATGGCATAAAAGCGCAAAAATAAAGAATACTGACATATGTGTTGAGCTGTCGAACGAAGCTGGAGAAGTTGCAGTGTTTGAAGTAGCGAGGGAGGAGATGAAGAGAGAAATGGTGGGGATCCTTCACCAGGAAGCTGTTATTTCCTGCACTCCATGATACAACAAACTCTGTGGAAGAATCGTCAACAATGGCGTATGTCTTGGTAAGAAATGGCGTTGCGCAATGGCCTTCCAATTCCATACTATTTGCTCTTCCAAAACTAGTCCTTCCTGTTCTCGACGTGGTCTACTTTCCTTCTCTACTTAAATAAGAGCACGTAAGCCCTGGGATATGGAGATATTTATTTTTTCCTCGACTTTCCTAGCCATGAGTTTGCCTCTTTCCTTCACTAGTCTTTGCTCTTTTCCTCGAGGAGATATTATTCCAAGATATTTTCATCCACCTTTCCTCCACTATGCACTAGGCGAGTCAATATCACCAAGTTAAGCTACAATTGTTTAATTGCAATTTGTAGATAAACAATACAAAACCTAGCTTCATATGTGGAATAAATAAATTAATGAAAATTATTTTAAATTAAATATGAATTGACATTGATTAATTGCAAATGAAGATGTTTGAGTGATTGATGTTGATTAAGTTGATTAAGATAGTGTGATAGAGATATGGAAATTATCAAAGGTTTGAGATTGATAAATAGTGATTTATGGTCTTTAGGATCATATCATGCATGTGATCTAGTCTATTTGAAGTGATCATGTTCGACAAATGCAATTCTATTTAGAGTTCTTGTTAATCAAAGGTCGAGCTCATTTCATCTTGATTCAATTTTTGGATATGTGCACATAGATGGAGGATCAAAAAGGGATCTTAAGTGACCACTTTTTTTTAAAAAATCAGTAAAAAATGATCTTGTATGAGAAATTGAAGATAATCATGTTCAAAATTTGAAGTTATGATAAGACCAAGAGTTGTAGTGTTTTGAATCTATCTTTTGAACTACTATTCTTTTTTAAATGGCGGAGATTAAGAAGTTCAAATAATGGGAGCACACAAAATGCTCTTGTTTTTGTTAGAAAAATATGTAACATAACTTCTAGTGTGCTATCCCTAGAATGGAGTTTTATTAAGTATTTCACAAATCCTTTCAATGTTCAAAAAATAACTAACATTATGTAGTTTGTGCTTTATTTTTTAAATTTTTTGTAATCAATATATAATTTTTATTTTATTTTTCAATGTAGATTATGATAAAAAATAGAAAGTTGAGCATGCTCCCCCCTAATATTTTTTAAAAATTAATTGAAAGACAATTTTTTGAATGTGTATAGAATAAAGTCTAGAATGCAAAAAAGTAATTTGTTTTAAATTTGGATGAATAGATAATAAATAACACTAAAAATACTATAAATAAGTTTTTGGCAAAAAAAAAGACATAAAGGAAAATGAAGACCAAACATATTGAAAATATAAAAAAGTTACATGGTTAAATGATATGAGAGAGATTGATGTTATTGTGGTATTTTTGTATATCAATATTGAAAGATGTGCAAACCTAATGGAGAGTGTATTTAAGGTTGGATGCCCAAGGAAAATCCAATCCTAAGGGTTGACAATACTAAGACATGTTATAGTGTGTCCATGTTATAATGCAAGTGCATTTTTGTAGAAGCAAAAAACAAAAAAAACAAAAAATATATGTATCCCATGATTCTAGACCCACATGTTCTATTTTACCTTGCATTTTGTGCATTCTTTGACATATAAACACATATTTTCCATTATTTTGATAAAATTCCAATAATTGTTAAACAAATCTATTACCTTTTCTTATTTTTGTTGAGGTAAAATATTCAAATTGCATGTTTTTAGATTGAATTCAATAGTAGGGTAAGTGCACAAAGTTGCGAGTCAATTAAGATGCCACCTTTTTTTTACCTGAATTAAACATTTGGTGAACGTCAAATGGCTAGGATGACTGAGCCTAATTTGACATTTACATATGGAAATTTACTTTCTTATACTTTGAGTTATATTTCATGTATATAGTTTCAATATGTTTGAGAGTAGTTTTGGACCTCTTGGAGTTATAATGCAAATTCTAGTTTTTGGAAGATCTTATAATTTCTTAGACAGTTAAATTTCAGTAATCAACATGTCAAATTTCAGTAATGAGGAGGTCAAATTTTAGTAATCATCAAGTTGTATCATCTCTCTCTCACAATTATTATTTATCTCTTATGCTCTAAACCTCTCTCTCTCTCACTATCTCCATCCCTTTATCTGACTCTCTCCCTTGAGCTCAAGAACTACCTCTCTACTTGTCCATCCTTCTCTCTCTCTCCCTCCCTCTCTCCTCCCCTTTGTACATCTCTCTATATCCCCTCTCCCCTCCTCCCTCTCTACTATCTCACCTCTATCTCCCTATGTATCATTCCCTCCCTCCCTCCCTCTCTCCCCCCTCTCTCTCCCCTCCCCTCTCTACTTCTCTCTATCTCACTATTCTCTCTCTCTATCCCCCCTCTTTCTCTCTCACTCTCTCCTTCCCTCTCTACTTTCTATTTTTCCATTCTCTCTCTCCCCTTCCCTCTCTACTTCTCTCTATATCACTCCTCTCTCCCTCCTTCCCTCTCTAATTTTCTCTATCTCCCCTCTCTCTCTTCCTTCATCCCACCCACCTTCCCTCTCTATTTCTCTCTATGTAATCTATCCCTCTATACCTCTTTCTCCCTCCCTCCCTCCTTCCCTCTCTACTTCTCTCTCTATCACATATCTTTATCACCTCTCTCTCTAGCTTTTTCCTCGCTCCCTCCCCCTCTCCTTCCCTCTGTACTCTCTCTATCTCACCTCTCTCTCTCCCTCCCTCCCCTCTCTCTCTTCCTCCCACCCACCTTTGATCTCTACTTCTCTCTATCTAACCTATCCCTTTATACATCTTTCTCTCTTCCTCGCTCCCTCCTTCCCTCTCTCAATCTCTCCACCTTCCTCCTTCCCTCTTTACTTCTCTCTATCGCATCTCTCTATACCTCTCTCTCTCTCTCCCTTCTCTCTCTATATCTCTCTGTCCCCCTCTTTCTCTCCCACTCTCTCCTTCCCCCTCTCTCTCCTTCCCCCCCCCCTCTCTCTCTCTCTCTCTCTCTCCTTATATCTATCTAACCTCACTCTCCCTCCCTCCTTCTCCCTTCCTCCTCCCCCCTCCATCTCTACTTTTTTCTATATCACTTGTCTCTCCCTCCCTACATATCCCTCTGTCCTTCTTTCTACTTTATCTATCTCACCTCGCTCTCCCTCCCTACTTCTCCCCCATCCCTCTCTACTTCTATCTATTTCATCTCTCCCACCCTCCTCCCCCCTCTCTCTCCTTCCCTATCTACTTCTCTCTCCATATCTACCTCTCCCTCGCTCCTTCCCTCTCTCTCCTTCCCTATCTACTTCTCTCTCCATATCTACCTCTCCCTCGCTCCTTCCCTCTCTCTCTTAATCTCCCCACCTTCCTCCCATTTTTGTATCACATCTTGGTGCACATTAGAGAGAGAGAGGAGGGAGGGTGGGATATAGAGAGGAGAGGGAGAAGTAAAGAGGTATAAGTGAGATAGATAAACATAAAGAGATAAATATAGAGAGTGTGGTGATATAAAGAGATGTAGAGAGGGAAGGATAGAACAAGAAAGAGAGAGATAGTGGTAGGGAGTAATGGAGAGAGAGGTTGAGGGGAGATAGAGGAAGAGAGGTAGAGAGGTAGGTAGAGAGAGAGTGGTAGGGAGTTACAAAAGGATCTAGGTAGGTAGAGAGATAGAGAGGGGAGATAAAGAGAATTAGAAAGGGAAGGAGAGATGGAGGGAGAGGTAGGGATGGAGTGTGAGAGAGGTGAGAGAACAATAGATAGAGGTAGGTAGAGAGAGGGAGGGGGAGATAGAGATAAGCAGAGAGGGAAGTAGAGAGGGAGGGAGAGGTAGGGAGGGAGGGAGAGAGAAAGGTGAAGAGGGATAGGTGAGATAGATAGAATTAGAGA
>CM021109.1:578087853-578387033 GCA_007115665.2 Sequoiadendron giganteum
AGAGAGGGGAAGAGGGGAAGAAGGGTCTAAGAGAGGGAGAGAGAATTAGGGGGGGAAGGGAGGGAGGAAGAGGGGAAGAGGAGGAGAGAGAGAGAGAGAGAGAGAGAGAGAGAGAGAGAGAGAGAGAGGAATGGATAGGTAGAGAGGTAGTTCTTAAAATCAAGGGAGAGAAAGTTAGATAAAGGAATATCGATAGTGAGAGAGAGGTCAATAAAATAAGTGATAAACAATGTGTGAGATAGAGAGAGAGAAAGATAATACAAATTGATGATTACTAAATTTGACCTCTTGATTATTGAAATTTGACATGTTGATTACTGAAATTTGACTAAGTTAAAAAAATTATAAGATCTTTCAAAAAATAGAATTTGCATTATAACTCCAAGAGATCCCAAACCACTCTCAACCATCTTGAAACTATACCCATGAAATATAAATTAAAGTATAAGAAAGTAAATGTCCATATGTAAATGAAAATGTTTTTCATTTGGTGAGAGCCAAATTTAGAGCTCACCAAATTTCTTGCATTGGGAAATACCAACCCTTTGGGTTGGATTTGGCTTGGGCATCCAACCCAAAAGGGTTGGACGTCCATTTCATGCCAAAGACATGTTTTTTTGAAAAGGTAAACAAATTTCACATATTTTTGGTCGTGCTCTCCATCAAGTTTGCACGTGTTTTAATGCAAATTTATAAAAATACCATGATGACATTAATCTCTCTCTTTGCTATCTAACCATATAATTTTTTCATCTTTTGAATATGTTAAGGTTTTCATCTTTAACTTTTTTTTGCTAGTGTGTCCATTTTTGTCAAAAACCAAGATGTGCTAGTTTGGGTATAATTTTTTTACTTGTTCATTGAATTTTGAAACAAATTAAATGTTTAGAAACTAGAATCCATTCTACATGTATTGAAAAGAAAAAAATTATTTTTGATTAGTTTTCAAAAATTTTAGGTGAGAGCTTGGTCAAATTTTTGATTTTTGGGATCTGTCCAATTTGAAAATTAGTAAAAAAAATATACTCATTAAAAAATTGGCCAAAAAAATTAGCATAAAACACATGGTGTTTGTTAGTTTCTCATTGAAGTGATTTTTGAAATTCTAAAAAATGTTAACATTTTAGGAGGAGCACAATAGATGCTATGTTATATTTTTTGATAAAAATAGGACCACTTTGTGTGCTCCCCCTATTTCAAACCCTTAATCTTCACTATTTAAAAAAATGGTAGTTTAGAAAGTAGATTTGGAGCACTACAACTCTTGTTCTTTTTGCATCTTCAGATTTTTGAGCATAACTATATTCATTTTCTCATTGAATATTTAAAAATTGCATCTTAAGACCCCCTTTTTGTGTCACAATTGTGTGCACTTATCCAATATCAATTATTATTTTCATGTTTTAAATATTTTGAATTAATATTTCAGATATTGTGTTTGAATATGATAATGCAATTTCATAATCATTATTTTTTATATTTTTGATCAATTCTATTAGATTGATATAGAACTAAACATCATACCAAAGAAGTCGAAAAAAACCTAAAATATTGGTGTGAAGTTAAAAATGAATGAGGCAACATTGTGTAATTAATAAATTGAATCTTGGAGTTCAAGGTATTTCCTATTTTCCATCTCAATTTGATACTGGTCAAATTAATTGAACATGGATTGTATTTATTTAACCACAAAGGTGGGACTAACATAGTTGATTATTAAGCTAAGTTTGGCTTTAACAGTTTGGTCATTAAGCTCATTATGGAGTGTGTTAGAACTGTTAAGTTCTCGGTCCTGGTTAATGGTTCCCCTTGCGGTTTCTTCTCTGCTGGTAGGGGGCTCAAGCAGGGAGACCCTCTCTCCCCTTACCTCTTTATTATGGTTGCCGAGGTGCTTAGTAGGAATTTTACTAGTCTGCTGTCAGAGGGCTCCATATCTGGTGTTAGAGCGGCTACCTCCCTATGCCCGATTGTTGTGCAACAATTTGTGGATGATACTTTTCTATTTGAGAAGGCCTTTGTTGTGGAAGCTAGGAAATGGAAAGCTTGCCTTAACAACTATGCCTCCTGCTTTGGGCAGTGCATCAACTACAACAAGAGTAAGATTTACTTCTTTAATTGCTCTCCTAATTTGGAAAATAGGGTGACTGCGATTCTCGGATGTGTCAGTGATTCTCTCTCGTTGGTTTATCTGGGGCTTCCACTTACGGTCAAGGAGGTTGAACCAGAGTTCTGGAACTCTATTCTGGAGAGGATTCAAAGGAAGTTAGCTAGGTGGAAGGGATCCTTACTTAGTCATGCTGGCAAATTACAACTCCTTACTGCAGCCATACAAGGTATCCCCACTTACTTTTTGGCTATCTTTAGGATGCTTAAGTATATAGCGAAAAAGTTAGAAAGAATTCAAAGGAATTTTCTTTGGGCCGATGCTGAGGAGAAAAAGAAGATTGCTCTGGTTAAATGGGAAAAGGTTTGTCGGGCTAAAATTTGTGGGGGGCTTGGAATAAGGAAGATTGTTCCCTCTAATAGGGTGTTGATTGCCAAGGTCGGGTGGGATCAATTAAAGAACTCCAAAGACTGGTGCAAAATCCTGATTGCTAAGTACCTTCAAAATAGGCCTTTGATTGATTGTCTTTCGAAACCCCACCCTCTTGGTTCTGTTATCTGGAGGAGTATTTGTAGCATTCAAGGCTTGCTAAAAAAGGGATAGAATGGAAAATGGGGAATGGGATCAAAATTAAATTCTGGGAAGATGCTTGGCTCTTAGATTTCCCTTTGGCTTGCTCTGATTTTCAGGGGGTGATGTTTGATGCTCATAGATTCTTTGGGATTTATATTAGTGACTATGTGTCTGGCCCTTCTGGTGCTAGGATTTGGAGAGAGCTATCCCTATGCTGCCCCCACTCGCTGGATCTTAGTCGTCTTGCTAGATCTATTCAGGTGTTACTCTCCAGTTTTAGGTTTCCTTCCTATGATAGAGAGGATGAATTATTTTGGGCTTTAGATAAACAGGGGGATCTCTCAGTTAATCTGCTTACAGACTGTTGACTAATAATAGTTTGGTGGAGGAACACTGGAGGCAGGTTTGGAATCGTCGCATGATCCCTAAAATAATTTTTTTCTGGTGGACGGCCTGTCACAATAGGATTCTAACCCAGGATAATTTGAGAATCCGAGGATTGTGTCCCAATAAATGTTTTCTCTGCAAAGAGGGGGAAGAAACTATCAATCACCTCTTGTTGCATTGCCCGTTTGCTGCTGAAGTTTGGGGGATGGCTATTGAGAAACTTGAGGTCCAGTGGGTTATGAGCAAGGACCTCTTATCGTTTATTATGGGCTGGAATGGGCCTGTTTTACATCCTCTGGTTAGTGAAATTTGGAGGCAGACCCCCCCTATCATAGGTTGGTGTTTATGGAAGGAGAGGAATAACCGGGTCTTCAGGAATATTGAACAGAGCCCCAAGGAGGTGTTTGGGATTGGTGTTTGGCTCATAGAGGAGAATATCTTCCTCTTTGATGGAAAACTTCTGGAGTTTGGGCCGAGGGACTTTGAAATAAAAATGGCTAAGGAATAGCACTAGGATTTAAATGCTAATGCCTTCGATAATGGGAAACTTTTAGCTAGGAGAAATACCAAATGGGAGCCTCTGGATTGTGGATGGTTTAAAATTAATTTTGATGGAGCTGCTAAAAGGAACCTAGGAAGGGCAAGTATAGGTGGGATTATAAGAGATTCTATGGGAAATATGGTGGCAGGGTTTGCTGGTGGCATTGGGGTTCAGTCGGCTCTTGTTGCTGAGGCTCGTGCGCTGTTCATGGGTCTCAAAATTGCTGTTTCTCTAGGGATTGTTAATCTCCATATGGAGGGAGATTCCAAAGTGGTGACGGATGCAGTGGAAAAAGATAGATTCATAGGTTGGAACACCAAGGACATTATGATGGATGCTAGTTTCCTTATGTCCAAATTAAGAGACAAAAAAGTGACTCATATTTACAGAGAAGGCAATAGTGTGGCAGATGCATTGGCGAATCTTGGCTCGGGCTGGGATTCAGCTAGATGTTGGAGGAAAAAGGAAAGACTGCCACCAAACATTCAAGCTTTGATAGAGCGGGAAAGGGCTTCCATGGTTAATAATGACTTGCAACTTTTGGATGGCGAGAGCTGACTGGGGGGCCCACTGGTTAATTTGGGTGTGTTGGTGGATAAATGCCAATACTGGTATGGAGGACAGGTGGAGTGCTACGGGTAAAGATGAGCGGGTGGGGAGTAGGGGAAAGAGCATCCACGTGTTGATTCTTTGGGATTGGAGAATGGGTATAGCTTATAAAATAATGATGAGATGGCAGGGAGGGAACTTAATTGATGTGATCAAGCTTAGATTTGGTGACTTGATGCGGGTTATTTGGAAGGCCGTGATTCTTATCGGGTGTATGACGGTACTGTTGGTGTCACGTTTTGGGGTATGGGGTTACTTGTGTTATCTCGTAATTACATTTGGAGAAGTGAGTGTATTAATAATGATGGGACCATCTATGATGAGTACTGGTTGTATTCTAGAGGCTTCGCGTCAGCTAATTTAGCTGGAGATTCCTTCGGCTTTTTATTGTGGGTTACTAATTCTAGCTTATTGATTCACCCGCATGGGATGTCGTGCCTTTCCTACTTATTCGCCAACTTTTGCCTCCTCCACTGTTACCAAAAAAGCATTAATTGTTGTGTCTTTTCTCACTGTTGCATATTTCCCCTCCGCGCGTGTAAATGGTATGAAGGGATTAATCATCGTAAGCCCTGCATTAAACATCCTTTTGTGATATTTGTTCACAAGGCTTGTCTTTGGTGTTTTTTGCATTTTTATGACTTCCCTGTGTAGTTTGACAGAATGGGAGGTGATTGCGTTCGAACGGAGTCGGATAGTTGTGATGAATTTTGAAACAACCCTCTGGTCTGGCACATTTGCGTGGAGGGAGGAATTGCCCTGCTTATGGAATGACTGGTCGGCCATGATCCTATTCTTTCGGGACAATTTGCTAGTTCTTGGAAGGACAGAAGGGTTTCCGTTGGTGGGATTTCGTTTGAAGTTAGCGAGGATGTCATTGCGCAGGGTACGGGTTTGAGGTGCAAGGGAAAAAATATCCTAAACACACCAAAAAGCTAGACCACGAGAGCCTTAAGGCGTTCTTCAGAGGTGAGGAGACTCCGGCCAGGAATCAGGCGGGGTTTGAAAGAGCTGAGCTCCCTAAGCCGTGGGACGTGGCTTGCATGGCGTTGATGAAATATGTGATGCTGGAAGGTAGGTACAAAACTTGTTTCTTCTATCATTTCCCTCTGCTTAACCATCTCAGACATAAAATGCTGCTTAGCTTTCTGTTTTTCCTTCTTATGGACCTTGAAAGCTCGGTGGATAAATGTAATGCGACGGCCTGTTGTAATCCCTGTGATCTCCCACCACTCCCGCTCCATCAGGGGCTTATCCTTTGTCTGTACCACTTCCATCTTGCTCTTTGCCTACCTAAAGCCATCACTGTCTGTGTTGAGAACATTGAACCCATCTCTTTGATTCATATCTCCCCGGCTGAGTCCAAGAGCCCTCCTCAGAAGCCTTTTACTAACAACGTGGGGAGTGTTAAAACCAATTTGGCCACCAAAAAGCTTAAGGGTGGGTTAGGAATGGCTCATGCCAGTGCAGCGGAAGGGCTCTGTGAGCTAAAGGCCACTCAGGCTGGCACGATTGATAATGTTACTAAGTTGAAAAAAGGTAAGGAGAAATGCATGCAGGCTGTGACTGTTAAAGATGGCAAGGGCAAGAATGTGGTTGGGATAGATTCCAGAGGGGATACGGTTGTCGGGATCACAGAGCTGACTGTTGGGGAAAGTGTTAGGAGGAGATCAAGGAGGCTGGCCAAGAACAACAAAAAGAGATTAATTATTGAGGACTCAGAGGTGGAGCAGTCGGACAACAAGGGATATGAGGGAGAGTCTAATGATGAGATTGAAGACATGGGGGAGAGGCCCCTACCTACTCCAATGGATAGCAAGATTCCTTGCCATGGCTCTGATTCGCACTCTCCGCTGGTGAATGAGCCTGGTTGGGTTCAGGAGACTAGGGATGTTGGGGAAGATTCAAACATGGTGGCGAAGAGATTGAACACTTTGGATAAAAGATTTAGGGGCTTGACCCGCTTCATAATGAAACTGAGCCACTTTGTTACTAGTGCGCTGTCAAGTGTCATAAAAGAGGAATTGGTGGGGAATAATAGCCAGGAAAACAAAGAGTGGGTGGGTGATGAGGCGGTCAACCTCCTGATTAAGAACTGGGATGATGCCAGTTAGTTGCTCCTGTTGCTGGTCTGTTGGCTATTTTTCGGCTGTTTGTGTGCTGTCTCTGGTTTTTTTTTTGTTAATGTTTACTGTTTAGGTCTTGTCCTTTTTTGGCCCTAGTGGCTCATTGTGAGGGGTACAACGCCCCATAAATGCTGCTTAACTTTTCAAAAACATAGTTGATTATTTTGATATGTCATGTGTTGAACACCCAAAGTGTGAGGAGGGGGGGGTGAATCCATATTCACTGAAACTCATTAACTTTATCAATTCAAACATCCATTCAAAGCATTATATTTCACTTGCAGTAAATGAAAGGAACATATAAAACATGAATCACATCAAGGAACACAAGAACATGGTCAGATTTATGTGGAAAACCCTTGAAAGGGAAAAACCATGGTGATGATTAGCTCAAAATATATTATAACCGGTTACAATGTTTGATATAAATGGTAGACTCACTGTACAAGGACTTAATGTCCAAAAGAGAGAAAGGCTCACTACCCATAATAGAAAGAGATAGAAAAAAGGGTGTCTCACTACCAAAATGAACTGCTAACAATTTATCTGATATATGCTAAAGTTACAATTCCACTGAAGCTTAGAGAATTGACTTGGCACACTTCATATTTCACCACAATTACACTTCACAGTTCTCTCTACACCAAATATCACACACAAACACACTTAATTATCTCATTGTAAGAGAGGGGGACCGACCATGTCAAGGCCCCAGGTCATGGAGGGTCGAGAGCAGTAGGTTGCCCTAACTTACCTCAGCTTAAGGGAATGTTAGGAAAGGAAGGATGAGAATGATGAGGACTATAAGGTCCTTTGATCACTCTGCAGACCGAAGATTCGAGAAGGGACTAGGAGAGTTGGTTTTAAAGGTTAACTCTATGTCTCAGATAGCTCTCTGTCACATGATAGAAGCGCGGTTTTGGGATGACAATGCAGTGTGCTGGCGTCTCTCAGGCGCATTGGCGTCCATACGACCAAAGGACCAGAAAGACAAGGTCTAAGCACTAGAAAACAAACTAACAAGCTAGTTAATGATTTCTAAGTGAACAAAATAATATTATGAAATAAGAAACATATAAACGGATATGATAAAAAAAGTAAATTAAGGAAAGGGTGACAAGAATGATCTCACACAAAAGCTCGTTCACTAGCTAGCTCCATGAAACACGTCCACCTGCACACAACAAGGAGGAAAATTGTTGGGGGGCTGTATAGGGGTCTGCCTCAGTCAGACCCCCATTTTGGTGTTTCCACCTCCACAGATAGCCAAGTTTGCATCGATATAGAAATAGTATGATAAAGAAGGAAATGTGTAAAGCACGAAAAAAACTTAAATTCAAAACTTCAACAAAACTTTAAATAAAATCATTTATATTCGAAATAAATTCGTCATCTCATTCATTTAGACATCATAAAAACCAGGCGATTCCAAAACAACGACATAAAGTCGGTAAGATAAATTCATATATGATTCCAGTCTAAATACATACATGTGTCATATTACACAATTTTGATTATAAATACAATAGATGATACTAATATCAGTTACAATTCGAGACTTAGGCATTCAGTCGCCTTAAGCTCTTCATTACATATTTCAAGAATAAATAAAACATAAAAGAATATGACATCCTTTGATCTTCAATCCAATAGCTAATATTCATAAAGAAGACGAGAATAAGGATCAGGCACTTTTTCCGTCCAACCTCGAAGCTTAC
The DNA here is from genome assembly GCA_007115665.2 of Sequoiadendron giganteum. Classification (NCBI taxonomy): domain Eukaryota; kingdom Viridiplantae; phylum Streptophyta; class Pinopsida; order Cupressales; family Cupressaceae; genus Sequoiadendron; species Sequoiadendron giganteum. The sequence continues at coordinate 578,095,912 of CM021109.1, forward strand.
GCTTCCCCAAAATTCTTAAATCATTCTAAGAATACCCGACCCTACATGAATTGCTTAGCAAAAAATAGTCTACGAGCAAGATGGAATCTGGTGTGTGCCTAGTATAACTAGTAAAACCACAAGCATTTTCATTTTTCTAAATCATTTAAGAAACAAGAAAGTTCAATACTAGGATGTGGTAGAGAGTTTAATAATTCCATCTATTTCAATGGTCCTTAAGTTTCTTGGCCAAGTAAAATGTCATGCACGACAAATAAAGCAGTTTTAGAAAAAGCAAAACTACACTCTCTATTAACCCCTATTCAGCACCCGTCCCGGAAGGTAACTTTCCCAAAAACATAACACGCACATTCATTTATCAAGCATGCATGGTTCTAAACAGTCAAATACAATCTTTCAAAAACAATAAAACTGAAAACTTGTTTGAAGCGAAAACAGTTCAAAAGTTGTTCTTTTCATCGTTTTAATCCATAAATGTCATTAATTTAATATTTAAAATGAGTAAATCAAATAATCAAAAATAAAATAAGAAGGTGTATTTCCAGTATGTAATTAAGTACATATATAAAATAGTCATAAAAGAGCACACGTTCTTTTATTCTATTCACTCAATTAATTTGTTTCGTTTTCAATAAAAATCATACTTTAATTTTAAATGATTTATTCTCTGTTTTCATACTTTCAGAAAATACATAACTAAATTAATACTTTTCAAAAACAGTTTTAAGATAAATAGTTTCAGTTTCTGCTTTTGAATATTTTTGAGTTTCAATGGCTAATTTCATTGATTTTAACCTTTGTTTCAAAATTACATTAAAATTTATAAGATATTTAAAGAAAATCTTTCTGTTTCTAATTCTTTCAAATCTGTAAATAACATTTTCTGATTAAAAATAAGATTCTTTTCAATCAAATTATGAGTTTCTCCTAAATTTGTAAATCAGATTTAAACTAACGTTTCCTGTGTAAGATCTTTTTAAATCTAAATTTAAATGATGTTTTCTGTTTTGAATCTCTTCCTAAATTCAATCAGCTGTTTTTATTTCATGTTTTCAATCAAATTCTTCCTAAAAATCTTCTATTTCCAAATTCAATAGTATTCAGGAAATTGAAGAATAATCACAGTTTGATATTTAAGAGTTCAAACATAATTCAAAATAATAGAAATAGTTTAAAAAATCAACATAACAACATAACTATTTCATTTAATTTACTCTATTCATGATTTTGTTTTAAAAATCTCAAGATCCTACCTCGTACATTCTAGAAATGAATTTGTTTGTGTGCGTCCTCTATATTTTTCTATTTGTTAATCCACTATTGCTTGTATTTGTTGAAGTCAGGCATTTTTCTGTTTACCTGATCTGCTATCCTCCTATCTCCTTCTCCTCTCTCTCCCTTGCCTTCCACCTGTGCTTGCACACTTGATTTTTTTCTGACCCATGCATACAATCTTTCCTAAAAAGTGTCTTGTTTAACTCGGAAGACAACTAGCTAGCCTATGAACCTATTGTTGATAGGTTGTTTTTCCTCGAATTTGCTTGAGTTTCTAGTAAATATGTGTTGAATATTTCGAGCACCCACCTTTATCTATCTCGCTAATGGGAGCAGTTCTTTGTCATTTATGTTTGTTCTTAGAAGTTGTATTTTGGTCTGGACTTGCATATAGCTTGCACAACCGTCCCTTGTGCCTAGACCATTGATAACAATCTTGTGTAAGGTCATGCTCAGTAACAAGCACTGTTTCTTCACCTCTCATATTCGATAGGGAATCTTCATGTTTGGGTTTTCTTTTTTTTGTACATTTCCATTCCTTCCATAGTGGTATTTTTTTAGCCTCATCAACGCATGTTGGAAGCTCCATCTCTTGCTGGAAGTGTAGACTCATTAGAATATCATCCATTGCTATCCTTTATGGAACCAGTTTCAGTCACATGTTAGCAAGAGGTGTTTGACTAAGGAGTTCAATGCCTCACGTACCTACCCATAATTAGAATGGCCACCGAACTTGGATGTCTGGATATACTTTTCTTCGGTCCCCTCATATGTATTCATTTGCCTCTTTTTTGAGCTCGTAATTGGGCGTACATCATTCCCTGAATACATCAGATTTTAGACTCAAAAGTTTCACCAACTTAACCTTTATTAGCATAGCCTGTTATCATCGTAATCTGTAACTACACTCGATTAGGCAACTTCCTCTTGGTCGCGCATACGATGAGAAAATAAAAACCCCCAAAAACAATTCCTACAAGTTTATAAATTTTGTGTCCCTCTCCAATTTCAAAATTCTTCCAGACTCCTACTTCTTTATCCATGCATTCATTTTAACAAGAAATGAGATCCCCTATTTTAGATTGATCTCTAGATCAATTTTTGAACTCCATGTTTCCAATTTTTTTGATTGCTTTTCATCTTGATTGAAGATATTTCTTCAATTCGTTAACTGAAGTTTCATTGAATGCAAAGTTCAATTTGTACGTGAATTTGTTTTCTAAATTGTTTTCAATTTTTTCCAATAACTCCATTTAGCTATTTGTTCAATTTTTGAATTTAAATCTTTTCTTCTTTCATATTTTCAATTTAAAACAATTAAATTTATAAAACATTTTATTCATTTAAATCTTATTAAATTCCAAAATAAAAGCCAATTCCATATAAATTTTGAAATACATACATCTTATTTTAAAAAAATAATAAAATACATAAACAAGAAATCCAATCATTTAATTTAAATCAATTTCATCAAATTTAACCAAATCGTCGTTTTAAATCAACATGTATTTTTCATAATTTTTTGAGAAATTAAATTAAAACTAGATTTAAAACTTGCAAACACGATAACACAAAATGCATTAAAATATTATCTAAGTGAGTGTGTGAGATTCTGCCTTACTTATAAACGTCTAACGGCTAAACAACTCTACCTGATCGTTGTTCTCTCCTTCAATCATGTTCACCTGTTGTTGCGTTCATTTGCACTTTATTTTACATTAACAATGACAAACCCAAATTTAAATAAAATGCATTTTGAATTATTGTAATTCCATTTAAATTTCAACTTCATTTCAATTTGAATTTGAATTTAACTTTCATTAAAATAATCAATTAACTTCAATTTAAATAGCGACATCATGATTACTAATTGCATTTAATTAATCAAATGAAATCTATACGTGACAAAATTCAAGCAAAGAATACTAAAACACTACAAAATAGTAATGCACTAACTCAACCAAGTAATAGAGGAGAGAAGAGAGCTTACCACCTCCACCATGAGCGCTCAAGGATAATGAGGGAGAAAGTGAGAGGAACTCAAGCCTCTGCTGTGATGGTGTTGTCCTACACTTGCTCTATTGAAGTGATGGAGTGCAAAAATGTGCTTGAATTCTTGAAGTGAATGCTAGAATTCTTGGAGAGATTATCTAAGAGATCGTGAAGAAGCTTGAAAATGGATCAAGATGAGTGAATTTGAAGGAAATATGAAGAAAACAACCATATTCAGGTCGGTCAGCCGAAGAGGGGCGTTACAATTTGACTTCCAATGGTAAGTGTAATGCCTCTATAGGTTCCAGTCGTAGGAATCTACTAGGGATGTAAGCATGTTGCGCAGATGTTTGCGTGCCACATGAGCATCCCTGACAGTTTTTACCCTATTGACACTCAAAACAGGTGCCAAGTGGAACCAAGGCATCGGGCTTATGTGGAATTAAGCCTCCGAATTTGGTTTTCTAAAGTGAAGAGGGGTAAAAGGGGAATTTTCGTTAGGGGTGAAAATTCCTTCCTATACACTCATATCTTGCATAACCAAACAAGGAATTAACCTTGTATATATACCACAACCAACAAAAACATCAATTAGGTCGACCTAATTAGATGTACTATGTGTTGGGATAAGGTTCCATTAACCTTGTAAATCCCAATATTGTATTTATTCCATTTATTATTTGTAATTTGTAATTATCCATGAGGAGATATAATAGTTTGACTGACAAGGGTAATTTCAGAGTCATCAAAGGTAATTACAGAGTGTCATTTACTGTTGGAAAATATAAAAACTCATGGTAAATGAGGGTAGGTGTTTCCCTTGGAGAATTTTCTATTTTTGGAATGTATGACAACTGTCATAATGTTTGGTAAGTGAATTATCTATGACAACTACAAGTTATCATAAGATTATGAGATTCTATGATGCATATGATAGATATGTTAGTTGTATATTTTCTATATTTAGCCCAAACACCTATCTTGGATAGGATGCATATTGGAGGTATCTATGATGGTTATGATGTGTCATAAGATGCTATAAGATTCCATTCTTGGATATGGGCGCCCAATTTTGAAAGGGTCAAATTTTGACACTTGGAAGTTTCATGTGAGGTATCCTCCAAGAAAGGTGCCTTACAGACCCATAGACCTACAAGGGAGGTATCCTCCAAGAACTCTCACATGAAGGAAACCAAGGAAATCACCTTATAGACCCACAAACCTGCAAGGAAGGTACCCCCCAAGAACTCTCACATGAGGGAGATTGAGAAAAGCGAACTCCGTAGAGTCCAAAGGTGGTGACATGTTTACTTGTAGGTAGAACACATCAGGAGGCGACCACGTAGGCCAATAAGAGGATAGTTACGCGGACCATTGATAGGTTGGAAGAATTTCAAATGGGTCCCTTGGGAACCCTTTAAAAGGAAGAGGGGTCCAGTCAAGGGACGCACTGTTTGAAAAGTGAGGTCTAGTCAGGCTGCCCCCAAGCTAGACACAAAGACGTGAAGTGGGTCTAGTCAGGCTGCCCCTGAGCTAGATCCCAAGATAGGGAATCAATCTAGTCGGGCTGCCCCCAAGCTAGATGTCATAGAGAAGACTTTTGAAGGGGTCCCTTGGGAACCCGGTGTGAAAATAAAGGGTCCACTCAAGGGATGCGCTACTCGAAAGCTGGTGTCTTGTTTCTCGAATCAATTCATCATCAAGGAATCCTTTTGAAAGATGTTCACTTCATCAAGGAATTCAAAAGGAAGAATATGCCCCCATGTGAGGGGAAGATCAAAGTTGTTCCCACTTCGGAGGAAGGTTTCCAAGTCCTTTCTTTACGAACCTGTGATGAAGGAAACATGTACCGTTAGGATTTCAAGTTGAGAATGCAATTCTAACAAAGAAGTGTGTGAAGATTCTTGAGAAGATTTGCTGGAAATGAATGCATTTTATGAAGATCGAGGCGATGTAAAAGTGGCATTGTCACACATGAGAGGGATAACTCAAGCAAAGAAGAGAGAAGGATAAAGAGAAATAAAAAGAAAAGAGAACACGAACAAAGGGCATAGGGGTAGCCTGATATTTCGGGGTCAGAACTACTCATAAATATATATAAGTATAATAATAGTATATAAATGAACTGTCATCAACCCCCTACTATATCAGGCCATGTGAAGAATGCACGAGAAGACAAAGTAAAAATAAAAAATTGGGTCAACATGGAAGGGAAGCCTAAATGCTCTCAATGGTTTGCATCATCTCCAATTTGCTGAAAGTCAATCACAAACATGGAAGAATGATGATACACATAGAAGAAGGTTTACAACACAAACACCACGCCTGTATCCAAGCACGAACAGGGGTGACAAGGGTCATATAGGCACATATAGCATGATCACGTTGGAACACATCACAACACACACACCTCTAATTTAAAGATAAAGAAGGGGCCTCCCCCTAACACTGGTCAACCAAGAGGTTGTTAGCTTCCCACTTTAGATCATCGTAGGGGGAAGGAGGATGAGCTTGCAGTGGTGGAATATTAAGGGGAGGATCTTCCGACCCCCCCGCAACAAAGGCTAAGGAAGAAGGACCTCCAAGATCTTCATCACTCAGCTCTTGTGGGTCTAAGGTCAATGACTTTGTGAAGATTGCTGAAAAGGTCAAAACTTCATCCATTGAGTTAAACATACAATTAATGGGAGTGCCATGTTTCACCTCGATGGATGAAGGATATTGCGATCGAGGTTCACCGCTAAGCTCACTGAGTGATTCAAGAGTGGTGATGAACATAGGGGAAGCCGAGACTAGTTATGTTACTAGGACATAAAAAATCAGTGTGGGGTCACCTTTCAGAGAAGGTAGGATCCTCTTATGTCCTTTGTTGCTAGAGGGACCACTCTCTACCTTCTTCGTTGGGGGAGGTGAACTTACCACAAACGAGGAAAGAAGGGAAGAGGGAGAGGAGGAATGAACCACATCATATATGACCGAGGTGTTAATCATATCCACGGGCTCTGGGAAAGGCGGGACATCTAAAACTTGATGTCAACAAGGGTGGCTCCATGGAAGGAGTGATGAACACCTGCACCTTTTTAAGGTTAGGCACATTCGCACTCATAGAGGAAGCTGGAAGTGATGCAGAGCTGGTTTGAGTGGGAATAGAGGGGAGAAGAGAGGAGGACGCAACAAAAGGAATTGATATAGGGGTACTCATCTCCTATTCCTTCCTCTATGAGGTGGCCTTCTCAACTAAGAGAGATTTTTGCCGATGCTTGCACTCGCATGCAAGGTGGTTTCTATGAATCTTCAAACTAGAGGTCGAAGGTTGTGAAGGAGTGGAAGGCTCTTGCTCAACCATGGGAGTGTCCTCCACAATTCTTTCCAATAGAGGGACATAATATTGTATTGGAGAAGGAGGGATAGGTTCAAAGACAGTAGGGGAGTTGACTCCAACGCCTTGGCAGTGGGCTTCTTCCCATTCACTACTTTAGGAGTAGGGGCGATAGGAGGCCGTGGAGACCGAGACATAGAGGATTCCCTTCGGGGGGCTTTCTTCCTATCGTACAAGTAGTACCATGGTCTAGGAGGCTTGGTAGGGAGATCCAATATCCTAATCTTGGGTCTACACCAGGAAGGCACCATCGAACTTAGGGGGTAAAGACCAGGCTTCCTCATCCATCACTCTTTCCAAGAAAGGGGAGTGGACGAGGCAACTCAAGAAGGAGAAAAATTCTCCTTTCCTTTTCTGAAAGAGGAGGTAGTTGGTTGTTCTACTATGGGAAGGGTTAGTTTTGGCTATCCCTTGCCCCCAGTTTTATACTTTACGTAGTTCTTGTAAAGTAGGTTTGTTCTTGGAGGAAGCGAGCCGATTGGAGTGGGCCAAAAATGATCCAATGAATATCCCCCACGAGATACCACAGGCTGGTATCTAGTGTCATGCACTACGTGCATGATACCTTCATGGGAATACTTTAAGAATTTATGAATTACGAAGGCAATCCCATTCATGGAAGCTAGCCAAGGTATGCCTAGCTTCACCCTGAACAGGTCCAACTCGGGAATAACAACAAAAACTCTATCTACGTTCCTAGGTCCAACCAAGACATACAACGTTATCAATCCATAGGGTTTAAGAGCAAGGCCATCATGCGTACGGATGAAAAACTTCATTTTTTCATATTCCTCCCTTTGCAGGGAGTTAAAAAATAGAGTCTCCTCCATGATGACATTCACCCTACTCCCAGGGTCGACTAAGACCCCAGTCACAATGTTGCCATTGAGGTGAGTGGGAATGTATAATGGATAAGGTTTGTCATTTGTTGGTACATCTTGCGAAGTGAATGTTATATCTGGTGAACTGGTCGCAAGACAAGGAGAAGGTGTAATAGTAACCATGTTCATGTATGCTTTGAGTTGAGTAATAGAATTAGAGGGATTGATAATCATGTTAGTAGAATGCAACAAAAATGGGTTCGTGTATATCTGCAATTCACTATTAGCTTTCACCACTGATTTGTTTGTATTCTATTTGCTTCCATCAAGACAAATAGTACCATCCTCGATGCGATCCTGTATCTCATGATGCAGGTGCATGCAATGTTCAGTATCATGTCCATTAACTCGATGGTACTGACAATAGGAATTTTCTTCATACCAGCTAGGGTAAGGTTCCCTAATGGGTTTAGGGCTTGGCAAGCTAATGATTTTATCCTTCAACAACCTTTATAATATGGAGGCTCGTAAGATTCTGATAACTTTGTGAATTTTTGGTCGCGTCTGAGTTCATTGTTATCCACAACGGAAACTACATTCACAACAAATTTTCCTTTTCTAGAGATTGATGATGGACTTCCCTTTAGGATGGGAGTGCGAGGAAGGTCCCTCGAACTAAACCACCATTTGCTGGTACTCCCGTAGGGCCGCACACAAATGCACAAAAGAAGGGTATTTCATAAGGGAAAAATTCTCTTGCCAAGGTCTTTGTAAGTTCCCTATGAACACCTTCTGCACATCGAAGTTCGATAATAGGTATGAGATTTGTGAAAAGAGCACTTGATAACATGTTATGAAATCAAAAATCTTCTCATTATCCCCTTGTTTACATTAGACAAGGTCAGAGAAGGTCATCTTAGGTCCGATGATGGCTTGGAATTGTCATAGGAACTAGTTCATAAGCTGGTTAAACGTAAAGATGGAATTGTCGGGCAAGGAACAATACTAATTGAGTGTTGTGTCCTTGAGAGATCGAGGCAATAGTTTTTCCATCAATGCATCATGATGGAAGAAGTTAGTACACAAGGCATTAAAGGCATACATATGTGTTTGCAAATCCCCTTTACTATTGTATTTCTCAAATTTGGGAATCTCCATCCCTTGTAGGAAAGGAGTGTTTAAGATTGCTACAGACAATGGGCTATGTTAGAAGAAGGGTTGGAAGATAGGCTGGGCAAGGTTCGCTAGCTGGTTCTACATCTTCCCCATATTCTGAAGTAGGGTATTTAGATTGGGTCATTAGAAGATATAGGACCAGTGGAACCACCACCAGAGCCACTGCCAGAACTACTACTGTGACCACCACCGGAGCCACCACCGATGCCATCGCCACCAATGTGGCCTCCGTCCAAGCCACTACCACTCCCAAAGCCACTACCATGACCTCCACCAGAACCACTTCCGCCAGTGCCACCTCTGCCATCAAAGCTACCACCACCAAAGCCCCCACCAATCATCCCATTGAATCCCCCATCATCGGGAGTGACAGGAGGGGTGAGATGGAAACCTAGAGGGTTTCTATTTACTTTGATAGTTTTAGAACTTTTGGAAGTAGTAGGGATACTGATCAAAGGGACTGTGTCGACCATGTACATAGATGTGGGAGGCATAGATAATCCTAACTGTCTCTCATGCTCTTCGAAGGGTCCACCTCATATCATGCTACCATGGTTTGAAGGGGTGCACACTTTAGCCAGACCAATGAGACTAGATAGGAGTTCTATGTTAGTCCACTCTTTTTCTACCATAGATTTTATTTTGTTGATAACTTTAGCAACCCTAGCTAGCTTCGGGTTTTTCTCTAGGTGTTTTTCCAAGGCACCCAACCCTTTGCTCAAGCTAGTGACATATTCAGAAGGGATGTGGAAAAATTCATGCTCATCTATGGAAGATGATGTAGGTGATGTAGGAGGAGTAGGGACGTAGTGCATTTTATCAAATAATTTCAACTCGCCTCGTGATACCTGCTCTTGCATGGCAAGGCCAACCGCAAAATCGAAGAAAAGGCCTATAAAGAGATTAGAAGTGACCTTTGTCTTCTCCATCAGAAGGTGTCATGGAATTCTCCTAACAATATACCCAGAGGTTATGGACTGGCTTGTGATGCTCATAAACCTTCACAACACACAGGGGTACAAAAATCAAAGGGTACAAGAGGAAGAGCCCAACACACCAACAAATGAATAGATGTCAGTTCATGTTGGGTTCACCAAAAATATAAGAGAGGGGGACCAACCACGTCAAGGCCCTCGGTCATGGAGGGTCGAGAGTAGTAGGCTTCCCTAACTTACCTCAGCTTAAGGGAATGTTAGAACTATAAGGCCCTTCGATCAATCTACAAACCTGAGATTCGAGAAGGGACTAGGCAAGTTAGTTTTCAAGGTTAACTTTGTGTCTCAGATAGCTCTCTATCATAGGATAGAAGTGTGATTCTGGGATGAAAATGTGACATGCTCATGTCTCTCAGGTGTGCTGGCATCTGTACGGCCATAGGACCAAAAAGACAAGGTCTAACCACTAGAAAAAAACTAATGACCTAGTTAATGATTTCTAAGTAAACAAAATAATATTATGAAATGAGAAACATATAAACGGATACGATAAAACAAATAAATTAAGGAAAGGGTGACAAGAACGATCTCACACAAAAGCTTGTTTGCCAGCTAGCTCCATGAAACACATCCACTTGCACACAACAAGGATGAAAATTGTTGGGGGGCTGTATAGGCGTCTACCTCAGTCAAACCCTTATTTTGGTGTTTCCACCTCCACGAACAACCAATTTTGCAATGATATAGAAATAGTACGATAAAGAAGGAAATGCAAGAAAAGAACACTAAAACACCACAGAATAGTAATGTGCTAACTCAACCAAGTAATAGAGGAGAGTAGAGAGCTTACCACCTCCACCAAGAGCGCTCAAGGCTAATGGGAGAGAAAGTGAGAGGAACTCAAGCCTCTATTGTGATGGTGTTGTCCTACACTTTCTCTATTGAAGTGGAGTGATAGAATTTCTGCTATGGAGTACAAAAATGTGCTTGAATGCTCGAAGTGAATGCTAGAATGCTTGGAGAGATTGTCTAAGAGATCATGAAGAAACTTGAAAATGAATCAAGATGAGTGAATTTGAAGGAAAGATGAAGAAAACGGCCATATTCGGGTCGGTCAGCTGAAGAGGGGCATTAAAATTCAACTTCCAATGGGAAGTGTAACACCTTTACAGGTTCTAGTCACAGGAATCTACCAGGGATGTAAGTGTGCCACACGGACGTCTACGCGCTGCACGAGCGTCCCCAACAGTTTTTCCCCTATCGACGCTCAAATCAGGTGCCAAGTGGAACCAAAGAAGCGGGCTTATGTGGAATTAAGCCTCTGGATTTGGTTTTCTAAAGTGAAGAGGGGTAAAAGGGGAATTTTCATTAGGGGTGCAAATTCGCCCCTATATATGCATATCTTGCATAACCACACAAGGAATTAACCTTGTATATATACCACAACCAACAAAAACATCAATTAGGTTGACCTAATTAGATGTATTATGTGTTGGGATAAGGTTCCATTAACCTTTTAAATTCCAATATTGTATTTATTCCATTTATTATTTGTAATTATCCATGAGGAGATATACTAGTTTCACTGACAGGGGTAATTTTAGAGTCATCAGAGGTAATTACGGAGTGACATTTACTATTGGAAAATGTAAAAAATCATGGTAAATGAGGGTAGGTGTTTCCCTTGGATAATCTTATATTTTTGGAATGTATGACAACTTTCATAATGTTTGGTAAGTGAATCTATGACAGCTGCAAGTTGTCATACGATTTTGAGATTCTATGATGCATATGATGGATATGTTAGTTCTATATTTTCTATATTTATCCCTAGACACCTATCTTGGATAGGATGCATGTTGGAGGTATCTATGATGGTTATGATGCATCATAAGATGCTGTAAGATGTCATTCTTGGATATGGGCACCCAACTTTGGAAGGGTCAACTTTTGACACTTGGAAGTTGCATGGTGGTGCCATTTTGATGCTTGCATGTGGGACACTTGGAGGAGAGAGAGTGTGGATGCATTGGGTGATATGGAGAATTTTTCTATAAGGATTTTCCATGTAGTTGTTGCTGATATACAAATTTTAGGTACTCTAGTGCTACCAGAATTCTGTCAGATTGAAGGCTAAAGGAGAGGTTGGCGGTGTTATTATATTGTACAATCTTTTATAGATTAATACAAACATTGGGCATATTTCCTATGTGGATTTTTTTACCTGAAAGGGTTTTCTCCATGTTAAACACTATTTCATTGTGTTATGTGCTAAGTTTTCTGATTTTACATCTCTGCGAAGCATAGTTTCAATTTCATGTTACAATATCCATTGATAATACACACTTAAAAGATTGCAGAAATTTATTTGAATGAGATTTCCATTGAAGTAGTGTTGCTTTCATTTCTAGCATTTGGTATCAGAGCCTGGCTATCTTTGACTATTAGGTGGTAGTGTGGAAGCCGTAGTTGTAGTGGGAGATTTGGTTGTGTTTATTTTTTAGATCTTGTGTTGATATTATGGTTGGACGTATCGTTGCATCAACCTCTCATTTGGACATTGAGAAGTTCAATGAAATAGGGTATGAGTTGTGGAAACTGAAAATGGAAGATTTGTTGGAAGAAAGAAACCAATGGTTGGCTTCTCAAAAAGAGAAGAAACCTGATGATGTCTCTCAATATGAGGGATAGATTGGATAAGAAGGCACGGGGAACCATCTAGTTGTGTATTTTAGAATTTGTGCTGTTGAATGTTGCAAAGGAAGAGACTGCATACAAATTGTGGAATCGGTTGGGTGAGGTCTACCAAGCCAAGAGTATGGTAAATAAAATTTATTTAAAATGAAAGTTGTTTTCTTTAAAAATGAAAGAGGGTGAGTCGGTTGCAGAGCATTTAAACTCTTGTAACTTGTTGATGAGTTAACTTTCTTCAGTAGATGTTGAAGTAGATGAGGGAGATAAATGTATCTTGATTCTCCGTTCTTTACCTGAGTCTTGGGAGAATGTTATCCTTGCTATGGATGCTAACCTCACAGATCCAAAGTTGGATGCCCTTGTTGCAGTTTTACTGGCATAGGAACTGAGGAAGAAGAGTTCAGATAGTTCAAGGTATGCTCTCAGTATCAAGGGAAGGTCTAAGGAAAGGGGACCAAAAGGAGATAAAAAGGGGCTAAGGACAAGTCCAAGGGCTGATCTAAGACTCCTTAAAAGAAGAACATAGTTAAGTGTTGGAATTGTGGTAAAAGGGGACATGCAAAGAAGGAGTGCAGAAACCCAAAGAAACAATGGGAGAGTGCTTCTGATAAGTCCTCGAATGTAGGTGAAGATGTATTAATTTCTTCTTGTAATGTTGTTGCTAATGAAAACTGGTTGGTTGACTCAAGATTCTTGTTTCATATGACCCCATAGAAGGAATGGTTCTCCACATATGAATAGTATGATGGAGGTAATATATACCTTGGAGACAACTCTTCATATCCGATTGTTGGGAAAGGAAAGGTATTGTTGTGTTTCAGTGATGGGAGGATTAAAACCCTCCCTAAAGTTTATCATCTTCTTGGATTAGCTAGAAATCTGATTTCTATTTCAAAGTTGAATGATTTGGGAATGCATGTGAATTTTGACAAGCATGGCCGCAGATTAGTGAGAGGGAACTTGGTGGTAGCGAAAGGGAAGAGATTGGGAAACCTATTCAAGCTTGAAGCCACTACAGGTTGTAATGCCTCCTATATATTTTAGGCCAGTACTAAAAATGCATGTATGCTATGTCACTATAGATTGGGCCACACAAGTAATAATGTATTAAAAACTATTAAGAATATATATTTTTTGGATGGTTTCTCCTATTTTGATGAGAAATTTGATTTCTATGAGCATTGTCTATTTGGTAAACAAAACAAAAAATCATTTCCTTCAGGAAGCAATAGAGTAAAAGATAAGTTAAAAATTATTCATATGGATGTGTTTGGGCCTGTGGCTATTGAATCTATTGTAAAATCTTGTTATTTTGTCACCTTCATTGATGATGTATCCAGATTTACATGGATTTATTTTATGAAACATAAATCTGAAGTTTTCACTAAGTTTAAGGAATTCAAAGTCTTTGTAGAGAACCAATCAGGTTTAAAGATAAAAATATTAAGATCTGACAATGGAGGGGATTATTTCTCTAAGGAATTTGATGAGTTTTGCAAGCATCCAGATATAATCAGACAAAAGACAACTTTGTATACACCACAACAGAATGGTGTTACAGAGAGGATGAACATAACAACTATGGAAAGGGCCAAAAGTATGTTGAGTGATACATAGTTGGATAGATTCTTTTGGGCAGAGGCTGTGTGTACTAATTGCTACTTGATAAACAGGTCTCCTTATAAGGCTCTTGATTTGACACCTTATGAAGTGTGGACAGGTAAGAAACCTTCTATTTCACATTTAAGGGTTTTTGGCTATGAGGCTTTTATTCATGTGCCTAAGAAAAAGTGATCTAAGTTGGATCCAAAAGATGAAAAGTGTACATTGATTAGAGATGGTGATAATGTTGAAGGTTATAAGCTTTAGAATCCATTGACCTACAAGATTATCTTTTCTAGAGATGTTATTTTCAGGGAACTTATAGCTATTTTTGAACTTGAGAGCCAAAAGAAAAAGAAGAAAAGGTAAAGAGAGTGCACTTTGAGTTAGAGCAACAAGATGCACCTCAAGAAGAACAAGATGATGGATTGGGGGGTGAAGAAGAAGAAGAAGATTCAATTAATTCCGATGAAGATGGATCAATTGCTATGAAAGAAGTTGGTATAGATGATCATGTAGAAGAACCAGTTGAGTCTCTTACTCCACCCTTGAGGAGATCCACAAGACAACAAAATCTAGTTGATAGGTATAGCCCACCAGATCTCCATTGTGCATTTTCCTTATTGAGTATTAATGATGAACCAAATCCTACAAGGAAGCTATTTTTGCAAATGATAGTGAGTCTTGGCAGTTAGCCATGCAAGAGGAGATGATGGCCTTAGACTCTTGTAACACTTGGGATCTTGTTTGTTTTCCCAAAGGAAGAAAGGCCATAGGATGTGTAGACACGAAAAATGTACAATTTCGTTTTGGCACACTTGATCCTGATTACTAACAACATTTCTTCTTGAATCATACTCTCAACATTTCATCATATTCTGTCTCTTAATTTAATGAATCATTATTCATTTAATTAAGTCTTTCTCCTCCAGTGATTAAATTAATCAATTTAATTAAATAAATCATTTTATTTGATTAAAATCTCTAAAGTCCTCTTATTAAATTAAATAAATCAAACCTTATTTGATTTATTCTAACATATTCCTCCTTAGTTAGATAAATTAGAATCATTTATTTAATTAATCATTTCCTCTCAATTCTGATTTAAATTAAGTCACCTATATGAGTCAAAATTGTCAAATCATCAAATCTCCTATTAAATTAATCAAAACATTGATTAAGTTAATCCCTCTCACTAAAATTCTCTAGAGAATGCAACTTGCACATGAAAATAGATTTAATTCATTTATTAAATCTCTATTTCCCCTCACATGGCATCAAAAGGGAATATTCCCTCATTTGAATTCAAAAAGTCCAAGTAGGCTTGGTCCTTCTAACAAGGCATTTAAGGCCTCTTACATGTCCTTTTCCTTGAACCAAGTGGCATTAACTTCATTTCCCTTCCCTCTTCAACAAGTCATTTCACAAATTCAAATTCAAACTAATTGCATTTATTGGCACTTTGGCCAAAACTTGCACAACCATCAACCATTCACATGGTGACAAGTGGCATTCAACCATTGGATTGAAATTTAGTCCCACATTGCTCAAAAATTGCTCATTCTTCCAAATTCAAATCTATAAATTGGAGGCTTCTGTCCTCATTCATCATCCACAATTTCATGCAAAGTTACTCTCTTCACATTGAGAGCTAATTTTGCCCATTTCCACTCAACCATTCACCATTTCCATAATCCATAGCTAGAGATTTGAACAATCTACAATCTTCACATTGCAACTTAGGAGTTGGGAAAGGGCCAATTTCAACAATCAATTGGCACCAATTCCCCCATGGGATCACTATTTTACTTGCTTAATTAGGATTAGCTCTCATTTATTTAAGTTTTGTTCTTCATTTTCTTCCTAGTTTAAGCTTAGTAGATGGATTTCATGGGGAACCTCTCATGCTTGTTTGCATTTGATCTAACACATTAACTTGTTTGTTGTTCTTGTGCATTTGCAGGTTTAGGGGTTCACAAGATGTAAGTGGTTCTTCAAGAAGAAGTTTGGAGTAGACGAGTCATTGGATAAGTACAAGGCTAGACTGGTAGCCAAGGGCTATTCCCAGAGAGAGGGAGTTTATTTTGGTGAGATATTATCCCTTGTTGCTAAATTGACTTCTATTAGACTTCTCTTATCCATTGCTACAACTCATGATTGGGAGATTGAGAAAATGGATGTTAAGACTACATTCTTGCATGTATATATTGAAGAAGAAATATATATACAACAACCTATAGGTTTTGAGGAAAAAGGAAAAGAACATTGGGTTTGAAGCTTGAAGAGGCCTCTTTAAGGTTTAAAATAGTTCCCTAGAATGTGGTATCAAAATTTTGATTAATTTTTTTTGAAATTGGGTTTTGTTAGAAATGATGAGGATCGCTATGTTTACATTTATTGTGTTGGTGATTATATACTAGTTATTGCTTTGTATGTTGATGACATGTTAGTTTTTAGCAATACTAAGGGTATGATTAGTGAGCTTAAAGCCAAAATTCTAGGTGCATTTTGTTTGAAGGATCTTGGAGCTATCAGGTATATTCTAGGAATGGAGATCAGAAGGGACATAGGTAACAACAAGCTTTGGTTGTCACAAAGTAAGTATGTGAATACTATTTTGTAGAGGTTTAGTATGTAGGACTATAACCTAGCTAGAGTTCCTTTAGCTACTGGTACTAAGCTTTCATTAGATATGTGTCCAAAGATTGAGGATGATCTTAAGGATATGTATAATGTGCCATATGCTAGTTCTGTATGTTGGATATGACAACTAAGAGGGGGGGGGGGTGAATTAGTTGTCATAGATTTAAACCTTAAATTCAATTATCGAACCTAACACATAAACTGATTAAGTGATTGTATAGGAGCGAATTTGCACCCCTTATGCAAATTCCCCTTTACCCCCTTACACTTTAGAAAACCTAAGGAAGAGGCATAATTCCACTTAATCCCACTGCTCACATCCCACTTGGCACCTATTTTGTGCACTGGTGGGGGAATTTCTATCGAGGATGCCTGCGCAACGCACAAACATTCGTGTGACATGCTTACGTCCCTGGTAGATTCCTGCGGCTAGGGACTGCAAAGATTTTACACTTCCTATTGGAAGTCAAAGTGTAATGCCCCTCTTTGGCTGGCCGACCCAAATATGGCTGTTTTTCATCCTCTTCCTTCATATTCTTCACTCCCCCATCCATTCTCAATTTTTTTGTAAGATTGTTTGAGAACTCTCTCCATTCCATTCATTCACTTCAAGCTTTATAGCAACACTTCACACTCCATAGCAACAATGCACTACTCCATCACTCTGATAGTGCGAGTGCACGACAAACACCATCATAGCAAAGGCTTGAGTTCCTCTCATCTTCTCCTCCACAAGCCTTGAGCGCTTTGGATGGAGGTGGTAAGCTCCTCTTATCTTCTCTATCATTTTGGTTGAGTAAGCACACACTGTTTTGTTGTGTCTTTTGTTTACGTAGCTTGTATTCCCTTCTTTATCATTATTTCTATCATTGCAAACTTGGCTATCCATGGAGGTGGAAACACAAAAACGGGGTCTAACTAAGGTAGGCCCTTAAACATCCCCAACATTTTCCCCTTTTTTGTGTGCAGGTGGAGAGATCTTGGAGCAAGTTGGCGAGAAGTTTGTTGCATGAAATTGTCTTTGTCACCCTTGCGGTAATATACTTCCTTTATCATGTTCGTCTTTATATTTTACTATTCTTAGTCTTATTCTACACTTCTTGAAACTCTTAAACTAGGTTGCTATCCCTTTTTCAGAGCTTAAACCTCATCTCTTTGGTTTTCAGGCTGTACGGACGCTAGCGCACCTGTGAGATGCCAGTGCACCGTGTTGTCATCCTAGAACTGCGCTTCTATCCTCGGACAGAGAGCTACCTGAGAAGCAAAGTTGACTCTGAAGATCGACTCACCTAGTCTGCTTTCAACATTCAGGTTTGTAAAGTGATTAAGGAACCCCACAGTTCTCATCATTCTCATCCTGCCTATCCCAACCTTCCTTTAAACTAAGGTAAGTTAGGGAAGCCTTACTGCTCTTGGCCTTTCATGACCTAGGGCCTTGTAGTGGTTGGTCCCCCTCTCTTACATTTTTGGTGAACCCGATGTGAATCGACGTCTACCCATTTGTTGGTGTCCTGATCCTATCCTCCTATACCTTTTGGTCATTGCACATTTGTGTGTTGTGAGGGTTTATGAGCATCACAACCCAGTCTACGACCTTTGGGAACATAGTCAGAAGAAGTCTACAACACCTTCCGATGGAGAAGATGAAGGTATCTTCTAGTCTCACTACTGACCTTTTCTCTAGCTCTACGGTTGGGTTGTCCACACAGGAGCATGTATCACGAGGCAAATCTAGATTCCTTGATGAAACTGATCGCATCCCTACTCCTCCCACATCACCGACCTCCTCATCCATAGACGAGCATGAGGCCATCCATATCCCTTTTGAATATGTCATTAGTCTTAGTAAAGGGTTGGGTGCATTGGAAAATCACCTAGAAGGAAACCCAAAGCTGGCTAGGGCTGCTAAAGTGATCAATGAAATAAGATATATGGTGGGAAAAGATCGGACAGGTGTAGAACTCCTAGCTAGTCTCACTGGTCTATCCAAGGAATGTGCCCCTTTGAACCATAGTCACATGGTATGAGGTAGCCTCTTCGAGGGACATGAGAGACAATTGGAAATGTTGATGCCTCCTACATCCGTATACATGGCTGATGTGGTCCCTTTAGTCAGTGTACCTACCACTTCCAGAAACTTTGAAACTGTCAAAGTAAACAAAAAACCTTTTCATTTGCACTTCAACCCGTCTGTTGCCTCTGGTGGTGGAGGATTTGGTGGGATGATCGATGGGGGCTCTGGTGGTGGAAACTTCAGAAGTGGAGGTGGTATAGGTGGAGGCGGTTCTGGCGGAGGTCATGGTGGTGGCCTTGGAAGTGGCGGTGGCTCCAGTGGAGGTCACACTGGTGGTAGTGGCATTGGTGGTGGCTTTAGTGGTAGTCATGGTGGTGGTCTAGGCGGTGGCTCTCATGGTGGTTCCATGTATTCTAATGAGCCTATTCTGAATACCCTTCTTCAGAATATGGGGAAGATGCAGAATCAGCTGGTGAACCTTTCACAGGCCTCGACCCAGCCTATTTTCCAGCTCTTCTTTTGACACAACCCATTGTTGGTTGCAATTCTAAACACTCCTTTCCCAAAATGGATGGAGATTCCTAAATTTGAGAAGTATGGTGGTAAAGGGGACCCGCAGACACACGTGTCCGCCTTTAACACCTTGTGCACAGATTTCTTCCATCACGATGCGTTGATGGAAAAACTGTTTCCCCGATCCCTCAAAGATACAACACTCAACTGGTACTGTTCTTTGCCCGACAATTCCATCTTTACGTTTGATCAGCTTGTGAACTAGTTCCTACGATAGTTCCAAGCCTATATTGGACCAAAGATGACCTTTGACCTTGTTCGGTGCAAACAAGGGGACAATGAGTATATTACAAACTTTATAGCATGATATCAGGTGCTCTTTTCACAAATATCATACCCATTACCTGACTCTGATGTGAAGAATGTGTTCATAGGAAACTTAAAAAGGCCTTGGCAAGAGAAGTTCGCCCTTATGAAATAACCTTCTTTTGCGCATCTGTGTACAACTTTACGAAAGTACCAACAGACGATGGTTCAGTTCGGGGATTCGCCCTCACACTCCCGTCCTGAAGGGAGGTCTGTCATGTCAATCTCTAGAAGAGGTAAAGCTGTTGTGAATGTAGTAGCCACTGTGGATAAAAATTCCCTCAAGCATGATCGAAAGTTTACAAAGTTATCAAAATCTTATTCTTCCATCTTACCGAAGTTATTGAAGGATAAGATCCTTAGCCTGCCACCCCCTAAACCAGTTAGGGAATCATATCCTAACTGGTATGAAGCAAATACATATTGTCAATACCATTGAGTCAATGGACATGATACTAAATGTTGCATGCACTTGCATCATGAGATATAGGATTGCATCGAGGATGATACTATTTGTCTTGATGGGAACAAACAAAACATGAATAAATCAGTGGCAAAAGCTAATAGTGAATTGCAGATATACACGGACCCATTTTCGTCACATTCAACTAACATGATTATCAATCCCTCTGATTCTGTTTCTTACCCCGAGGCATATGTTAACATGGTTACCATTACTCCCTCTCCTCATCTTGTGACTAGTTCGCCGAATGTAACATTCACTTCACAAGATGTACCAACAAATGAAAAACCCTCTCCACTTTACATTCCCACTTGCCGCTACGAATAACTTGGATGCCTTCCATTAATGGGATCCATTCCATGATTCATAAATGCCTTAAGTTTTCCCATGAAGGTGTCGTGCGCTTAGTACATGAAATTGGATATTAGCCGGTGTTATCTCATGGGGGATACTCATTTGATCACTTTTGGCCCACTCCAGTTAGTCCACTCCCACAAAGAATGGACCTACTATACAAGAGCTATGTGAAGTATAAGACTAGAGGCAAGGGATAGCCAAATTTGACCCTTCCTATAGCTAACCAACCGGCTGTCTCCTCCTCCTGAAAGGGAAAGGAGAAGCTCGCCCCCTCTCGGGCTGACTCATCTACTCCCCTTTCTTGGGAAGAGTATTCGATGAACAAGCCTAGGCTTTACCTATTGAGTTCAATGATGCCTCCTTGGCAAAAGCCCAAGATCAAGATATCAGATCTCCCTAATGGGTCCCCTAGACCATGGTACTATTTGTATGGTAGAAAGAGAGGCTCGTGAAGAGAATTTTCCCTGTGGCCTCTTCCCATTCTCACAAGGGAAAAGAGGCCGACCACTAAAGTGTCAGAGTCAATTCCTCCAACTATTTCTAAACCAGCTCCTTCTGCTCCCATTTAGGAGTCTATCCTTCCACTAGAAATAGCTATGGAGGACACTCCCATGGTTGGGCAGAAACCTTTCATCCCTTTCCAAGCTCCAAATTCTGGCTTAAAGAGTCATAGGAACCATCTTGCGGGCGAGCGCAAGCATCGGCAAAAGGATCTCCAAGCTGATCAACCCTCCCTACAGAAGGAGAAGGAGATGATCACACCTCTTGCTATGTCCTCCTCTCTCTGCCCTCCTTTCTCTATCCAAACTAACTCCGCATCACTTCTAGCTTCCGCTGTGATCACACATGCACATGGAAAGGTGCAGGTGTTTATCACTCCTTCTACAAAGCCACCTCTGCTGACTTTGGTCCCAGATGTTTTTCCTTTCCCAAAGCCCATGGATATGGTTAATACTTTAGTTGTATCCACTACGGTCCTTTCCTCTTCCCCCTTGACCCTCCTTACTTCATCTGTGGGGAGTTCACCTCCTCTAACGAAGAAGAAGTCAGAGCGTGGTCCCTCCAGCAATGGAGGACGTAAGAGGATCCCACCTTCTCTGAAAGGTGGCCCGGAGTTGACTTGTTCTATCCTAGTGATGAAACTAGTCTCGGCTTCCCCTAAGTTTGTCTTCGATCTTGAGTCTCTTGGTGAACCTCGGGTGCAAACTCCCCCATCTGCCGAAGTGAAGCATGGCACTCCCGTTAAGTGCATGTTTAACTCAGTGGATGAAGTTTCAACCTTGTCAGCGATCTTTGTGAAGTCATTGACCTTAGACCCACAAGAGTTAAGTGATGGAGACCTCATAGGTCCCTCAACCTTGGCCCTTGTTGCGGGAGGATCAGAAGCTCCTCCCCTTAACATTACACCATTGCAGGCTCATCATCCTCCCCCCTACGATGATCTAGAGTGGGAAGTTGATGACCTCCTGGTTGACTAGTGTTAAGGGGAGACCCTCTTCTTGATATTTAGATTAGAAATGTGCATGTGTTGTGATGTGATTCCCCATGATCTTGCTATATGTGGCTTGATGAACCTCATCACCCCTGTTGGTGCTTGAATACGGGCATGGTGTTTGTGTTGCAAACCTTCCTCAATATGTATCTTCACTTTTTCATGTTTGTGATTGTCTTTTGGTAAATTGGGGACGATGCAAAGCGTCGAGGCCATTTAGGCCTCCTTCCATGCTGACCCAATTTTTTATTTTTACATTGTTTTTCATGCATTCTTCTTGATCTGGTTGGGGATTGATGAGATTTCACCTCTCACCACAGTTACCTACTATTTATAAATAAAGGTAGATCTGACACTACAAAACTAGATTCCCCTGTGCCCCTTGTGTGTGATCTCTTTTCTTTTACCTTTCTCTTTTCTTTGCTTGAGTTGTCCCTTTCTTGTGTGACAACATTACTTGGTCCTTAGAAAACACATTCGTTGCCAAACGAATCTTTTCTCGAAGACCCTTCGTACATTTCTTTGCTAGAATTGTATTCTCAACTTGAAATCCTAACGAGACATGTTTCCTTCATCATGGGTTCACAAAGAAAGGACTTGGAAACCGTCCTCCGAAGTGGGAATGGTCTTAGTCTTCCCCTTGTATGGGAGCATATCCTTCCTTTCAAATTCCTTGATGAAGTGAACATCTTTTGAAGGATTCCTTGATGATGAATCAATTCGAGAAGGAAGAAGTCAGATTTTGAACAGTGTGTCCCTTAAGCAGACCCCTTCCTTTCATGTTGGGCTCCCAAGGGACCCCTTCAAATGTTCTAAAGAAAAATCTATGGTGTCTGGCCTAGGGGTAGCCCTGCTAGACCAGTTTCACATCCTTGTGTCTAGCTTGGGGGTAGCCTGAGTAGACCGGTCTTACTTCTTCATGTCTAGTTCGGGGGTAGCTCGACTAGACCTACTTCACATCCTTATGTCTAGCTTGGGGGCAGCCCAATTAGACTTCACTTTTCATACAACGCATCCCTTGAGTGGACCCTCCTTCCTTTTGAAGGGTTCCCGAGGGACCCCTTTGAAAGTCTTACAACTTAGCGATGGTCTGTGTGACTATCCATTCACTGGATTGCACGACTGCTTCCTAACATGTTCTATCTGTGGGTAAACATGTCACGATCTCTGACTCTGTAGAGTCCCCTTTACTTGGTCTCCTTCACTTGAGAGTTCTTGAAGGATAGCTCCCTTGCAAGACCATGATCTTGTGAGGTGCTTTCATTCTTCAGCTTTATAGTTCCTCAAAATTATGAAATCCTTTCTTGCACTTCCGAGTTTGCTAGACCGTGCTCTACTTCCTCATCGGTTTAGGTATACATCTTTTACCCTGTTACTCTTACTACTCTACTTTACCAAAGCACTCATCAGTACTCATGCTCACTAAAGTGGAGGAAAAATGTATAGGAGCGAATTTGCACCACTTAGGCAAATTCCCCTTTACCCCCTTACACTTTAGAAAACCTAAGGCAGAGGCATAATTCCACTTAAGCCTGCTGCTGACATCCCACTTGGTGCCTATTTTGTGTGTCGATAGGGGCATTTCTATTAGAGACGCCCGTGCGACATGCAGATGTCCACGCGGTGCACTTACGTCCTTGGCAGATTCCTACGGTTGGGGACTGCAGAGACATTACACTTCCTATTGCAAGTAGAAGTGTAACGCCCCTCTTCGGGTGGCTGACCTAAATATGGTAGTTTTTAATCCTCTTGCTTCATATTCTTCACTCCCCCATCCATTCTCAAAATTTTTGCAAGATCGTTTGAGCACTCTCTCCATTCTATTCATTCACTTCAAGCTTTGTAGCAACACTTCACACTCCATAACAACAATCCAATTCTCCATCACTCCGATAGTGCGAGTGCAAGAAAAACACCATCGCAATAGAGGCTTGAGTTCCTCTCATCTTCTCCTCCACAAGCCTTTAGCACTTTGGACGGAGGTGGTAAGCTCCTCTTATCTTCTCTATTATTTTGGTTGAGTAAGCACATACTATTTTGTAGTGTCTTTTGTTTACGTAGCTTGTATTCCCTTCTTTATCATTATTTCTATCATTGCAAACTTGGCTATCCGTGGAGGTGGAAACACCAAAATGGGGGTCTGTATGAGGTAGGCCCCTAAATAGCCCCAACATTTCCCCTTTTCTGTGTGCAGGTGGAGAGATCTTGGAGCAAGCTGGCGATAATATTGTTGCGTGAAATCATCTTTGTCACCCTTGTGGTAATATACTTCCTTTATCATGTTCATCTTTATATTACACTCTTCTTAGTACTATTCTACACTTCTTGAAAATCTTAAACTAGGCTGTTAGCCCTTTTTCAGAGCTTAAACCTCATCTCTCTAGTTTTCTGGCCGTACAAACGCCAACGCACCTGTGAGATTCTAGTGCGCCGCACTGTCATCCCAGAACCGTGCTTCTGTCCTTAGATAGAGAGCTTCCTGAGACGTAGAGTTGAATCTAAAGATCGAATCACCTAGTCTCCTTTCAACATTTGGGTTTGCACAGTAATCGAGCAACCCCACAGTTCTCATCATTCTCATCCCGCCTATCCTAACCTTCCTTTAAACTGAGGTAAGTTAGGGCAGCCTTATCGCTCTTGGCCTTGTGTGACCTGGGGCCTTGCAGTGGTTGGTCCCCCTCTCTTATAGTGATTAACCATCAAAAGCCAATGCACAAACACAATAACACTAGATTTACATGGAAAACCCAATGAGGAAAAAACCACGGTGAGGATTAACTCAAACTATAGAGAATATCAAAACCAATTACAAAAAATATCACTACCTAGAATAAGGCTCACTACTTGATGTAAGAACTCACTGTCCATAGGGCTACAACCCAAATGATTCACTTCCATAGAAATATAAAAAAGACAAAGAAGACTTGTTACAAAGAGACAATAATCCCAATGCAACAAAGAATTCCAGCACAATTACTGATCCACTTGCATGAATGATAGAGTTCGCCTACTACTCACTACATTCAAAAACTCAGCATTAAGCTTCACATTGATCAACGACACACATAACACACACACTTTTAGAATAACATCAAAGTCACATATGCTCTTTCACTTATCTTCCTTCTTTTCTTATGTACACTTTTCATTGCTAGCACATTCTGTATTTATACCATCTCCAACTTTGAAAAGATACAAAGTCATCCATCCAACTTGAAATTCAAATTAGGTTGGCGCTAAGCATACTAGGGTGGAATTAGAATGAGGGTGACCCAAACAAACACTTATGTTGGAAGAACAAGAATAGACAACTAAGAGGGGGGGTGAATCAGTTGTCAATGAATTTAAAACTTGTTTAACCTTATTAACCTTTAATCTCAGATCTGATAAATAAAAATGAAAGCATGAATCAACAACACATCAGAAACACATGACACCAAGATTTTTGCGTGAAAACCTTGTTAGGGGAAAAACCATGGTAGAGGTTAATCCACAAGTTATACCTTGTTAAAAGTATAAGTAAAATGAATACGGAATGCACATGTATTCAAGCACACTGCCTAGAGCTCACTGCCAATAGTTGGTATTAGAGTAGGTTCCTCTGAAGAAGTTTAATAGCTTGAGGTGATCCGAGATGGCATCAAACAAGAAGGATAGTCCTAGACTCGATGGAACAAACTACACTCTATGGAAGGCTAGGATGGAGTGTCACTTGAAGTGCATTGGTGATCCCTTTTGGAAGATTACAAATAACATATATGCTATTCCTCAGAATGGTCCCTCTACTCCTGATGAGATCAAAGAAGCTGAAACAAATATCAGGGCTATAGAAGCATTATTGAGTGCTCTGATAGATTCAGAGATGACAAATGTAATGGGTCTGAGAACAACATATGAGATCTGGAAGTTGGAAACATTGTATGAAGGAGATGCACAAGTGAAAGTTGCTAAGCTACAAATTTTGAAAGGAAAGTGGGAAAACTTGAAAATGAGCATAGATGAAAATGTTATTTCTTTCATGCAGAAAGTAAAAGAACTAGTGATGGGTATTAGATGTGCTAGAGGAATCTGGGATGAAGAAGAGATTTTTGCTAAAGTGCTTAGATCATTGCCTACTTCTTACAAATGAATGCTGATGCTATGGAAGAGCTCAGAGCAGTAACAAATGTGACAAGAGATATGTTGATTGGTAAGCTTGTTGCCTTTGAATTAAGTGAATTTGGTGATTCTACTCCTAAGACAGAATATGCATTTAAAGCTACTATATCCAGAAGAAACCAAAAAAGATATGATCCAGGAGAAAGTTCTAGAAAGACATTCAAGTATGAAGATGAGATGAAACAGATTGAAGATGAAGAAAGAGAGTTAGAAGAGCTAGAAGCATTGATAGTGAAAAGAGAAGCCAAAGGACAAGGTAAGTATAAAGGAAAGTTTCCTATTAAACGTTTCTCTTGCAGTAAGATAGGTCATTTTGCATCAAGGTGTCCTAAAAGAGTTCCTGGGTTCAAACTTGATAAGCCTAGATTTCAAAAGAAATGTTATTATGCTGAAGAAGGTGTTACTGATGATGAATCTGATAAAGAAAATGGATGGGTATTTATTGCTATCAAGGAAAATGGTCAAGTGTCCATTGAATCTTCTAGTGATAAGAATATTGAGAAAGCTCTTGCAACCAAAATTGAAGAAACAGATGAATGGGTGATTGACAGCGGATGCTCACATCATATGACTGGTGACAATTTTTTTTTTATAAGCTTAGAGAAATATGATGGTGGTGTTGTAAGATTTTGAGATAACAATGTTGGTGTGATTTGTGGTAGAGGCACTATTTCTCTTGGTGGTAAATATAATACTGATGATGTCCTTTATGTTGAAGGATTGAAGCATAACCTATTGAGTGTTGGATAGATGGTTGACAAGGGATACAATCTTCAATTCAAATATGGAAAATGTAGGATACTAGTAAATTCTGGAAATGTAATTTCTTCAGGTACAAAGACAAGAGGTAACATTTTTCACCTAAGTGCTACTAGTGAAAGTTGCTTAATTTCTCAAGTTGATATAAGCTAGTTATGGCATAGGAGGCCGTGTCATGTGAATTTTGATAACATTGTCAAAGTAAGCTCCACTCAAGCAGTTAGAGATCTTCCTAAGCTATTGAAGCCTACTAACACCATATGTAAGGAATGTCAGATGGGAATGAAGACTAGAATTTATTTTCAGAGCAAACAACATCATTCTAATGGAGTACTGGAGCTAGTGCATACTGATCTATGTGGTCCCTCCAGAATCAAATTTCTACAAGGAGAAATGTACTTTATGTTGCTTATTGATGATTACTCTAGGATGATATGGGTTGCTTTTTTGAGAGAAAAACATGAAGCATTAGAAAAGTTCAAAAGTTTCAAAGCTATGGCCAAGAATGAGACAATTTTAAAGATTAAATGCTTAAGGTTAGACAGAGGTGGTGAATTCACTTCCTGGGAATTCAATTCATTCTATGAACAACATGGAATCAAAAGACAGTTATCTGCTCCCCGGACCCCTCAACAGAACGAAGTTGTTGAGAGAAAGAACCAAAAAATTCTAGATGTTGCTAGAACTACGATGTTGGAAGGTAATGTACCTCATTTCTATTGGAGAGAAGCTATAAGCACTATTGTATATACTATCAACCGAGTAAATGTCAATTGTAATTATGGTAAGACTCCTTTTGAGCCATGGTTTGGTTATAAGCTTATTGTTAAATATTTCAAAATCTTTGGAAGTAGATGTTATATCAAGAGAGATGAAGATATTGGCAAGTTTGATGCTAGGAGTGGTGAAGGAATCTTTCTGGGTTACTCAACTAAGAGCAAGTCCTACCGGTGCTATAATAAAAGATTGAGGAAAATGGTTGAAAGTGCAAATGTCAGAGTTGATGAAGACACTGCTAGATCATCCAGATACTGTGGATATAATTTAGATTACCAACATGATAGTACTAATAATGGAAAGAATGCTCAGACACAAAATCAAGTTCAAATTGTTCCGGTGAATCAAGAGAATCAAGAAGGAGAAGCCAGTGGAAGTGCAAAATAAAGAAAAAAAGAACCAGAAGTTTGAGAGAATCCTAAAGTTCCAAGGTATGTAAAGCTAAATCATTCTGAAAATCAGATTATAGTAGATAAGAACAAAGGTATGAAGACTAGAAGAAGAATTGCAGAAGAGTATTGTCTGATTTCCACGACCGAGCCCAACAATGTCAATAAAGCATGTAAAGATGAATATTGGATGGAAGCAATGAAGGAAGAACTGATGCAGATAGAGAAAAATGATACATGGATTCTTGTTCCCAGACCTCAGGATAAAAATGTGATTGGAACCAAATGGGTCTTTCAGAATAAGTTGAATGAACAAGGTGAAGTGGTCAGAAATAAAGCAAGACTAGTATTTAAAGGGTACTCATAGATGGAAGGTATTGATTTTGAAGAAACCTTTGCGCCTGTTGCTAGAATTGAAGTTGTAAGATTATTTCTTGCTTATGCTACTTTTAAGAACTACAAAGTCTATGAAATGGATGTAAATTCAACATTTCTAAATGGTGTGCTAGAAGAAGTTTATGTTGAGAAACAGGATGTATTTCAACTGACTAATAAAGGAGATATGGTTTGCCGATTGAAGAAAGCATTCTATGGACTCAAACAAGCCCCTAGAGCATGGTATGCTAGATTGGATAAATACTTGTTGAAGATTAGATTCAATAAAGGTATTGCTGATAATAATCTATATTTTAAGATGTATCAAGATAAAGAGTTGATTATTGGAGTCTTTTTTGATGGCATCATTTTTGAAGGTGATGATGACTTATGTATGAATTTTTCCGATGAAATGAAAAGTGAGTTTGAGATGTCAATGATTGGAGAGCTGATTTTTTTTTTAGGATTGCAAATTACTCAGTTAGATAATGGAATCTTTATATCTCAATCCAAATATGTAAGAGAGTTACTGAAAAAGTTTGGCATGGAAGACTCAAAGCCAATTGGTACACCCATGATAACTGAATGAAAGTTAACATAGAATGATGATTCACCTAAAGAAAATCAAACAAGATACAGGTCAATAATTGGTGGACTACTTTATTTGACTGAGACCAGACCAGACATCATGGATGTTGTATGCATGGTTTCTAGATATCAAGCTGATCCAAAGGAATCTCATTTGCTTGTTTTGAAGATAATTTTTAGATACTTGAAAGGGACAGTTGAATTGGTCTTTGGTATCCTAAAGATGATGATCTTACCTTGAGTGCCTTTATTGATGTAGATTGGGTAGGAGATGTGGATGATAGGAAAATTACTAGTGGTGGTGCCTTGTTCTTGGGGAAGAAGTTGGTGTATTGGTTAAGTACAAAGCAAAATTCCATTTCCTTATCTACTGCTGAGGCAAAATATATTGCTGCTACAAACAATTATACTCAAGTAATATGGATGAAGCAGATGCTGAGAGATATTAGAATTGAGTATAATGAGCCTATTGCTATATTTTGTGATAATTCAAGTGCAATAAATAGTTCAAAGAATTTGGTAATGCATTCAAAGACAAAGCATATATCTATCAAATTTCACTTTTTGAGAGACAAAGTGAGTGACAAAGAAGTCAGACTAGAGTATGTGCCTACTAAGGAAAAAATTGTAGACATATTTACTAAGCCATTGCCTAAGGATAATTTTGAGTATCTCAGAGGAAAGTTAGGGGTGATTTCCCCTCCTAATCTGAACTAAGATGCAAATATTTGCATCAATCTGTGCATTTATAGTCATATCTTGTCCCAGATTGAAGTTGTGGTGGATGCTACTCAGGGGGAGTAGTCAGATGATTCAGATATGTGGTTTAGAGCTTGCATACCTTTGCCATTGATGTCAAAGGGGGAGAAGAGAAATGTGAAAACCATTGGGGGAGAAGAGAAGAACAAAAAGGGAGAAGAGTAATGTAAGGGGGAGAAGAACAGTATGAGAAGAGTAATGTGTAAAGGGAAGATTGTTGAAAGAAGAGTTAGTTGTGTTGATGGTATTTTTCACATCATGTGTTTCCATCAATGCGAAAGGGGGAGATTATTGGATGTTGTGGTTGTGTTGCTGATATGTGGTTGTCATTGATGTCAACACTATTGGATTTGATGTTTTTGAAGGCTATATATGTCGAGGATATTGAGAAAATTATAATAAACATGTTGAAGGATGTATGTGAAGCTCTGTATGGTGTAAAATTTAGTATTTTGGTATTCAAAAGTTGTGCTTTAAAGGTTTTTTTGTTGAGTCTCTCTAGTTTATACTCCAGAAGTTTTAGAGGTGTGCATCAAGATTTGTGCAAGTTGTGAGTGTCTGTGTTCCTACAGTTATTCTGTTACTGTAGCTGATGTTTCTGGAAGAAGAGAATGTAATTATGGTAACTTTAGTTGTTGCATATGATCCTGTGATGTTCTTTGATGTTTCTAGATCATGCTCTATCCTTGTTGCACGTCTGTGTTGATCGATGTGATCGTGATCGAAGAATTTTTCT
Source organism: Sequoiadendron giganteum (assembly GCA_007115665.2). NCBI lineage: Eukaryota > Viridiplantae > Streptophyta > Pinopsida > Cupressales > Cupressaceae > Sequoiadendron > Sequoiadendron giganteum. The sequence goes on from CM021109.1 coordinate 578,126,175, forward strand.
TTGTGTGTTCGAGTTTTCATGTTCTTGGCCGACATGATGGTTGTAGCGTGTTGCAGATCCTTGTGGATTAATATTTTAATGCTTGAAACATTCAAGGATGTTGATTTAGGTCTTCATTATGTTGTGACCAACTTCGGTTGGTTTGCATTGAGATTTTTTCATGAATTAGGCTGACAATTTGTAATTCATTTATTCTTTTATTTTTGGCCGATAAAGTTGTTGATGTAATTCCATGAAGCGGATATATACGAGCGATTGTTTCTTCATTTTGAAGTGTGTGTGGTGTATGAGAGTGAAGTGTGAATGCAAAATGTGCGAATAAAGATAAGATTATTCAATTGTAGAGCAGAGTGTGAAGAAGTTTGAGCGAAGTGTGAAGAAGTGTTTCTGTGCCTAACCAAAATTATCATTAGGCTTTTGAAGAAGCTAATTTCTCAATTCAACCTCTTCAAATGGATTTAATTTGAATTTTTTTGTAAGGCAGTGAGCCTTTCTATTTGAACAGTGAGATCTAGGCAGTGTGCCTGAATGCATGTGCATTCCTTATTCATTTTACTTATACTTTTAACAAGGTATAACTTGTGGATTAACCTCCACCATGGTTTTCCCCCTAACATGGTTTCCATGCAAAATATTGGTGTTATGTGTTTCTAATGTATTGATGATTCATGATTTCATTGTTATTTATCAGATCTGAGATTAAAGCTTAATAAGGTTAAATAAGTTTTAAATTATGTGACAACTGATTCAAGCCCCCCTCTCAGTTGTCTATTCTTGTTTTTCAAACAACTTCATTAGGACCCATAATAGATCCAACATGCTTCATCAACTTTGAATGTAGTGCTTGACACACATTCAACCAAACCAGTGTAAAACACATAGATCAATTAAGCTTGATGCTTCCAAATGCCGAAACCATCTTTAATAGAACTAGGGCAACACAACTCTCAAACCATAAAGAGAAATCCAGACCAACAAAAATTCTTCTGGACCTTAGCCAGATCATGAAAAACATAGTTCACAAGCACTAGACCAACAACCTCAACATCTGACAACCTACAATCTTCTTTTTATACAATTCTATAAATATCCTCAATATATATAGTCAACAACAACTAGTAGATAACCAGTTGACTGGTTGAAATCAATGAAAACACTTTCATTCCTCTTTCTATTCTTGCAACAATCTCCCCCTTTATCATTGATGGCAACACATGATGTGAAAAACCATCAAAGACACTTACCAGCTCTGAAATTACTTCTCAATTTTTTTCTTTTGCTTCTCCCCCTCAGAAGATCATCTTCCTCATCACTTGCTTTCCTCTCTCTTCTTCACATGCTCTTTCTCTCCCCCTTTGACATCAATGGAAAAGGAAAAAAAAGATATGTTTGTTGAAACTTCATTTGACATGAAAGCAAAATACTCATAATCACAACACTTTAAAAAAAATAGTTTTCTCCTCTTGAGAGGTAGCCACCAAGATCATTAGTCCAAAGGGATAGAACCATGAATCCACCAGACTAATGCATCTCAAAATACATCTTAGTTTGTAAAAAGAGGGGAAATAACCCCTAGCTTATCTCAGAGATGCTCAAAAGTATCTTTAGGAAGAGCCTTTATAAATATATCCACAATCTGATCTTTTGTTGAAACATACTTGAGCTTGACTTCATTTTCCATGACCTTCTCTCTCAAGAAATGATACTTAATAGATATTTTATTTGTTCTTGAGTACATTATATGATTCTTTGAAATGTTAATTGCACTTGTATTATTACAAAAGATAGAAATAGGATCATCATACAACACTATGATAGCTTTCAATGTCTGTTTCATCCACCATATACTCAACTTTAGCAGTAGAAAAAGATATCGAATCTTGCTTCTTACTCAACCATGCCACCAATCTACATCCAAGAAAGAATGCACCACCACTAGTACTCTTTCTATCATCTATACTTGCTCTGATTAGTCTTAGGTGAATCATCATCTTTTCCCAACTTACATCCAGTCACCATAGGGGTACTTACCGGTTTGGAACCATCCATTGCAAAAATTTTCAACATATCCTTCACATGCTTAGATTGTGAAATGAAAATTTCTTCCTCTGATTGATTAATCTATAGCCCAAGAAAGAAATTCATCTTTCCAAACATAGACATTTCAAATTATTTCTGCATTTCTTCCACAAACATCTTACACATATTTTTATTCCCTCCAAAGATAATGTCATCAACATATACAACAACTATCAGAATTATGTCATTTTCAATCTTGAAATATACATTACTGTTTGCCATACCTTTGTTAAATCCTTGCTAACTCATGTACTTATCTAGCCTTGCATACTATTCTCTAGGAGCTTGCTTCAATCCATATAAAGCTTTCTTTAATCTGCACACCATATCTGGTTGATTTGTTAACTTAAATCCTTCTAGTTGTTCCATGTAGACCTCTTCTTCTAGTTCACCATTCAAAAATGCTAAGTTGACATCCATCTGATAGAATTTGAAATATTTATAAGCAACCAATGCCAAGAACATCCTTATAGCTTCCATTCTTGCTACTGGGGAAAACGTCTCCTGACAATTTATACCTTCTACTTGTGAGTAGCCTTTGCACACAGGCCTTGCTTTGTTTCTAACAACTTTTTCGTTCTCATTTATCTTGTTTCTGAATACCCATTTTGATCCAATAATGTTTTATTTGTCAATGTTGGGACCAATTCCCAAGTTTGATTCTTATCAATCTACAAAAGTTCTTCTTTCATTGCTTTCTTCCAATTTTCATCCTTATAGGATTCTCTTACTGACTTTGGCTCAATCTCAGAGAATAAGCAAAAATTTACTTCCACAGTAGCTTTGCTTCTAGTTAACACACATTTTGTCTTATCTCCAATAATATGAATTTTTGAATGATTCCTCTGTACATATTTTAGTGTCCTAGGGGACATCATCGAAGTATCTTCTTCACTTCCATTCTAGTTTTTTTGTTCATCTTTATCACAAATTTAAACCTTAAATTCAACAACCAGAACTAACACATAAATCGATTAAGTGATTAACCGTCAAATGCCAATGCACAAACACAATAACACTAAATTTATGTGGAAAACCTAATGAGGGAAAGACCATGGTGAGGATTAACTCACACTATAGAGAATATCAAAACTAAATACAAAAAGGCTCACTACCTGAAGTAAGGACTCACTATTTGGACTCACTATCCATAGGGCTTAAAACCGGATGGCTCACTACCACAGAGATACAAAGAAGACAAAATAAGACTTCTTACAAACAGACAAAAATACCAATGCAACAAAGGATTCTACCATAATTACTGATCCACTTGCATGAATGATAGAGTTCGCCTTCTGCTCATTGCATCTGAAAACTCAATGTTAAGATTTGCACTGATCAACCACACACATAACTCACACACTTTCAAAATAGCATCAAAGTCACGTCGACTCTTTCAATTATCTTCCTTCTTTTCTTATGTACACTTTTCATTGCTAGCGCATTCTATATCTATACCATCTCCAACTTTGAAAAGATACAAAGTCGGCCATCCAACTTCAAATTCAAATTAGGTCGGTGCCAAACATCCTAGGTCAGAATTAGAATGAGGGCAACCCAAACACATGCTTCACCGGGGCCCATAATAGATCCAACATGCTTCATCAACTTTTGAATGTAGTGCTTGACACACGATTGGCAAAACTAGTGTAAAACACATAGATCAACTAAGCTCAATGCTTCCAAATGCCGAAACCATCTTCAGTAGAACCAGGGAAACACAACTCTCAAAACATAAAGAGAAATCCAAATGAACAACAATTCTTTTGGACCTCATCTAGAACACAAAAAACATAGTTCACAAGCACCAAACCAACAACCTCAATAGCTGACAACCCACAATCTTCTTTTTATACAATTTTCTCAATATCCTCAACATATACAGTCAACAACAACTAGTAGATAACCAGTTGAGTGGTTGACATCAATGACAACACTTTCATTCCTCTCTCTATTGTTGCAACACTGTAGGGATTTTGATGTATACAATACTTTGCACTAGGCTAGATATTTCCCAAGCAGTGGGAGTCTTGAGCAGATTTATGTCTAACCCTAGTAGAAAACATTAGAATTATGCGAAGAGGGTGTTTAAATATCTTGCAAGTACTCCTAATCATTGTTTGGTTTATTTTGGTACTGGTAGTGTTGATAAATCTTTGGACATATAGGGTTTTGTTGATGCAGATTCGATAGGTGACTTGGATAGTTGAAGGTCCACTAGTGGCTATGTTTTTACTCTATTTGGAGATGCAGTGAGTTGGATGAGTAAGAGGCAGCCCACAATTACTTTTTCCACCACATAAGCACAATATATGGCTTCTACTCATGTATCTAGGGAGTCAGTTTGGTTGAGTAGACTATGTACAAGGATTGGATTTGATTGTAGGATCATTTAGATTGGTTGTGATAGCCAAAGTGCTATCTATTTAGCCAAGAATCCTATGTATCATGCATGGATTAAGCATGTTTGTGTTCAGTATCTCTTTGTTCGAGATTTGGTTGCAAATAAAGACATTGAGATGAAGAAGATAGACATCCAGAATAATGTTGCAAATTCATTGACCAAACCTGTGAGCACAAAGAAGTTCGTGTGATGCAGAGAGGCCATGGGCCTTGTTTCTAGTGCTTGATTATTTTTTCTTGTGATTTCCTATGGGTTGATTTACAATGTATAATTTCAAGTGGAAGAATATTGGGATGAGGTGCCATTAACCTTGTAAATCTCAATATTGTATTTATTCCATTTATTATTTGTAATTTATAATTATCCATGAGGAGATATACTAGTTTCACTAATAGGGGTAATTTCAGAGTCATTGGAGGTAATTACAGAGTGACATTTACTATTGGAAAAGGTAAAAACTCATTGTAACTAAGGGTAGGCATTTCCCTTGGAGAATCTGCTATTTTTGGCATGTATGAAAACTTTCATAATTTTTGGTAAGTGAATCTATGAAAACTACAAGTTGTCATAAGATTCTAAGATTCTATGATGCATATGATGAATATGAACTAGTTGTATATTTTCTATATTTATCCCTAAGCACCTATCTTGGATAGGATGCATGTTGGAGGTATATGATGGTTATGACATTTCATAAGATGTTGTAATATGCCATTCTTGGATATGGACACCCAAATTTGGAAGGGTCAACTTTTGACACTTGGAAGTTGCATGTGGGACACTTGGAGGAGAGTGTGGATGTCTTGGGTGATATGGAAATTTTTTCTATAAGTATTTTCCATGTATTTGTTGCTGATATACATATTTTAGGTACTCAGGTGCTGCCAAAATGCTGTTAGATTGAAGACTGAAGGAGAGATTGGTGGTGTTGTTGTATTGTACAATCTTTAATAGATTAATACAAACATTGGGCCTCTTTCTTGTGTGGAGTGTTTTACTCTAAGGGGTTTTCTCCACGTTAAACACTGTGTCATTGTGTTATGTGTTAAGTTTTATGATTTTGTGTCTTTGTGAAGCATAGTTTCAATTTCATGTTACAATCTCCATTGATAATACACACTTAAAAGATTGCTAAAAATTATTTGAATCAGATTTGCATTGAAGTATGTAAATCCCAATATTGTATTTATTCCATTTATTATTTGTGATTTGTAATTATCCATGAGGAGATATACTAGTTTCACTAACATGGGTAATTTCAGAGTCACCAGAGGTAATTGTAGAGTGACATTTACTATTGGAAAATGTATAAACTCATGGTAAATGAGGGTAGGTGTTTCCCTTGGAGAATATGCTATTTTTGGAATGTATGACAACTATCATATAATTTTGGGTAAGTGAATCTATGACAACTACAAGTTATCATTAGATTATGAGATTATATGATGCATACGATAGATATGTTAGTTGAATATTTTCTATATTTAGCCCCAAGTGCTTATCTTGGATATGATGCATGCTGGAGTTATCTATGATGGTTATGACACCTCATAAGATGCTGTAAGATTCCATTCTTGGACATGGGTGCCCAAATTTTGAATGGTCAACTTTTGACACTTGGAAGTTGCATGTTGGTGCCATTTTGATGCTTGCATGTGGGACACTTGGAGAAGAGAGAGTGTGGAAGCCTTGGGTGATATGGAAATTTTTTCTATAAGTATTTGCCATGTATTTTTTGCTGATATATAGATTTTAGGTACTCAGGTGCTGCTAGAATGCTATCAGATTGAAGACTGGAGGAGGGATTGGTGTTTTTGTTGTATTGTACAATCTTTTGAAACTTAATACAAACATTGGGACTCTTTCCTATGTGGAATTTTTTACCTGAAAGGGTTTTCTCCATGTTAAACACTATGTCATTGTGTTATGTGTTAATTTTTCCGATTTTGCATCTCTGTGAAGCATATTTGCAATTTCATGTTACAATATCCATTCATAATACACACTTAAAAGTTTTCAAAAATTTATTTGAATCATATTTCCATTAAATCAGTGTTGCTTTAATTTCTAAACACTATGCATCCTCATAACCTATCAACCCAAAACACCAACACACATGCCTTGTGAAAAGAACTAAAATGTTTACACCACCAAAATAGGTTGGAATGACCCATAATCACTCCTATGATACCGCTCCATACATAATTCAACTCCACACGACCCTAAAACCTTTAGGTTAGTACCACATAGAAAAAATGGTGAAGTAACAACAAAATAAACTAATTGTTCACTCACAACTCAACATGTGGACCACCAAAAAAATTTCCACTTGAATCAAACACACTACTAACATCGTCAAAAATATCTTTAGAATCATACAATAAAAAAAATCATTGCAGTGGAATGCAGAGCATTCCAACATACACTCTACAACACTAACACTGCCATTACAAAGATTGATACTTTGTTAACATTATCTTCGACTACAAAAGACATCAACTCATGAAAATTTTGATTTAGACACCTTCAACATGCACCAACATTACCTCAAAAATGCATAATAGTATTTTGTATACCAGAGCAAAACAAACCATAAAATTGGTTCACTGAACACTAAAACTGTACACCAGGGCTTAGGAAAATTTGCAAAATATTTGGTCTTCTCCAGACCAAAACTTCTATATCTCTATAATGGGTTTCCATCAGTAACAACAACATACACCATTATAGTAATCAATCTACAACAATCTCCCCATTCAAAAATCCCCTACACTATACATCATCAATATCATGTTTCCAACAACCCAAGTCTTCAAACATCTCCCTCTTTGAAATTGATGGGAACACACTCTCATACTTTAAAACTGATCAAACTTCTAGCAAAAAATATTCTCCCCCTTTGACATCAAGGGAAAAGGGTTCACTATACATACATACATACTCCCCCTAACTGATGTATATACATGCATGAGAGTAAATCCCCTTTACTACTTATCTGCTCTATAGAACACACTTCTCCAACAAAAAAATTATCTCCCATTAATAATGTTATCCATCAAAAATAACAAAAAAAGTTTTGCAACACTTATCCACTACTTCTGCATATGTACATTATAGAAATTAGAAACTACATAAACAAAACAAAAATGTACACATTCAACTAGAATAGGGTAAAATACCCTTGTAGGACACCTTCAATTTTGCAAGGTGTGCCTCCACGTCCTTCTTTCCTATCTCCTAATCCTTCTTATGAAGGCAAGTAAATTGCATTGATTCTCAAACTGAATAAGGATATATTTTCCTTCATCTACGGAACCAAGCACTGGATTCTTTTTTTCCATCTTATTTGCACTTTCTAATACTCCAGTCAAGGATATAAGCCTAGCACTTACCAAGTCATAGAGCTGACTATACTGCATAATGATTTTCTCTTTTTGTTCTTACAATTGGAAGAATTGTCCATGTAGATTTTCTATTATTTCTCTTGTCATACCATCTGCATCATTTGTAGGATCATAATCATTGGAGGCCTGAGCAATTTGTGACTCGATTGAGTCCATTTGGTCCTTTATGCTCATTGTATAATTAGGCTATTTTAAGAAAAAAATGAAATAAAATTTTTGCTTCACCCAAGCACTTCTAAACATCTCTTAAGTTCTCTTGTAATTTATCATGTGCAACACTATACTTATTAGATAATTTAGTCAATCTCCTATCATTGACCTTCTTTGCCATTTCTTTTTCCAATTTCTCTTCCAAAGCAGTAGAATAATATTTGAAAGAATCTAACATCAACTTCAACTTCTGCACAATAGATAAGGAATCATCAATAGTTGCATTGGGGGTACCTTCTTGCAACACCTCAACAGATTCTTCAATAATTTCTACACTTTTTTGGTTTGTTTACAATATTTCCTTCCTCATGGAGACATGAAACACATCACCAAGTTGTAGCTTGTGTAGGGGAGAGATCTTGCTCATGTATACTTGTCCTTGTTGCATGTCTTGGTTAGTTTTTTGAGAACCAAGCAGATCCCACTGAGTATCTATGAACTTGCGAACTTCAATTATCGAATACTTAGGACATGATTGGCCAATGAACGAGGAAAAACTATGTTGCTTTCCTCTTGCACTTTAGGCTCTATAAGACCAAGGAGGGTAATCCCACAAGGTGCATTATATAATCTTGCTGCAAAACTATACTAAGCAATGCACAATTAACAGATACATTCTCAATCAAGTGCTAAATCAGTTGAATATTTAAAGAAACTATCAACTCTTTTAAAAAATAACACTTCTAAAGCTAAGAATCCATACAATACCAACCTTAACCAAGGTAAAACAATTCAAATATTATTTATGAATATTTTTCTCAAATTGGGTAACTAGAACCATGGGAGATACAAATAATACCTACAACCAGTTTCATATCTTTGGGCAAGGAGTCATAACACAACAAATTGAACTATAAGGCAAATTTAATTCTAAACATCCATGATCTACGTGAGACTGTCTTGTAGCTCACATATCAATATTCAGATTCTATGAATACTTATCAAACCCTCTAAACAAGGATACAAATTCATGATTTAATCAAAGCATTTTAGCCAATCCATTAAACCAGACCCTAAATTAAAAAATACATCAAAGTACAATGACAATGAAGATTAATGAAATGATCCTTGATCAATTTTTTCATTAATAATTTAGATACAATGTAAAACTAGAGAGACAATAGAATCATGAGATATTCATTATTGTTCAGATATGTTTAGAAACCATACAATTAACAAAATTTATCTGCTAGACTCTAAACTTAAGATATAGACTTCATATATGTTCTTTCTGTATTCTCAATTTTCATAACTTGGATCTAGAATTCAACAAGAGACCTATACTAATGGCCCATAATTCCCTTTTATAAGAACAAGGGAGGAAAACAAACTTTAGGCTGAGAAGTACACATGTCACATTTTATTTTGACCACTATAGCAAATATTCCCCTCTGGGAAGTTACATCAAACTAATTAAATATTCATAATTAAAAAAAGCCTCCTTTCAGTCGATGCAAAATAGTACGCCTTCCAAAATGCACATGTTGAAAAGAATAATCTTCATTCATTGTTGGAGATCCAATCCCCACTTTCCAAAAGGTATCTTCAAATAGCTTCCTAAAAAATTGTGCCCGTGCACACCAAGTGAAAGAACCAAAGAAATAAAAGAAATAGAAAGGAAAGGGCAAAGAGAATGTCTACGTTTGTTGCCCTGCCATCAATTCAATTTGAAGAAAATGTGCTCTATTTTCTATACTTTAGCAAAAGCCTAATCTGTACTAAATCTAGGCTATGCAGTGCATTTTCACCTATCCGTTACTCATCATATTTGTAGACTTCAAAATTAAAATTTCAAATCACCACCTCGCCTCTTTATACTAATCCACCCCCCCTCCAAGTATCTTCCTATCCATGCCTTGAATTCCTGATCAGTAGGCCAGTCAAAATTCATGACTTCATTAACTCTTTCTCTGTAAGGTGCATACTTGGAAACAATTTTGTTGGCCTCCCTGTCAAATTATAACAAGAAAATATCTACACGAGCCAGCATATCCATATTACTTTTTAGTGCACCCATATCATATTTTTGACAAATTGAAACTGCTTGATTAGAAATGGTTTTATTAGTTTCATCCCTCCATTCTTGCAAGGTTTTTATATTACCATCATCCCATAAAATGGATGAAAGGATACCATGATGTGATTCATGAAAGGACTTCACTAGATCCCTTATCTTGATTTCCAAAGGTTCAATGTTTCCCTTGTACCCTTCAATTTTACATATAAGATAATGAGTGGGCTTGAACTTCTCAAGGGGTTAGCATACTGCTTAGCTCCAATTGACATCAATCTTAGTTCCTTCATCCTAGGGATCCATTTTTCCATAAGTGGAATAGCTCTTTCCCTGTCATTATCAAAATTATTCATAGTAGCCACCACGGATGAATAGTTATTATGAATTCTATTCAATCCGTTATTCACCCCTCTGTTTAGATGCTCCAATACTGTAGTGACAATCTTCATATTTCTATTAAAAATCTCCTTATCATGATAATCACATTTTCATTTATATTCATTCAACTACCCGAGCAACTCCTCCATGCTAATATCTCCTTCAACGTGTGGCATTTCTAATGTACTAAGCTCTATTATTGAAATGGGTGCACTTCCCATGTTATATGGCACAATTTCCCATGAGGAACTTATTTTAGTGGTAAGTTGAGGGGGTGCAGCTTCTTGAGAAGTGGTAGGGGAATCAACACTAGCCTATTCATACTTTTGTGGTTGCAATTTTTGCAACTTATCCTCTAATAATGCAATCTTTTTTGCAACTGCATATTGTTTTGTTCAATCTTTCCATATTGAACCAAAAAGTTATTGTTTTCTATTATGAGCTTCTCCTTCCCTACAGTTACTGATTCTATTGTGGCCCTTGTGAATTTTTCAACATGTACTGACATATTTTCTACCTCTAGAGTTGATGTGTCTGAAACTCTCTTTATTATTAGGCCTCCTTTGTAGTTAGGTGTAGGCTCAACAATATTAGGTTTTCTTGTACTTGGGACTAGAGACCAAATAGCTAATGTATCCCATTGTTCACTAAAGGAAGACCCCTACAATGCAATCACAACCTCTTATTCTAAATTGTAAAGAGGCCTATCACACCTCTTTATCGTATCAAAGGTTGTAGAAGAAGCCAAATCCCACTCTGGAAGTAAAAGAATACCACTATTTTTGACCAATTCTCTACCTTCCTTTGCAGTCATCTTTTGGAACTTAGCCTTCATTTTATTCAAAACCTTTCCTTGAATGGTAGCAATAGGAAATTCTGGATGAAGACTTCTTTCTATGGCTAGACTATTGACATATTCATCTCTCTTAGCCCTATATGAAAACTCCAGAAAAGCTTGAGATTTTACAAATGAATCACCATCCAAAAAATTTGTGCATGCCTCTACCTGCATATCATCTTTGCCATTGAGCCCAATGAGGTCAACTTTACTTAACCTCATACTTAATTGCTGTGCTATCCCCATAACTAGCATAGTGGGCATTCCTTCTTGTATTTCTTATTCTGATACCCAAATATCATCATCAAAATCTTCATCAACATAATCCACCAAACTTGTTACCTCAACCTTCTGCTTTGGTGGTGATGCACTTGATGATGGAGCATCAATATCCACAATTTTAGGCCCTACTGACCTAGGAGTAGATGGTGGTGGTACTTGTAGCATAGGAGAAGGAGGTCGTTGATCCTCTTGTTGGGAGGAAGCAGGAACAATATCATTTTTCTTTGCCTTACTTTTCCTCACAAAGAACTTTATTTTAGGTTCATCAGGGCCTTGAGGTGTATTTTTCTCTTCCATACCAGGGATTTTTCCCTCACCCTGTTCTTCTTCAATGGGGGATTTCCCCTTATCCTTAATTATTCCCTCACCTTCAAAATGACCCACTATTTTCTCAAAATTTTGGGACACATGCTTTGCCTTTTGTATAACATTATCAATCTCTGGAAGAATAATGAAATCAGGTTTTTCCTTTTTTATCCTTCTTTGCATTTTGTTGAAAGTAATCCACTTTTCCTTTCTTCATTCTTGTTCTATATGATCAAACACATTTCTTATCACATATTCTGAGAATTGGAAGATGTGCACAAATTTGTAACTCTTGTTCCTTTCCTTCAACTAGGTTATGAAGCCTTCAGGGTCATATCTGATCCTCTCTACTTCTCTTTGCATGCAGTAGGCCTTAAGTATATCAAGTATCTTATTCAAACTCCTTTTATCATCAAAAAATTAGAAAAGCATGTATACAAAGGAAATAATGTTCCTTTTCCTTGATTCAATAGATTCTCATTTTCCACACTTCCTAGTCACCATATTACCTCAAGGAAACAAATTCTCTCTGGTACATATTTTGGTAGTAGGTGGGGTGAAATAGTGGAACCATATACTCTTAAAATAGTATAATCAGGGTATGGGATAACATCTCCGCAATTGTGATCAACCCCCAGCTCACGCCTTCTTTCCTTGGGTCTCAAGAAGTCATGGAGGGCCTTAGGAATCCTAGGTATATTCACAACCGGGGCTCTCTTCAATTTTGAAGCAAAAAAATTCTGAAATGTCACATAGTCATATGTCCTATCATCCTTGTCCAAGACAATAGTCCAACATTGCATGAGAAAATCCAAGTTACCCTCTTTCCTATCCAAAATGATATTTTTCCCAAAGTAAGGTGCACCTTTGAACAAAAGCATATGCATCAACAATGAATACTAGCTAAACCTTACTCCATCTGCTCCTTTCTTTAACCTTATCAAACCCTCATAAATAATTTTTTCAAGAAACCCCTCATAGTCATATACAGTACAATATTGGGGGTGTTGAATATGGCCTGCTATAAACGTCCATGCCATAGGCATTCCTTTGAAAGGATCATAACCAATTATCTGGCAAATTAAGTAAAAGGTTTTTTGGAAGTAAAAGATAAAATAATTGATAGGGAAAGGCTCCTTGTCATATTGCCCTACTATAATCCTTTGGCCCACAATTTCTACTAGATACCTTAGTAGGATGTGGACTCTGAATGCAATATTATTCTTATCATATTCCTCCTTAAGGATGCTTTCATTAATCTTAGGCATTTCATCATTCCACCTAGTGAGTTTGAACACAAGAGAAAATTCCTCCTTGGTAATTTTAACCCTTTCCTTCCCATCATATGTACTTATAGTCCTTGTGACTAGGTCATAATTGTTGGCTATTGATTTGAGAAAGTCAATATACATGTAGAAATTTGGTACAATCAACTTTCCCAGGTCACAATTCCAAGGGTTACCAATTGGAATACCCATGTCTCTATTTCTAAACCATCTATAGAAAAATTCCCATCCAGTATAAGGTAATTTGGCATCCTTAATAGAATTTTTCATGTCAATCAAACCCTCAACTACTTGGAGACCTCAAAGAAGTGTTGATGTGTTTTTATGCACTTCTCAACATAGGTAATGCATAGGTGAATCACCTCTCTTGAAAGAAAATCTTCCACAATCAGATTGCAGAATACTATCCCAAGGTCTTTAATGTCAGGTCTTGACACTGCTTGGAATATCTCAGTTGTTTCATGTGATTTTCTAGAATCATAAGGTAGACTTACAGATGAGTCACAAAGTGGGGAAGTTGGATCTGCAAATGGAGTTCTTAAGATGGAAGAGTTGTTGTGCATTTGCTATAGGTTTAAACAACAGTCTTGAACTCCATTCTATCATCAGATTTAGCTTTATAATGTGCAATGAACCTTGCCTAAGGTTACCTATTAAAAAAGAAGGAAAAAGAGAAGAGAAGAGAGTAAGTTCCTAGACCTGAAACGATGAATGAACAATGATCATGGAGTCTACTACAGTAGACAAACTCCCGAAATTGGGTTTTGCTTGGCCAAGAGGATCCTACAGTTACACAAATCTAGTGCAATCTTCTAAGGACTACAAATTTTTAGATTACACACACACATCATGCACATGAAATAGAACTAAGCTGCATCAATAAAGGAAGGAAGCTTAGACTAGCTTAACAAATTAGTTCATCATCAACAAACCACAAAAAGCATGAGCTAGAAATTCATCAAATACTAAAACAACAAACACCATCATCACTTACATTCAAGAAAATAACTACTAAACTAATAGGGAAGTAGAACCATGCACACATAACAAGAAAAATGAAAGGGAAACACCCATAAACCATGCAATGTTGCTTTCTATTGCTGTAGAATACTTTTACACCAGCTCTCTAACCATTTACAAATGAGGGGGATACCCCTATTTATAGTTTTCCAAAGCTCGAATGAATGGATAGGATTGATTTACATTATGTGTCCCATATCTGATTGCACTAGGGCTTCACCTACCCGACAATATTCAGCAATTTAAAATACATCTTTTATCTTTTCCCTATTTTGTCTTGTAGTGGTCGATCACTATAGCAATTTTGTCCTCTTGCTGATTTCCCTTTTGCTATAGCTGAAACTACCTGAAAGATGCCCTTTGCTTGATGGACTTGCAACATTCTTCATTGGATGAAATGGTCCAATTGACGATTGGAATCAATGGATTGTTTTCCCTTGATTCGAGCGGATAGACCCTTAAATATCATCATCATCTGGTGAAAAGCAGGACAACTCCCCTATGCATCTTCAAGGCCACCTCCTGCATTTTTCATTGAATTCCTTGGCATAGGCCTTCTTCTGATGCCAGATCTATTGATGGGGGCTATGAAGAGAGGTGGGAATAAAATGAATGGTGATAGGAGCTATGTGATTTTCCTTGTTTAGCTTTCACAATGGGTCTCCCCGATGGACCCATGGTAGGCTTCATGAAACCTACATGCATGAAGTGTCATAAGTGCTTTCATACACAAATCAAGGCAAATGCTAGTCAAATCCTACAAAATCCTTGTTAGATCCATTCATGCATCATCAAAAGATCATAATATTCATATTTGGAGCTCATTTGGACCATAAACATTAATGCATGCCCAAGGGGGGCAGGTGCTGAGGCAGATGATGGATGGAAGGTGGAAGGAAGGAAGACAGTGAACAGGGGACAAAATTCCCCAAGGTTGGCCTCGAAAGCACCGACGGACAATGGACAAGGGACAACATTCCCTAAGGCCAGGCCTGAAAGCACCGACAAAAGTTGGGTGATAGAAGGAAGGTGATAGGAAGGAAGATAGCGGGCAGGGGACAACATTCCCCAAGGCCGGTCCCGGAAGTGCCAACAAAAGTCGGACGACAGAAGGAAGGCACAAGGAAAGAAGACAACGGATAGTGAATGATGGATAGCATTCCAAAAGGGAAGTTCTAGAAATAGCCAGGGAGGGATGAAGTTCCTAGAATAGCCACTGAGGGAAGAAGTCCCGAAAATGGTCATAGAGGGGCTGGGCTCTGGGAGCCAAAACTCTGGGGGTAGAGGAAAGGAATAATGACAAAGGAGGTACGGAGTTTAGGAAACAACCACAAAGGGGTGGAGTTATGAAAATAGAGAGGGACAGACAGAGTTCCTAGAACAACCATGGAGGGACGAAGTTTCGAAACTAACTAGGGAGGGACGAAGTTCCAGAAATAGTCGTGAAGGGACGAAGTTCCGAAAATGGCCACGGAGGGGCCGGGTTGCAAGAGCTAGAATGCCGAGGGCGAATGAAAGGAAAAATGACAAAGGGGGGATGGAGTTTCAGAAACAACCACGTAGGGGTGGAGTTCCAGAAATAGCCAGGGATAGATGGAGTTCTCAGAACAACCATAAAGGGACGAAGTTCTGAAAATAACCAAGGAGGGATGGAGTTCCGGAATGAAAATTCTGCAACTTGCTAAAGCTTAACGAAAACCTGGCAGTTCACTTAGGCACCTAAAAAACATCCCAAGTCCATAGGAAACCTATCCGCAAAGTCAAAAATGAAGAAAAAAAGTGAATTGAGCGAGTAGGGACGAGGCCTGGAGGACACTGGGGCAACGGGCGAAGGGAAACCCATAGTGGGACCTTTATGAAAGAAAAAGACTTAGCGAAACTCAGGTAGGTGAATTTGGTTAGGGGAATTTGATCGTTTGATGTCATATGACGAATTTAGGCTTCAAGAAAGGGGCACAAAAAATGAGATGGGAGCAAAGCAGCTCATCAAGAATGAAAAGAGGGGGTCCCTGCCCACAGCGGGGCATGTGTACAAAACATGCACAAGAAATGGTGACTCGCTAGGGTAATTCTCTAGAGCATTTTATGAAAAACTGGAATCACAAACCCAAAATCTCTGGTTCCAATCCTCACGCTAGGGAAAACAAGCTAGATGCTTAACCAAAGGATCAAAACCACTAGTTAATCCAACCTTCAGTATGCTAAAAATCCAAGTGTGTGTAGTTGCGTTAATTCCCATCCTTCAATTGTTGCAAGAACCTAAGCTCCATCAAGTTAGGCTACATGGTTTATTCTAACTCCAAAAGAATTTGGGGCATTGCCTCGCTGCTAGTCAAGTGTCCATAGCCCCAATGAGGTTGTCACTATGATCCTCCCAAACATTGCTCTATTGCTGGCCGGGCGTCCATAGCCCCAGTAGAGTTGCTCTGATACGCTTGAAAATTTGAATTTATTTTCTTTTTATTTTCAATATTTTACTTTCTTTCTTTTGTTTCTTTTCTCTTTTCAATTCTTTTATTTCAACCCACAAGCAATGAAGCTCGTGCTTAGGGCTGAGAATCACAGTGGCGCTGGAGCATAATTTTAGATTTTTCACTTAGCTAAACTTCACAAAGGACCTACAATGACTATCGAATTCTTAAAATGTGTGAGAGATATAAGATTTCAGAATACGTTTGGAATGACATCAACCAATGACTTATCCTCTTTGAATCAAGCACCTAGATTACTTGACACTAATATAATATCCTCACCATCCACTTTGAAAACTTGATTAGAGTCTGATGAAGAAATACATAGAGCAACCCCAGGCAATAAGAATGATTGTTGTGTGCACAAATGTGCCCAACCAAAAGTAGAGGGATCGCAAGCAAAGCAAAAAAAAGCGAGAGCAAACAAAAAGAAAAAGGAAGAAAATAAAAAGAAAACACGAAAAATAACCAAAGTAGGATAGCGAAAGAAAACAATGAAGAAAATATTCTAAAGAAAGCAACCTACAACAAAAAAACTAACCTAAGGAAAGCAAGAAAGTGGAGTATTTAAAGGAAACTTGAAAAAATGAGCTATACACAAAGAGATATTTACAAAGCATTATGTTTAGGAAAGGTGACCTGACATCAATGCTCATTGGATTTCACAGTGCATGCACAAGAAAATGGGAGATTTTTACCATTCTTAACCATGAAAATTTATCTTTATACTTAGAAAAAAGAAGTTCAATGTTGCAGCACTCAAGTTCAATATCTCGATCAGGGAAAATCAGCAATTGAGGAGGTTCACTAAACCTATGGTGAATCCATAAACAGGTTTGTCTCCCCTCATTCCCATAATCAAAATGATAAGTGCATCTATGAAAATTAATAGGAGTAAGGAAGGATAGAACCTAGATGTCATCACATGGAGGTGGCAGCATTTGACAATTGAGAGTGAGCACTACATCATCGATCGTTGCATTGATAGTCTCAAAGGGTGGCACGGGATCGTGCAACATTTCAGGCATCAATCCTACATAAGGTAGGAGAACAAGGTAGAAAACACTTCTTCCACATCTTGTGTGGGATCCACAACCCCCATCAACTATTCTTCAAGAAGATAGACTTCATCTCGTTGATCTTCTGCAAACCAAGTGTCCACTTGATTGCTGTCCTCAAAAGGCAGCACGCTGTCCCACTTCCTTTCCCAAGTGTTGTCCTTATTTATGTGGTGTTCATTGTCATGGGACAATGATATGTGTGAATTTGTCCTATTGCTGCCATCTGAATATGAAGGAGGATCAACAACAATAATGACAGAAGGACTCCAAGTTGCATCTTTTAGTCGACCAGGTGCTTCATCTCTGTTGGCAGCTATCTCAACACCCCCGCCATTGTCTTCTTCTCTTTGTTGTTCATGCATCTCACCATGATGTTCACTCATTTTCCCTTGCTCACTATCACTATAGATAGAGAAGGAACCCCTCTCCCAATTTGGAAACTCTAGTGCATGACCATTCGAAGGCTCAATGGGTATGTCTTCATCGCTACCATCTTCTGTGATGTGCGCTTCCTCGACATGAACATACCTCCGTAGTACAAATCCCAATGGAAAGAAGTCATCAATTGATGTCACCTCATCAAGGGGGCTAGAATTTACTATGCAATCTCTCTCCAAGGACCTTCCATGAAGCCTATCACCCATGGTGCATAACTACTCTTCAAGAGGAAGAAATTCTTGATGACTGGTGGACAACATTCTTGTTTGATCTAATTCATTGCTCAAAAGCTTGAGATTTTATTGTTGTCCTTCTTCTATTGCTGTCACAATATCCTCTTGAGGACTACCTTTAGCTAGGTTGTCACTTGGCTTGGGCTCTTGATCCTCATGTTCCATCCTTGAAGCAACTGCAGGAAGTGTTGTGCTTGGCTACCTTGCTTGTTCTTTGACTTGCTTGATGGATTCTTGGCACGGTCCGCATGTGAACTTTGAGTGCGATGAATCATGAAGTCTGCACCAATTCGATAGTAGTAGCACCTCCAAATCCACTTGGTATTTCAGCTTTGACCAATCCTTTGTGAATCTGGAGATGAGCTGGTAATATCTTTCCACTACTCGGTCCTCATCATCACTTGAAAAAGAAGCTTGATGATAAACAATTGTGGCGAGTGGTTGTTCCCACTCGTCCAAACTTTCATTTTCAGATTCTCGATCACTGTCATTTATGAAGGAGAGGTCTTCCAATCTGATTTCACTGATTCCTTTGTCATCATTTTCTATTTTATCAAGGTTGTCATCCCTTTCCCCTTGCTAATTTTCTTCTTTCTGATTTTCAAGATCCTCATGAGTTGCTGCAAAATTTGTTGACCCATCCTCAACTACCAATGGATCCTCTTCCTAAGTGGAGGAATGCCCCTTATTGGTGAAGGAGAGGCTTTTCAACTCCATTCTTAGTGAACCTTCACCAAAGTTTTCTATTGTCATACAGAAATCAACTCCTTTCTTTTCACTTTCAGCTTCAACATTCATTGTCCCTACACTAGTTTGTGTCAGATTTCTTGGTTCATCTTGAAGGTGTTGTCCTCTAGATCTTGAAAATTTTTTTGCCTCATGGGATGACTCATCCTCCTTGATAGTTGGCTTCTCCAACTTGTTCAAACTTCCCTTGACTTGGGTGATGATGTTTGCACACAATGGACAGGTAAATTCTAAATGTGGGGCATTGTGAAATCTGCACCAGCTTGACATTAGTACTTCCTCCAATCTTGGTCCATCTTTGCTGCCCAAACATTCTTGGGTCAGCTCTTCGAATGAATTATCTACCATGGTTGTCAACCCCTCCTCCGGGTCTGCAAGGGCTAAACGTTGATAGATTTCCCAATAGGGAATTTCTCCCTGCAAGACTCTTTCAACTCTGTCCAAGAATGTTAGACACTCCAATTAATTATGTCTACAAGTGCAATGAATCCTGCACTTGTCCATTGACGTGAATTGTTGCAATAGTTTCCTTAGTCTTCTATTTAAATTTGCATGTAGAGTGATGTCAATTTGTCCATGCTGCTCCATTTTGACTCAACTTCTTTTGCCTTCAAAATTTTCTGATTTTATGTTTCAGCATTAAAAGAGATCTCTCTATCTTAGATTTCTTCTTTGAAAGTTCTCTTTTAAACTTGGACCAACTTTCAGCTTTGTAGCCTCAACATGTCATGCCCTCCTTCTAGTGCCAGTTCTGTTGATGTGTTTTTATGCACTTCTCAACATAGGTAGTGCATAGGTGCATCACCTCTCTTGAAAGAAAATATTCCACAATCAGATTACAAAACACTATCCCAAGGTCTCTAATGTTAGGTCTTGATAGTGCTTGGAATATCTCAGTTGTTTCATGTGATTTTCTAGAATCACAAGGTGAACTTACACGAGTCACAAAGTGGGGAAGTTGGATCAGAAAATGGAGTAATTAAGATGAGAGAGTTGTGCATTTTTTGCAGGTTCAAACAATAGTCTTGAACTCCATTCTATCATCAAATTTAGCTTTATAATGTGTAATGAACCTTGCCTAAGGTTACTTATTAAAAAAAAGGAAAAAGAGTAGGGAAGAGAGTAAGTTCCTGGACCTGAAACTATGAATGAACAATGATCATGGAGGCTGCTACAGTAGACAAATTCCTTAAATTGGGTTTTGCTTGGCCAAGAGGATTTTACAGTTACACAAAACCAATGCAATCTTCTAAGGACTGCAAATTTTCAGATTACACACACACATCACGCACATGCAATCGAACTAAGTTGCAACAATAAAGGAAGGAATCTCAGACTAGCTTTACAAAGTATTTCATCATCAACAAACCACAAAAAGCATGAGCTAGAAATTCATCAAATACTAAAAGAACAAACACCATCATCACTTTCATTCAAGAAAATAACTACTAAACTAATAGGGAAGTAGAACCATGCACACATAATGCGAAAACTCAAAAGTAAACACCCATAAATCATACAATGTTTCTTTCTATTGCTAAAAAATTCTTTTACACCAGCTCTCCAACCATTTACAAATGAGGGGGAGACCCCTATTTATAGATTTCCAAAGCTTGAATGAATGGTTAGGATTGATTTACATTGTGTGGCCTAGATCTGATTGCACTAGTGATTCACCTGCCCCATAATATTCAAAAATTTAAAATACATCTTTTATCTTTTCCCTATTTTGTCTTGTAGTGGCTAGTCACTGTAGCAATTTTGTCCTCTTGTTGATTTCCCTTTTGCTATAGCTAAAACTACCTAAAAGCTTCCCTTTGCTTGATGGACTTGCAAAATTCTTCATTGGATCAAATAGGCCCATCGATGACTGGCATCAATGGATTGGTTGCCCCCAATTTGGGCAGACAACCCTTTAAAGATCATCATCATCTAGTGAAAAGTAGGATAGCTCCCCTATGCATCTTCAAGGCCATCCCCTACATTTTGTCATTAACTTCCTTGACACAAGCCTTCTTCTGATGCCAACTCTATTGATGGGGGATACGAAGAGAGGTGGGCATAAAATTTATGGTGATAGGAACTATGTGCTTTTCCTTGTTCAAATTTCTCAATGGGTCTCCCTGACGAACCCGTGTTAGGCTTCTTGAAACCTGGATACATGAAGTGTTGTAAGTGCTTTCATACACAAATCAAGGCAAACATTAGTCAAATCCTACAAAATCCTTGTTAGATCCATTCATGCATCATCAAAAGATCATAATATTCATATTTGGAGCTCATTAAGACCATAAACATCAATGTATGCCCAAGGGGGGTGGGCGCTGAGGCAGACAATAGATGGAAGGTAGAAGGAAGGTAGACAACAAACGAGGGACAACATTCCCCAAGGTCGGGATCAGAAGCACCAACAGAAGTTGGTTGATAGAGTAAAGGTGAAAAGAAGGCAAACAATGAACATGGGACAACATTCCCCAAGGTTGGGCCCGAAAGCGCCCATGAAAGTAATTCTACAGACAAAAGGCAGAAGGAAGGCAAACAACAGATAATGGACAGCGGACAACATTCCCCAAGACCCAAACCAAAAGCGTTGATGAAAGTCAGGTGATGGATGAAAGGTGGAAGGAAGGAAGATAGTGGATAGTGAATGATAGATAGCGTTCCAGAAGGGAAGTTCTGAAAACAACCAGGGAGGGACGGACTTCTCAGAATAGCCACTGAGGGACAAAGTTCAGGAAATGGCCATAGAGGGGCTAGGTTCCGGGAGTGGACAAAAGAAAAAATGGAAAAGGAGGGATAAAGTTTTGGAAATGGCCACAGATGGGTGGAGTTCTAGAAATAGCCAGGGACAAATGGAGTTCCCAGAATAGCCATGGAGGGACAAAGTTTCAAAAATAGCTAGGGAGGGACGAAGTTCCAGAAACAGCCTCGGAGGGACAGAGTTTCAGAAATGGCCACGGAGTGGCCGGGTTTTAGGAGCCGAAACACCGGGGGTGGACAAAAGGAAAAATGGGAAAGGAGGGATGGAGTTCCGGAAATGGCCATGGAGGGGTGGAGTTTCAGAAACAGCTAGGGACAGACAAAGTTTTGAAAATAGCCAGGGAGGGATGGAGTTCCGAAATGAAAATTCTGTGTAACTTCCTGAAACTTAACAAAAACCTGGCAGTTCACTTAGGCACCACAAAAACATCCCAAATCCATAGGAAACCTATCCCCAAAGTCAAAAATGAAGGAAAAAAGTGAATTGAGTGAGCAAGGATGAGGCCTGGAAGAAGCCAGGGCAATAGGCGAAGGGAAACCTGCAGGGGCACCTCCACAAAAGCAAAAGACTTAGCGAAACTCAGGTAGGTGAATTTGGTTAGGGGAATTTGATCGTTTGACGTCACATGACCAATTTAGGCTCCAAGAAAGGGGCACACAAAATGAGATGGGAGCAAAGTAGCCCGTGAAGAATGAAAAGAGGGGGTCCCTGCCCATGGCAGGGCGTGTGTGCAAAACATGCACAAAAAGAAGCAGCTAAACCTTAGGTTTTTCACTGGTCAAGAGTGGAAATTGGTTAGTAAGGTCTTTATTCAAAGGCCTTTTGGGTACATAAATATCTCCTTTAGATGAGGATGCTATCGACTATGCCTTGGGATCCATGACATAAAAGGTAATACAAAACAGGGTTTTCTGGCTTCTTGGAACAAAACTTATAGCTTATATAAGGGTTCAACACTAATTATGATAATGTAAGACTAACCAATTATTCTTTATGAATGTCAAACCTTAAAATGGAGAACCAAGAAAAAACCCTAATTGACTCAGAGGTTTGGGGAAAATAGAATTTATCAATAATTCTGATGAGGAGGCAATAATCTACTTACTGGTTCTTTTGCAAGTTGATAACCCTAGCCTCGATGTCTGAGAAGTTTGAAAATTGCAACATGAGCTCTCCAAGTGTGTAGAATATCCTTCACAATGCTAAATTATGCTTTTAAGATAGGTTTTAATAGCTATGCAGTCTCTTGCCTTGGTAGCTCGATGTCCTTTCCATTATTAAGGATCATTTGCATGAACTAGAACAACTCCTTTCCCTAAAATTGAGTTTTGAATGCTAGCTGTTGAGCACATGGACACATTAACTAATGAATGATTTAGATTTAACCATCTTGATTTGAAAACCTAACTCTATGCAACCACAATATTCATTAAATGATAATAAGCAACATGGAACCACTTGCTAATGTGTCATGGGCCCCATCACTCATTTTTCGCTGTAGTCGGAATCCACATGTTCTCTTCCCCTCAGCCCCATGGTTCTTAAACCATGCACACCTTTTCTCAACAGGGAGATGGGGAAGGGATGAGATTAAATCTCATGACATCCACTTACTCATATCTTAATCATAACAAATTTCCTACAGCCTTATTCCTCCTACACCATCAACAAGCCAGATTAAGAGATCTCAAAACATGTGCACCATACCTTCATTTAGTAGGACATATTTTATCATTCATGCCCTATGTGAAAATATTTGATTAATATTCACCATTTGCTTCAATGCCTCCACGTCCTCTAGGTTATTCCACATGGAAATCACTTGCGCCCCCATTGAGAACTTGTCAATAAAGGAGGGACCCACACGGGATAGCAAGGAGCGGTCAGGATTGACCCACGCCACCTGCTATTGACTTTTGATTCTCTTCAAAGCTCTACCTACTAATACTGGTTCCACCATTGGACTTGACACACAACAACCGCCCACCCACCCATGAGATTATTTTAATGAAGAATAAAATGGAACAGGTGTACGAGGAATAGTCGAGATGCAACTACATGATCAATCAATCACCATTGATTTCATTTCATACCACCTACAGTATTCAATAAAGGCATCGGGCCCATCTAAGCACAAGACATGTGGCTTAAGCCCGTTAGCCTGTGTGAACAAAATAATAAGTGATAAACTAGAACAATATCACGAGGAATGGTCGTGATCTTCTTGCGATGATCAGATGACCATCATAGATTTTAATTTTTGCACATGCCACAATTTTTAGTTCTTAAAATGGGGCCACAACTAGGTCAACGAGAGTTAACCCTTGGAGAGAAAGACTTAATACCTAAGTCTTTAAAAATTGAATTATTTAGCCCAACCATGGAAAAATTAAAACGATTAACTTGTAGATGTGACCGACAGACCTATCTCGAGGGGCTGGTGTGGATAAAGATTTCAATCGATCAAGATACAACTTAGGTGACAATCAATTGGGTGCATAGGTCAATGAAGGATTATATCATTCAATGTTCATGACCATACAAATTTTGAAAAGAGGGTTTTCATCCTAAAAACCTAAACCCTGCCCTAAAGCTTAGAAGCACAAAAATATGACAAGGCAAGACACACCACAAAATTTCAAAAAAAAATTGGAGCTCTACTAGCATGGGTATCTACAAGAGCTATGCAGACACCAGTGGTTCAAACTGTAATTTAATATCTAATAAATCCTTTAAAGAATTCTCAGAAGCTCTAGAATATTCACCAATAATTTTTGTACCTTCTTCCTTCTTATCCTTCTCCATATCTCCACTACCGAAGTAGTCTTTTGCATTCTTTTCTTCTTCAGTAGGCTTCTCATCATCTAGAGGAGGAAAATCTTCTTCTTATGCCTCAAAATTTTTTGGGACTTCTTATTTCTACTCATTACCCTTCTCCATATTTGGAGGGGGAAATTTTTTCTACTCATGCTTCATCCTTCTCTGAGATATTCTGCATATCATAATTATTTTCTTCACCAACAATATTCTCCATGACCAGAGGGGTATTATCTATAACCATGTCTCTGTGTTCACCCTTAGGCTCAGGCAGATGCTCATGCTATGAATTTTTAGGTTCACTGATTTCTAGAATGGATGTATAACTATATTTCATCATCTGGGGACATTCCTAATTCTTTTGCTAGAACACTAACCTTTTGTGATATCTCATTCTTCAGTCTTTAATCATCCTCTTTATCTTTGCTAATCAGAGTACCAACTCTCTACTTTGTCCTAAATTTATTATTGTATAACTTAGAAAAACATTCTGTATCTTCAGTTGTAAGAGAAGAACCAATCTTTTGCAAGGAAAATGTTCTCATTTTGGCATCTTCATCAAATGCTTCCTGCCTTCTAGCACTTAAAATATCTTTCAGGTCACTAGACAATTGCCTTTCTATTACACTCAAAATTGTATTGAAAGTAACCATATACTTTACAATGGCTTCTCATATGGTCTCCTTATCCTCAACATTTGACTTAGGATACATTTTTGCCATCATTTTTGCCATCTCTTCCAAGAGACCAAAATCTGCAATACTGTTAAACAAGGAATCCAACTTCAAAGGGATATGTTCCCTTATTGGAGGGCCCCCCTTCTTTCCTTTTCCTTTTCCCTCACTTTTAATCGATTCTTCTCTTAATCTCTTTTCTCTCTTCTTTATAATAAAGGATTTCTTTCTCTTTTCTACATCTTCTTCACTTTCTATATTAACAATAACAACTTTAACTCTTTTAGCACTAGTCTCTTCTGTAGAGGCTTGATACATCTTCTTCTTCCAAACCAACTAAGGTCCTTCCTCTTCTTCTTCTTATTCATCCTCGTAGATAATGTATTTATCCCATGTTTCCTTTTCTTTTCTTCTCCTTTTAGAAGCTTTTTGCTACTCAAGTTCACTGGATGTAGCTTTCTTCTTTGTACTCTCTGTAGGCTTAGTTTTAGAGGAATTTGGAATAGAGGGAGAGGGGGTAGAGGTCCTGAATGAAATTCTTGTGTCGAGAGTATCTTGCAAAGCCATAGATGGGGCTTTGATTTTCTTTGCAGAACCCTTGGATGGGTTCACCATCTCCTCCAACTAACTTTTCAACTTTTCAAATTTTTTCTTTATCTCCTTTTCTTTTTGTTGTAGGTGCACTTTATTGGATTTCTCTTCATAGGCTCCAAACCTATCTATTGTAGGATCTCTTGGTTTTCTTAACATGATCTCTACAAGATCAGTAATCTCTTCTCTTGTAACCTTATATCCCAACTCTAGGATCCAAACAATTCTTGGTTTAACTGCTTCCATAATGTAGTTATCTCTGGTAACCATAAAGGTTATGCCATTTTTATACTTTTCAACAATACTTTTTGGAATTTTGTACAGGTTTGTTGCATATTTCCCTAATTTTTTTAAAAGAAACCTTACAACATAGTTTTCTAGGTTTCCAGATTCCCTAACCTTCTTAAGTGGTCTCTAATTTAAATTGCAATAAGAATGTTGTCCAACCATATAATATTATTTGTACTAGGAACTTTCAGAAAGTAAAATAGTAAGAATATAATTAGGGTACCATACAGGAAGGGGTATCAAGATTCCTTAGTTTTCTGAAGATTCTCTATCAACTGTTGTCTCAGTAGTTTGCATAAATCAATATCCAAACCTTATTCCACTATTTGGTGAGCAGTGTGTATAGTGGTAGCCAACATAGTTCTCTCTATTAGTATAAAAGATCTTATTGCCGATCATCATTGATGCACATTTTACCATCGGATCATCAATATCCTTCACTGTTAGGGCATGCTTGTCAAATTTCACACAGGTGAGCTTCATTACCATGATGAAGGGTACTCCCCTTACAATATAAAACTCACAAAAACAATAGATAAAGGAACAAACAAAATGCAAGAAGGAAGCAAATATTTTATATTATCACTAAAATGAAAAATGAAATTATAACATTATATTATCACATGGACTTTTTGATTACATAAATCTAGAAATCTACCAATCATAACCACCATCTACGCTTCTCTAGCATCCTTTCTGTATCCCCCCTTTCACATCCTTTATTTGGAAAGTGTAACCACCCTAGAATTTTCTGGAAAGTGTAACTTCCTCAAGAATATATTTTAAAATTTTATTAATTTTGGTAGTACAACTTCGCGGGGTCATAACTTTGATCCGACTATTGGATTTTCTATTATAATACCTTTTTGGAAAGCTCCCGAGAAATTTTTCGCTAGAGAGTAGGGCCTAAAGGATGACTACTTTTTTTTGCCAATTTTTAGGCCCATCTAGAGCCTCTAAGTGCCTCAAAATTGACTTCGAAGATTTTAATAAGATTTTCAGAAATTGAAATTTGAATATCTCTCAAATGACAAATGGTATTGAAGTGATTTCTTTGCCATTGGCTTCAATTTACCATTTTGGAGGTTTGTGTAAGATTTCGTGTCCAACTGTGCATAAATGAAAACTTAATAGAAATAGTAACCCGACCAAATTTATCCCTTATTGAAAAGAAATGACATATTTTATGTGGGTGATGCAAAATTGCTCTTACACCCTGGATGCTCTTGCATCAGAAAATGGGGTAATTTTAAAATTGACCCTGTCACTTCTCAGGAGTTCGAGGGAAACCAAGATGGTTAACCTCAGACTCAGATAACCATGATGAATCTTCAATAGGCCTTCCTCTCCATTTCACCAAGTACTTTGTATATTTACTATTTCTTGTGCTTATTGTTGGATGTTGTGGTTGTGTTGCTAATATGTGGTTTTCATTGATGTCAACACTATTAGCATTGATGATTTTGAAGGCTATATATGTCGAGGATATTGAGAAAATTAGAATAAATATGTTGTAGGAGGTCTATGAAGCTATGGTGATCAGAATGGTGGAAAGTTCTGTAAGTTGTTATTCAGAAGTCACGCATTAAAGGGTTTGTTCCTGAGCCTATCTAGTATATTGTCCAAAAATTTTAGAGGTACGTATCAAGATTGGAGCGAGTAACGAGTTTATGAGTTCCTACAGTTATTTTGTTACTGTAGCAAACATTTTTGGAAGAAGAGAATGCTATTCTAGTAAATTAAGTTTTTGTGTATGCTACTGTGATGTTTAGAGATGTTTCTAGATTGTGCTATATCATTATGGTACATTTGCGTTGATCAACATGATCGTGATCAAATATTTTCCCTTTGTGTGTTCAGGTTTTCATGTTCTTGGCCGACATGATGGTGGTAGTGTGTTGCAGATCCCTATGATTAATATTTTAATGTTTGGCATGTTCAAGGATGTTGATTCAGGTCTTCATTATGTTGTGACCAACTTAGGTTGGTGCGCATTGAGATTTGTCCATGAATTGGGCCGATAGTTTGTAATTCATTTATTCATTATTTGTGGCCGACAGAGTTGTTGATGCAAATTCATGTAGTAGATATATAAGAGTAATTGTTTCTTCATTTTGAGGTGTGCATAGTATTCTTGGTGAATGTATGTGAAGTGTGTGAAAGATATGTGTGAATAAAGATCAGATCATTCGATTTCAAAGTAGAGTGTGAAGAAGATTGAGCGAAGTGTGAAGAAGTATTTCAGTGCCTAACTGGAATTGTCATTAGGATTTTGTAGAAGCTAATTTCTTAGTTCAACCTCATCAGATGGATTTAATCTGATTGTTTTACGTAAGGCAACAAGCCTTCCCTTCTAAGCAGTGAGCTCTAGGTAGTGTGCCTGAATGCATGTGCATTCCTTATTCATTTATCTTATATTTTTAACAGGGTATAATTGTAGATTAACCTCTACCATGGTTTTTCCCCTAACAAGGTTTCCACACAAAAATCTTGGTGTTCATGTGTTTCTAATGTGTTGTTGATTCATGCTTTCATTGCTAATTATCAGATCTGAGATTAAAGGTTAATAAGGTTGAATAAGTATTAAATTCTATGACAACTGATTCAGCCCCCTCTTAGTTGTCTATCCTTGTTTTTCCAACAATTGGTATCAAAGATGGTTCCTATGAAGTATTTTAATAGCTTGAGGTGATCTGAGATGGAATCATACAAGAAGGATAGTCCTAGATTCGATGGTACAAATTACTCTATGTGGAAAGTCAGAATGGAATGTCATCTGAAGTGCATTGGTGAACCTTTTTGGAAGATTACAAAGAACATATATAATATTCCTCAGAATGGTCCCTCTACTCCTGATGAGATCAAAGAAGCTGAAACAAAGATCAGGGCTATATAAGTATTACTAAGTGCTTTGACAAATTTAGAGATGAAAAATGTGATAGGTCTGAAGACAACACATGAGATCTAGAAGAAATTGGAAACATTGTATGAAGGATATGCACAAGTGAAGATTTCTAAACTAACAAGTTTGAAAGGCAAGTGTGAGAAATTGAAGATGCATGAAGATGAAAACATTGCTGCTTTCATGCAGAAGGTAAATGAACTAGTGATGGATATTAGGTGTGTCGGTGGAATTATGGAAGAAGATGAGATTGTGGCTAAGTGCTTAGATTAGTGCCTACTTCTTACAAAATGAAAGCTCATACTATTGAAGAGCTCAAGACAATAAAAAATGTGACAAGACACATGCTGATTGGTAAACTAGCTACCTTTGAGTTGAGTGAATTTGGTGAGTCTACTCCTAAGACAAAATCTGCATTTAAAGCTATTATATTCAGGAAAAGCCAATAGAGATATGATCTAGGAGAAAGTTCCATAAATACATTCAAATATGAAGATGAGATGAAATAGATTGAAGATGAAGAAAGAGAGCTAGAAGAGCTAGAAGCAATTGATTGTGAAAAGAGAAGCCAAAGGTCAAGCTAAGTATAAAGGAAAGCTTCCTATTAAATGTTTCTCTTGCAGTAAGATAAGTCATTTTGCATCAATGTGTCCTAAAAGAGTTTCTAAGTACAAACCTGACAGGTCTAGATTTCAAAAGAAATGTTATTATGCTAAAGAAGGTGTTACTAATGATGAATCTAATAAAGAAAATGGAATTGAAGATGGATGGGTATTCATTGCTATCAAGGAAAATGGTTCGGTGTCCACTGAATTTACTAGTGATAAGAACATTGAGAAAGATCTTGCAACCATAATTGATGAAAATGATGAGTGGGTGATTGACAACAGATGCTCACATCATATAATTGGTGATAAAAGCAAGTTCATAAACTTGGAGAAGTATGATGGTGGTGTTGTAAGATCTGGAGATAACAATGCTAGTGTGATCTGTGGCATTTGCACTATTTCTCTTGGTGGTAAATATAATACTGATGATGTCCTTTATGTTAAACAATTGAAGCATAAATTGTCGAGTGTTGGACAGATGGTAGACAAGGGATACAATCTTTAGTTCAAAGATGGTAAGTGTGGGATATTGGGAAGCTCTGGAAATGTAATTGCTTCAAGTACAAAGACAAGAGGTAACATTTTTCACCTAAGTGCTACTAGTGAAAGTTGTTTAATTGCTCAAGTTGATGTAAGAAAGTTATGGCATAGGAAGATGTGTCATGTGAATTTTGATAACTTTTTCAAAGTAAGCTCCACACAAGTAGTCAAAGATCTACCTAAGTTAGTGAAGCCTACTAACACTATATGCAAGGAATGTCACATGGGAAAGCATACAAGAATTTCTTTTCGGAGAAAACAACATCATTCTAATGGAGTACTAGAGCTGGTACATACTGATCTATGTGGTCCATCTAGAATAAGAATTCTACAAGGAGAAAGGTACTTTATGTTGCTTATTGATGATTATTCTAGGATGATATGGGTTTCCTTCTTGAGTTATAAAAATGAAGCACTAGAAAAGTTCAAAATTTTCAAGGCTATGGCAGAGAATGAGATAGGTTTGAAGGTTAAATGCTTAAGATGAGATAGAGGTGATGAGTTAAATTCCTAGGATTTCAATTCATTTTGTGAAGAGCATGGAATCAAAAGACAATTATCTTCTCCCTGGGCCCCTCAACAAAACGAAGTTGTTGAAAGAAAGAACATAACAATTCTAGATGCTGCTAGAACTATGATGTTGGAAGGTAATGTTCCTTAAATCTAATGGAGAGAAGCTGTAAGCACTGCTATGTATACTATCAACTAGGTAAATGTAAATGGTAATTTTGGTAAGACTCCTTTTGAGTTGTGGTTTTGTTATAAGCCTACTGTTAAATATTTCAAAATATTTGGAAGTAGATGTTATATCAAGAGAGATGAAGATATTGGCAAGTTTGATGCTAGAAGTGATGAAGGTATCTTTCTGGGTTACTCTACTAAGAGCAAAGCTTACCAGTGCTGAAATATTTGGAAGTAGATGTTATATCAAGAGAGATGAAGATATTGGCAAGTTTGATGCTAGAAGTGATGAAGGTATATTTCTGGGTTACTCTACTAAGAGCAAAGCTTACCAGTGCTACAATAGAAAATTGAAGAAAATGGTTGAAAGTTCAAATGTCGGAGTTGATGAAGACATTGTTAGATAATCTAGATATTGTGGATATGATTTAGATGACCAACATGATAGTACTGATAATGGAAAGGATGTGTAGACACATAATCAAGTTCAAATTTTTTTGGTGAATCAAGAGAATCGTGAAGGAGAATCTAGTGGAAGTGCAAAAGAGAGAACAAAAGAACTAGAAGTCAAAGAGAATCACAAAGTTCCAAGGTATGTAAAGCTAAATCATTCTAAAAATCAGATTATAGGAGACAAGAATAAAGGTGTACAAACTAGAAGAATAATTGTAGAAGAGTATTGCCTGATTTCCAAAATAGAGCCTAGCAATGTCAATGAAGCATGTAAATATGAATATTGGATGGAAGAAATGAAGGTAGAATTGATCTCGATAGAGAAAAATGATACATGGATTGTTGTTCCTAGACCTTAGGATAAAAATGTGATTGGAACCAAATGGGTCTTTCAAAATAAGCTGAATGAACAAGGTGAAGTGGTTAGAAATAAAGCAAGATTGGTATGTAAATGATACTCACAGATGGAAGGTATTGATTTTGAAGAAACCTTTGCTCCTGTTGCTGGAAGTGAAGCTGTAAGGTTATTTCTTTCTTATGCTACTTTCAAGAATTACAAAGTCTATCAAATGGATGTGAAGTCAACATTTCTGAATGGTGAGTTAGAAGAAGAAGTTTATGTTGGGCAACCAGATGGATTTCAATTGACTGATGAAAAATACATGGTTTGTTGGTTGCAAAAAGCACTATATGGACTTAAAAAAGCCCCTAGAGCCTGGTATGCTAGATTGGATAAATACTTGTTGAAGCTTGGATTCAATAAAGGTACTATTGACAACAATCTGTATTTCAAGATAGATCGGGATAAAGAATTGATTATTGAAGTCTTTGTTGATGACATTATTTTTGAAGATGATGATGACTTATTCATGAAGTTTGTTGATGAAATGAAAAGTGAGTTTGAGATTTCAATGATTGGAGAGCTGAAATTCTTCTTAGGATTGCAAATTACTCAGTTAGAGGATGGAATCTTTATATCTCAATCCAAATATGTAAGAGAGTTACTGAAAAAGTTTGGCATGGAAGACTCAAAACCAATAGGGACACCCATGATAATAGGATGCAATTTATCATAGAATGATGATTCTCCTAAAGTTAATCAAACAAGGTACATGTCAATGATTGGTGGATTTCTCTATTTGAATCAGACCAAACCAAACATTATGAATGATGTATGTATGGTTGCTAGATATCAAGCTGATTCAAAGGAATCACATGTGACTGCAATAAAGAGAATTTTCAGATACTCGAAAGGAACAGTTGACTTTGTCTATGGTATCCTAAGGATGATGATCTTACTCTGAATACCTTTATGAATGTTGATTGGGCAGAAGATGTGGATGATAGGAAAAGTACAAGTGGTGGTGCATTCTTCTTGAGGAAGAAGTTGGTTTCTTGGCTAAGTAAAAATCAGAATTCCATTTCCTTATCTACTATTGAGGTAGAATATATTGCTTCTACAAATAATTGTACTCAAGTAATGTGGATGAAGTAGATGCTGAGAGATATAAGAATTGAGTATAATGAGCCTACTACTATATTTTGAGATAACTCAAGTTCCATAAACATTTCCAAGAATCTAGTGCTACACTCAAAGACAAAACATATATCTATCAAGTATCACTTTTTGAGAGACAAGGTGAGTGATAAAGAAGTCAGATTGGAATATGTGCCCACTAAGGAAAAAATTGCAGACCATGTAGTCTCACTACCTCTCTAAAAACCAACTCCACAAAATGAACATCATCATTGGTCTTATGAAATAGAATGAAATATTCTATCTTTGAAAATCTGTCCACCACCACAAATATGGAATCATGCCCTCTCTATGTCCTTGGGAAGGAAAGAACTAAATACATGCTAATATCCTCCCATGGCCTCTCAGGTACAAGTAATGGTTGATATAATCGAATATTCTGACTTGTTCCTTTCACCATATGACATACTCTACAAATTTGTTCAAACTTCTTCACATCTTGTTGTAACTATGGCCAGTAATAATTCTCATTAATAAGAGCAATGGTCTTATCTTGACCGAAATGTCCAACGAATCCTCCACTATGTTTCTCCTTGATTATATTCTCTCTCACATAACTCCTTGGAATGCACAATTGGATTCCTCTAGACAACATCCCATCTTGGATTAAGAAATCCAACCATCTTGTCCTATTCAATGTAACAGGTTCCAAACAAGCCTTCCAAGCTTTTGCAAAGTCTGAATCTTTAGGATACAAAATCTTGAGTTCATTGAACCCAACAACCTCTATATTCATCTCTATCAATAAATTTTTCCTTCTACTTAAAGCGTCTGTAACTCTATTTGACCTTCCACTCCTATGTTTCAAAACAAAAGTATAACTCTACAAAAACTCAACCCATTTTAAGTGCCTTTGATTTAACTTCCCTTGACTATTGAGATACTGCAAAGCCTGGTGATCAGTATATAAAACAAATTCTTTAGGAAGAAAATAGTGTTTCCATTTCTTCAACACCTAAACTATAGCATAAAAATCCTAATCATAGATAGAATATTTATTCTTAGCATCATTCAAATTATCACTAAAATTGACAACATGCTTACCTTCTTGACTCAAAACATCTCCCATGGCACTGCCATTAGCATCATAATCTACCTAAAAGACCTTATTAAAATTTGGAAGTGCCAAAATAGGTTTCTCTATTACTTTCTTATTCAAAATATCAAAATTATTTGTTGCTCCTATAGTCCATTTAAAATCCTTTCTATCCCCTCTCATTGCTTCAGTTAGAGGTGCACAAATAATACTAAAATTCCTAATAAACTTTCTGTAAAAACTTGCTAGACCATGAAATGATCTTACCTTAGTAACAATCCTTGGGGTAGGCCATTCAATGATAGCCCTCACCTTCTCTGGATCCATTTCAAGACCCTCTACTGAGACAAAAAAACCCAAATACACCAACTCCCTTTTCACAAAACTACATTTCTTCAAATTAATCAATAGCTTCTCCTCCCTTAGCTTCTCAAAAACACTTCAGATATGCATAAAGTGCTCCTCCAATGTATTTTTGAAAACCAGAATATCATCCAAATAAACAATAACAAATTTTCCTAAAAATTCTTTCAATACCTCATTCATAATCTGCATAAATATGCTCGGTGCATTGGTTAGCCCAAAAGACATGACTAACCACTTGTACAAGCCCTCCTTAGATTTGAAGGTTGTCTTCCATTCATATCCTTCTCTAATCTGGATATGGTGATATCCACTCTTCAAATCTATCTTTGTGAAGTACTTAGCTCCACTCAAACAATCCATAATGTCATCCATCCTTGGAAAGGGAAATATATACTTGATGGTGATCTTGTTGATGGATTGGGAGTATACACATCCTCCATTCTCCATCCTTATTTGGTGCTAATACTATAGGTACCACACATGGGCTCAAACTCTCTTGAATAAATCCATTCCACAATAGGTCTTGCACTTGTCTGTTCAACTCTTCTTTCTCTACTGGAGTCATTCGATGGACTACATTATTTGGCAAATTGGCTCCCAGAATTAGATCTATTTGATGGATAATCTTCCTTATTGGAGGCAAACCTTTAGGTGTGTTATCAAAATAATTTCCTAAAACTCATTCTTGAAAAATCTAAAACCTCTACTAGTACCTCATTAGTATCTTCTTTATCAACTCTAGGGATCAATGCAAAAAACATACTCTCATGCCTCATACCTTCTATGAATTTTCTTCCATCAACCAAACAAATTCTTGCATTACCGCATACCTTTTCCTCTACCTCTTTCAAGGGCTTCAAATTATGACAAACTATATCCTTTGTCAAAGAATAGGTGTTGGCATGTCCATCATGTACTACTCACTTATCAAATTGCCACGGTCTGCCTAATAACATATGAAAAACAACCATAGGCATAATATCACACAATACCTCATCATGATAATTTCCAATCTTGAACTTTACCAGACATTGTTCATTTACCAAAGCTTTATGATCCTTCTACAACCAACCAATCCAGTATGGATTTAGATTCCTTGTTTCCAATCACAACTTACTAACCATCTCTTCTAAAACAAGGTTATCAGTACTACCTCCATCAATAATAATAGTGCAAACTTTACCTTCACACTTACATATGGTGTGAAACAAATTCTTCCTTTGAGTTGGTTCCTTCTCCTCATTCAACAAGGCTCTTCTAGTAACAAGAATCTCTCCTCTTTCTACATCCTTAGAATGTGAAAACTTAGTGTAGTGCCTCTCATAATATTTCCTTGATAGACTAACAGTTGATATATTATATGATGAGACATTATGATACATTATCTAATATTAGATTCATGGTTATGATGATGCCATTGATGAAACTTTTGATACTTGAGGTTTTATGCACATGTTATGATTAGTATATGGTTGGGTGATCATTATTGAGACACCGATGATTTATGTGTTCTGATATGGTTTATTCAGGTGACTGTGGAGATCTGATTTGATTATGAGGACTAACCCTATCATGAGCACTATATGGTTATCTTATCAAGACTATTATGTGATTATCATGTGATTGATCTTATCTTGATTACTATGTAGCTAATTGTTATATGAGTTGATGTAATTACCAGGTGTTGTTATTAAATGTGATTGAGTGAAAGGGACAATGCTGCATCACTCACTTGTGAGCACCCTGCGATGTTCAAATTCTCTTTCACAGTGTGTCTATATATATATATGTATATGCACAACCATTTGTGTGTTGCAGGTTGCAGGTACCAGGCATCGACTGCACCTGAATTGGCAGGTCTGAGCTTGCCTTAAACCCAATGGATTAGGTGATTAGAGATAACACTTGATCCCCTACCCAAGCCATCATTCTTGAAGAGGATGAGTATCCGGTTTGACACCCTGTCAGTATCATTAGTATTGTCAATATGGTCACTCAGTGTTGCTTGAGGTTTTATATTTCGACCTAGATAGTGGTGAGGTAATTATTTGGCATTTGGTTTTATTTAATTTAAATTGTCTGATAAAATGTCGTTGGTTGTCTTATGTATTAAAATAAATTGTTAAGTAAAAGGGGTATACCTTTGATAAATAAATAAATATATATAATTATAGTTAATAATAAAATAAATTTATAATGTAATGTTATAATTAATAAATAATAATACTATGGTAAATAAATAGAATTTTATAAGGACAAAGTTACATAATTGATTACAATGTGTAATTAAATGTTTAGTAAATGGTTTTACCTGTTTGTGTCAAATTGGGTATCTATTATATTACATTGGTTGGCTGAAGCTATAGGAAGTAAATATTCCATATTTACCAAAATTATGATATTAAATGAAATGTTTTTAATTGTCCTAATGACCAATTTAATAAATTAAAAGTTAAATTTAATCCACTCTATAGTTGGTTGGGATCATTTTGGGTTTCTTGTACAACCGACATTTTTCTCCTCCTATAAACGTTTTTGGTTTTGGGGGGATTTCATTCTTTTTTTTTTTTTGGAGAAAGGGTGGGGAGAATTGTGGGTAAATTTTCTTCTATTGTTGATTATGCTGGGAATTGTGTTTTTGAAATTTTGGATTGTGGAATTGGAGAATTTGGAATTGCAAGAGAAAATTGAGCTCGACATGAAATTTTTGTTTCCTGCCAAGTGTTGGATCCAGGTTGGATTTTGATATTTTGTTTACATTTTCTTTCTTGAGTGTACAACCAATTTGATTGATTTCTCGCTCTGCTCTCTGAAAATAAATGTTTGATTGTTTTATTCTGTCTCTGAACAAAACATTTATTTATTCCAGAATAAAAAAAATTAATAAATGATTATTGCCTTTTTGTTCCTTACGTTGTTTCTAGTGAATGTATTTGGATACCTTAAGAAATGTAATATATATATTATGCAATGACAATAATGGACGAAACTCCTACATCCTGGACACAATGTTTAAATTGCTATTATTGATGCATTTTTTTAAGGTTTTCACTGCGTTTTATTCTTTGGCCGTCGTATTGGAGTTACCCCCTGGGCATCGACCACCATGCTAGGAAAGGCCTGTGTTATAGACATGGTCTCATGTCAGGTTTCCCCGTGCATAGGGGCATACACGATGCACAAACCCAACCTTAGCTGGGTGGGCCGTGTGCCCTATCCATACCCGTGTTCCTTTGCTACCTTCACATCATGATTTTGATCAAGCTCATGCGATTAGAAATTCGATAATTTATTTTATGAGTTGCATTTCATTAATAATATATTTATATATGGGGATGACCCCGCAACACAGCAGTTAGCTGCGAGCCTCACACATGGGAGGTCTTGGGTTTGAGCCTGCTCGAGACCCATGGGTGCTCAATCCAACCATGACAGTGATGGATAGAGTCGACGATAGGAGAGAAGGTAGTGAGAAGTAGCGGGTAGGAAGCGGTCACCATTGGAGGGTCAAAGGAAGTTGTAGGGTGCGGAGCCAAATAGACTACAGGTAGAACGATGGTGGGTGGAGTGTGGTGGAAAGTAGTGGGAGGTGGTTGTGCAGGGGATGTGCTGGAGGAGGCAGAGAGGAGGACACGAAGGATGGGAGGTGGAGGAGGAGGGGAAGGAGAGAAGAAAGAAGAGGAGATGAGTAGATAAGAGATGGAGAAGAGGAGGAGAAGAGTGGAGATGCAGGAGTTGGAGGAAGGGAAGAGAGGTGATGGAGGAGATGAGGAAAGAGGTGGATGAGAGGAAGAAGAGAGATGAATGATGGGATGAGGTCCCCCGAATGTGGCCTCATTGGTTCAAAACTCTAGTCAAAAGCGTTTACTTATCAAAAAAATAAAATATATATTTATATATATATATTATATTATGGTTATATAGTAATTTTTTTTTTCTGATATGTGATAGATTATAGGATAAGTGAAGAAATAAAAATGTTATTTAATAAAAAGATTTTTAATTGGGTAGTTATTGTTAAAATGAGTATTTAATTTGTTATAGATAAATGAATTGGGTATTTAATTAAAGTGATTTGATTTATTTCATATATAGATAGTTGAGAGTTAGGGTTCGTTAAATGAGATAAATGAATCTACATTTACATAGTCTTGTTTACTTAAAGGTTAAATGATAAAATTAATTAGATAAAGTTGTGTTGGAAATACATGTAAATATATCTCAATTAATTGTTATATCTTTACGATAGGAAATTGATTAGATTAATATCTGTCACTTGTGATGCTAATTTAAAAGTTAGTTTTGTGAGTATTATTGTGATATGGAGTATTTGATTGAGTGATTTGTGGATTAGTTAATTTAAATGATTCAGGTTAAATGTTAAATGATTTAGATTACTCTTTGTTAACTAATTAGTAAATGAATGTTAATTATTTTTATTTAATAGTTGATTAATATAATTTCTATGTGAATTAATTAATTATAATATTGTTGTTATAGTATTATATTAAATTTGTAACCTGAATATTAGGGTTTCGTATTAACTAGTTCGGTAGAGATGGTTGTTTTATTAATGATATAGTTATTTAAAAAAAATATAATTATTTGTATTAAATAATCTAATAATCGAACTAAGTGGTTAAGTTAAAATGAATGACATGAAAGTTTAAATAATGCCTTATTTGAGGGAATATCTTCATGGTTATAATGCTAGGATTAATTGTTGTATTAAACAATGTGTCTTGATTATTGGGTTAGATGATTATGTAATTGTTAAAGAAGGATGTCATCTGTGTAAAGTATGTTTAAGGTTCTATTCCATTGGGAAATGTGCTTAGTACAATGGTTTTCTAGAGGCCTAGGAGGGGGTATATTTGTATGAATGGTCCTTAGGGTTGTTTAGCCTTGGGAGTGGTTAGGCTATGTTGTTGGTCATGTGTATTGTGTGAAATAAAAACCTTAAGTGTTGTACTATCTATTCATGATGGTTAAATTGTGGCTATGGGTTGGGACATGGGTTCATATTGTCCTGATTGGTGTTTATGAAATTATGATAGGTTTACAAGTTGGACAATGCCTTGCACTATGTAGGGTTTTCTAGTTGCAAGTAGGGGGAGTGGCTCTCAATGGGGGCCAAAACACAAAGTGGTGTCCAAGACAACCCATTGGAGGGTTTCTTAATCCAATGACAACCTTAATAATGTATTAGGGGGATGGGTAGAATTCACATTAAACAAGATAAAAGATGCCTCACCCATTTCCTATAGCGCTCATTTAGGCTAAGGATGGGTTGAGAAGGCCTGGTTGGAAAGAACAACTTTATTTTCCTCACAAAAGAAATGTTGATTCCGCATGTGTCACCCTATGGGGTCAAGACCTAGTGATAGATTTATTAGGACAACCATAGATGGGGGTTGGGGTCTAGTGAGATA
The DNA here is from genome assembly GCA_007115665.2 of Sequoiadendron giganteum. Classification (NCBI taxonomy): domain Eukaryota; kingdom Viridiplantae; phylum Streptophyta; class Pinopsida; order Cupressales; family Cupressaceae; genus Sequoiadendron; species Sequoiadendron giganteum. The sequence continues at coordinate 578,166,032 of CM021109.1, forward strand.
CTTCCAGGACAACCCATGCAAGGACCATGTGAAGACACTCCTCCCTATCATAGTCTAGCACTCCCTAGTTGTATTTCCTCTTTTTGTTGTGTGTGTGTCTCTAGAAGTGATGTAGGTGTTGAGAATATGGTGTTGTTAGCAATGTTGTTATGGTGTCATGTGTAACCCCTTGCTTATGTTATCATGTTTCTTTCCTAATTATTAGTTGGATGTGGGACCTTATGTTATCTCCTAGCACAAGGGGTGGAACTCAGGGTTCTACATGGTCGGGAGATTGGTGCTTTTTCTCCATTGGGTATTCTTTCTGCATGTTTGTGCGCATGGAGATGGATCATTGCGCTGTGGACTCTAGTTCTTGTTCTAGTTTGAGAAGACATCCTATCATGTATTTATATACTGGACTTTATTTCTATTTGTATCTCTTAATGTAATCTAATGTAATATTACTTCATGTACTAGAGGAAGCTATGTTGAAATTACTATAATGAGGTAACAATTATTGATGATCTCTTCTTGTAAAGAGTACTGTAAAGTAATGCATCATTCATATGTAAGTTAGCTAGAAAATGATTTTTAAGGTTTGATTATCAGTTGTCACATTATAGAATTGAGTGTTGCAAGTATGAATGTGTTTGATGGTGTTTTCATTAATGTCAATACAGTGCAGGTTGAGTACAAATGGTACTTGTATAGTTGAGATATTGTAGAGTGTTTAGAGTACATGGAGTTGTATTTATGAAGTTGTAGTTTTGTTTTTGCCAAGTTCTTTTGAGAAAATTTGAGAAATAATGAAGGTAGTATTGAAGTGTGTATTCTGAGTGTGTCATGGTATTGTGGTATGCATTTATCCTATGTTGATCCTATTCTTATGCGGATCTGTAAGTATTTTCATGAGTTTCAATGGATAATATATCTCGATTTTTAGCTTTTGGTTCGATGGAGAGTAATAGATATGTTCACTGGTGTGAGAATTGGTGTGACAAAACTATTTATTTGTGGACTAGGAGAAATGTTTTGGCTTCGTAGTCCTTTGATATTTGGTTTTAGATCTTGCGGATCTGAGAGATGATTCTTTCTTATGGTTTTTGTGTTATGACAAATTTTCCTATGGTTTGGCACTCTGGAAGACCCACTCCAGAGCTCCTATGTTTTGCTGGTTGGTCCGGTTGGACTGGTGAAGAGTTCTTTGTGAATGAAGTTTTTTGTAACTGCTATAGATGTACTTGAGGTGTACTCAGAGATGGTAAAATATCTGGTGAAGCATTCTGAATGATCCATGTGTGATTATCTTGCTGGAGATGCATGTACTTCAAAGACCATTGGTTTTTTCATTAGGTTTGGCCGACCTGGTGTCTACACGTTACATTAATCTTTTGCATTGACTTAAGGAAGTGTGTGATTGATCCAAGATGTTGTTTGGGTGCTAAATAAAATATGTAATTGGTCCTCTCTCATTCTTATCCATCGTGGGAATGTTGAGTAGCCGACCTAGTAGAATGTTTCTAAGGTTGAAGATGGTATAAAATAAAATCAAGTTGTGGTGAATTTGATATCCATCCATCCACAAATCAAGCAAGTGAGTGAAGTGTTTGAACAAGTATGAAAATAAAAGAGTGGAAGAGAAAGTTGATGCAACAGTACTTTAAGGTGGTAGATTCCTGAAAGTAGTGAGCTAATGGTGTCTATAATATTTTGATCAAGTTACGAATGTGTGGAACCCTAGTGGTGGATCTTTATTTATCTCTTTTTATTTTTTGTAGGTAGTGAGCCTCTTTTCTAGATAGTGAGTCCTTTGAAGGCAGTGAGCCTTTGTATTTTGGAAGTGAGCCCTCTGGTAGTGAACCTTTGTATCTGGTATTGCATTACTACTATATTGTGAGTTAATCCTCACCATGGTTTTTCCCTCATTGGGTTTTCCATGTAAATCTGGTTTCTTTGGTGTTTGCTTTCTGTTATTTGCATTTCATGTTTACACTTAATAAAAGATTGAAGTTAAAGTGAAAAGATTAAGTTTAGAAGAAAAGTTATTTGATACAACTGATTCACCCCCCCTCTCAATTGTCTTGTGCATTTCAAAAATTGGTATCAGAGCTTTGGCTCCTCAGTGAAAAGATTAAATTTTTGAGGTAGATCAGATGGCGCACAAGTTGCAGATTCCTATTTTTGATGGAGCTAATTATAGTGTCTAGAAAGAAAGTATGAGAAGTTATCTAATTTCACTTAGTTTCAATACTTAGAAAACCGTGGAGACAAAGTGTGTGATAACAACAGCTGGTCCTTCCTCTACTGATGAGATTGTAGCTTATGAGGAGAATGAAAGAGCAAGGTATGCTATCTTTAGTGCTCTATATAAAAATGAAAGAACAAAAGTTATTTCTCTAGCTACTCCTCATGAAGTATGGACAAAATTGAAGGACATTTATGAAGGTAATGATAGAGTAAAGTTGTCAAGAAAACTAACTACTAAGAAAAAATTTGAGAACTTGAGATTGGAAGATGGAGAAGACATTGCAAGCTATTATTAGAGAGTTAAACTTATTGTAAATGAAATCAAGAATCAAGGTGGTACCATGTCAGATGGAGATATAATTGAGAAGATCTTGATTACCTTACCAGCCAATTATAGTGACAAAGTATCTACTATTGAAGAATCATATGATCCAAAGAAATTTACTAAGGAGCATCTATTTGGTGTGCTAACTCCATTTGAGATGAGAAAATTTTCAAGAGAGAAGGATAAGACTGAAACAAATTTTAAAGCAATGAAGATAGGAGATGATTCAGATGATGATGATTCAGAAAATTGGAAGCAAATTTCACAAGGAGATTGAAAAAAGGTACTGGTAAATACAAAGGTAAGTTACCTTTTAATTGTTCTAGTTGCAGAAATATTGGTCAATATGCAACAAGATATCCTAATAGAGCTACACACAAGAAGAACAAGAACAATAACAATAATCAGAAGGATAAAAAGGATAGGAAGTTCAAGAAATTGTATTATGTGAAAGAAGATGCAAGAATTTTTGATGATGAATCTGATTTAGAGGAAGATAAAGACGAATGTTTGTTTCTAGCCTTGGAAAATAAAGCTGTATCTACAAATCATGGAAGATATGCGAAGGAATCCAGTTCAGAGTGCAAGAAGGATGAAACATAAGGTACTCTAGTAACTAATTTTCATGCTAGATAGAATGAAGACTTTTGGGTAATTGACAATGGATGTTCAAATTATATGATTGGAGATAAGAGTAAGTTTACTAAACTTCAGAAGTATGATGGAGGAATAGTTATGTTTGGAGATGACTCTAGTGCTAGGATTATTGGTAAAGGAACAATTAGTTTTGATGGAAAACATAATACTGATGATGTTTATTATGTAAAGGGATTAAGGCATAATCTCTTAAGTGTTGGAAAAATGTGCAACAAAGGTTTTAAGCTTGTGTTTCAGGATAACACTTGTGAGATCAGAAAAGGATTTGGAACTGTGGTAGAAGCTAGAAGAAGAACTCATGGAAACATCTATCAACTTAAGGGTGGTGATGGTCAGTGTTTTGATTCTTAGATTAATGAGAGTTGGCTCTGGCACCAAAGGATGGGACATGTGAATTTTGATAATCTGATCAAGATCAATTCTAGGGAAGTTGTCAGAGATATACCTAGAATCATAAAGCCTTCAAAATCAATCTGCAGAAGTTTCCAGTTGGGAAAACAAACAAGAAATAGTTTTAAAGATAAAGAACAACCATCTACCAGAATGCTATAATTAATCCATACAAACTTCTGTGGTCCTACAAGAACATGAAGCCTAAATGGTGACAGGTACTTTATGCTCTTGTTTGATGATTACTCTAGGATGACATGGGCTACATTTCTTACAAAAAAGGCTCAGGCTCTTCATAGATTCAAGGTGTTTAAGGAAAGAGTAGAAAATGAGGCAAACCTAAGAATCAAATGCTTAAGGTCTGATAGAGGTGGATAATTTACATTTGGTGAGTTCAATTCATTCTATGAAAATCATGGAATAAAAGACATTATTCTGCTCTTAGAACCCCTTAGTAGAATGGAGTTGTGGAAAGAAAGAACTGAATTGTTCAAGAGGCTGCCAGAACTATGATGAAATAATTTTTTTTTCTTGATGTGTATTGGAGAGAAGCAATCCATACTACTGTTTACATTTTTAATAGAGTTCAAATCAAAGGTAACAATACTAAGAATCCTTATGATTTATGGACTGGTAAGACTCCTACTGTTAAATACTTTAAGGTATTTGGAAGTAGATGTAACATTAGAAGAGATGATGAAAATCTTGGGAAGCTTGATGCTAGATGTGATGAATAAAATTTTCTTGGATATTCAAATAAAAACAAAGCATATAGATGATTCAATAAGAGACTAAGGAAAATAATTGAAAGTTCTAATGCAAACATTGATGAAGCTATGTATAGACCAGTGGAAATGGATGAAGTTGAACCCGATGATCCTATCTGTGTGCAAATACAAGAAGAAAAGGAAGAGAAAGAACAAAGTGATAAAAAGAAGAGATTCCAGAACTTGCACCTAAGACTCCTAAATATGTTCAGAGAAATCATCTAAAGGAACAAATAATTGGAGACATAAGTGAAGGAGTGAAGACAAGAAACAAAGTGGTTGAGGTAAACTTGGGTTTAATTTCTAAGATAAAACCTAAGACTATGTGTGAAGCATGTAATGATGAAAGCTGTGTTAGAGAAATGAAAGAGGAACTACAATAGATAGAGAAGAATGAGACATGGGAACTAGTCCCTAGACCTGCAAAAAAGAACGTAATCAGTTCAAAATGGTATTCATAAACAAGCTAAATGAAGATGGTGAAGTGGTAATTAATAAAGAAAGACTGGTATGTAGAGGATATTCACAGGTTGAAGGTGTTGAATAGACCGAATATTGAGAGGGGGGTTGAATCAGCATCCACATAAACTTATTGAAAAAATACTTGTAATTTTTTTGTAGCATAGAACAAATAAGATTAATAACAAAACATGAGATTCCACAACACAAGAACACCAGATTTTATGTGGAAAAACCAATGAGGGAAAAACCATGGTGAGAATTTGCTCACAATATATATAGTTATTTCAATATTGATTACAAAGAGGCTCACTGCCAGATACAACAAGCTTGCTACTTACAAGGACTCACTATCCAAACATGGAGGCTCACTACATACAGAAATTTTGTAAACAAAAAATGGCTAACCGCTAGATTTGAACTGATGAAGTTAAACCACAAGTGCAGATTCAATTCCTTTGATGCTCAGAGTATTCACTCACATGACAATAGACCAATCTTCAACCATCTATTCATACACTTCACTTATACACATATACATACACATTTCTTCTTCTTTTTTCATTCACTTTTCTTCAAGTATTCTCATCTTCTAACCATCTTGCATATATACCTAATATATCCACATGCATCAATTAGGTCAACCTAATTGAATTCAATTCATATTTTTAAAATGATAACTTTTCAGCTTCACATAAAGATTTTATGAAATTCACCCGTGTCATGCAACATCATGTCGGTTGGGACCAAAGCTAGGTCTCACATATAATCCACAATCCATGTTGGGCTATAGACTGAATATTAGGTCGGCCATGATTATAACCTAATATTGAAGTGTAGTCACAAAAATTGATGACAATACATCAATCGAACATATGAACATCTGAGAGTGCATATATACTTGCTTCCAACAAACATAAGCCTTTTCCCAAAACCTTAGATCATACCGATTATTGGAGAGAATATGTGGACCACAATACCAGATCAAATATTAGATGGGATAAGCATGATCTGCACACCAGTACAAGGTACCAGACCAACATGGTGACATCATTAAAAATATAGGACATACTTCCAACAATCTCCCCCTTTGGCATTGATCGCAACATGTGCAAAAAGTCCAATTCAAAAATTCTCCTTCAATCTCTCCAAAAATTCTCTTTCAAAACTCCAAATCTCTCAAAATCTCTCCCCCTTTGACATCAATGGAAAAGGGAACCAAAAAGATGTAAACATGGTGACATCTAAAGTTCAAGGTTTATAATTCATTCAAAATTTCAAAAACTTCAAAACTTTTTTAGCATTCAAACTTTCAAAGTTCTTTCAAACCAAAATGACACTTTTCACTTGAAATACCTTTCTGTACCTTTCTTTGATAACATAATATAATTTCTTCCATTCAAGTAATGCATAATCTATTCTTGTACACATAATTTCCAATATAGCCAACGGTGTGAAGGAGGATGACCAATTTGTGGATGAACATTGTTTTTCACAGTCTTCTGCATTAGAGTGTATTCCAGAAAGATGGTCTAACCGGACCTCAACAATTCCCTTAAGAAGCTAGAAGGTCTTCACTACATCATCCCTTTTTCTCTGCACAATGATAATCTCAACTTGTAGTTCACTGACTCTCAGCCTTTTCTTTCCTTCTTTGTCTTCAAAAATATCAAACTTCTTTCCAATGTTGTTCAATTCAGATTTAATTGCTTCAATTCTACTTCTAAAATTATCTACTGCAGCAGGCCACCAGAGACAACATTTAAATATGTTTGAAATTTATTTTACACACTTCTTCATCTCCATGATCGGTTCAGATAACATTTTCTTTTCTTTAAAACATCTCTTTTCAACCAAATCTTCCAACTTGCATCCTTCTGGACCTTCAAGCAACATTCTCTCTTCAACTATTTAAATTAAATTTTTAGGTAAGGAATCATAAATGATAGATACATCAAAACCTTTACGAAGTGGATATTCAACTAAGGCATCATCAATTTTAAGTCTGTCAATAGGAGAGGCCGTACTCCATAAATCACCTATTTTATTCATTTTCCCTTTAATCAACATAGACTAGATGCCATCTGGATCTAAAGATTCTAATCCAACCAGAGATTCTTCTTCTTATTCCATCTCTTCAAGAATAACAATGATATTTTTGGAGATAGCTTTTCTTTTCTTCAATTCTGGAGGGGAATCACTAGTGACTGATTCCAACTCTTTTGTTCTGAAGGAAGAACCTTCCTCAAATTGACTCAACATAGTTTCATCAAAGCTCATTACATTTTGCAAGGATCATAAATTTTTTTTACACACACTTTCTTTATCTTCTAAAATTTCCTAGTGTCTACATATCTATCTTGCAACGCAAATGCTAGATTCCCACTCAACATCTTTCCTCCTCGGTAGCGATTTAAGAAAATAAATTACCAAACATGTAAGAAAGGACCCAAAATGGAATGGGTATCCTTCTCCTAGTGACATTCGTATGTTCTCGGTGAGATTTTCAAGAATTAGCTGAAACAGATCAAAATTTTTGTGCTCTTTTACTATTTTATGCGCCAAATACACTGCAATGGTTGAAGTAGAGATTTCTTGATTTCTAAAATAAATTTTGTAAGAAATACCATATGCAACATACCTAACCAAGGAATTGAAAATAGTATCGGTCAATAGTGCTCGAGGATCTTTGTCAACTCCTGTCATTTCCTCTACTTCCTTGTATTTTATAGTCTTCCGTCTAGGAAGTTCTCCAACGTTGCACAATCTGATAACGACTTCGATTGCTTCCTTAAAAATGGCATAGGATTTATCCAATACAATGTTGTCATCCTTGAATTTTCTCAAAAGGAACAAGATAAATTATCTGTGAGTAATTCAAGGGAATTCTTTCCATAAATCCAAACCTAGGGTTTGTAAGTTTCGTAAGTCGCTCGGTTCCAACCCTAATTCCATCTTCTTTATTTTGCAATGATCGAATTCATCCAACTCGACTCCTTTTAACTTTAGAGGGATAATACCACTCAATCCTTTGTTACAAATATCAATTATAGCTCTTAAAATTCAACAAGAAAAATCTTCTATTACCTTCCTTTGCAACTGCGAGATAGGGAAGCTTTCGTCACTTGCTTTCGAATGTTCACAATGTTCTCTCAAAGGGCTTTGAATCGCTTCAGAAATGCTTCAAGAGAGTTCCAAGTCACTCTATGGATATTTTGAATGTATTTGATGATCAAAATGATTTGTGAAATTTCCTTTGCACTCCATCATTTTTCCCTAACTCACATTATTTGCAAAAAGCTGACAAACTTCTCTTCCACTCTACAATGAGAAACACTAATTTAATCCATAAAGGAGCATGCTTGCTCTTTTTCTTCTGGTTCCTTTTGCATCACCTTTTTCCTATCATTCCTTACAACATATCCACGTGCTAGAACCTGACACAGTGTACTTCTGGGGGTTTAATTGATTTTTTGATAAAGATCCCCCTAAGACCATGCTAGGTCTAATTCCTGGAGGATTCATTTGCACTAGATGGGGGTATAGATGCATCAGTAGTATTTGATTCTTCTTTATTTTTCCATATCTTGTTCATTTCCTTCTTAACCTCTTCCTTATCAATATTTTTCACCGGTTTATTAGCTTCCACCAGAGAAAACTATTTTTCCTTTTTACTTCTATACACTTTTGAAATATGTCCCTGTTTCTTGCAATAGTAACAAACAATATTTCTCTAAATTTTTTGATTTCCATTAATCCCTATTCTACATTCATTTTCTTTATGTCCAAACATTTTATAGGTATAGGAATATCCATCAAATGATTGACTCATCCTTCTTCTATTGAACCTATTCATCATCGCCTGACTAATCATCCTTATCGAAGATTTGCATTCAATAGCTTTATGTCCTATCTTCTTGCATGTATAACATTGTCCAAAGAAGGGGCCAATAAACTGATTCATCCTACTCCTACACTCAGTTTCCTTATGGCCAAATTTATTACATGAAAAAAAAACACCATTGAATGATGAGAACCTTTGTGCATTTGGTTGTCTGATAGGTGATCTCCTTCCAGAGTTTATTTTTTGCTTTCCTTTATCTTGAGTCTTCTGAGTGATTACTGGATTTGAGTTCTTCATTTTTTCACCAACTTCATTACCTAATCCATCTTTGTCTTTAGAAAGTTTCTATCCTGCTATTAATTCATCAAGCTTGGTGGATCTTGTCTTAAAGTCATCTTCACAGAGTTTTTCTTTCTCAATTTTTTCTTTCAAATTCACCACTTCCTGTTCAAGCCTAGAGCAAACATCAGCCTTGCTTTGTATTACTATTTTTAGGCACTCTTCAACTTTCTTCTTTTCATCTATTTTCAAGCTTAGTCTGGTGTTCAATTCATTTTCTTGTTTCAATTCCTCACTTACTTCTTTGTATATTTCTTTTAATTTCTTCAACTGCTCTTTCAATTTTCAGATGTATTCATTTCCTTCATCTAGATTTTCCTTTAGATCTCTATTTTCAATTTCATCCTTGTCAAGATCTTCTTCTTTATCCATTTGTTCAATCTACAAGATCTCCATCAAGCTATTAGACTTCTCTAGAGGAACCAATAATTCGATACCAATTGTTGAATAAACCGGATATTGAGAGGGGGGTGAGTCATTATTCACACAAAATTATTGAACAAATACTTCTAATTTTGTTGCAGCATAGAACAAATACGAGTAATAACGAAACATGAGATTCCATAACACAAGAACACCATATTTTATGTACAAAACCCAATGAGGGAAAAACCACAGTGAGGATTAGGTCACAATATATATAGTGATTTCAATATCAGTTACAAAGAGGCTCATTACCAGATACAAAAATCTCACTGCTTACAAGGACTCACTGTCCAGACATGGAGGCTCACTGCCTATAGAAATTGTGTAAACAAAAAATGGCTAACTGCTAGAGTTGAATTGATGAAGTTACACCACAAGTGCAGATTTAGTTCCTTTGATGCTTAGAGTATTCACTCACATGACAAAAAACTAATATTCAACCATCTATTTGCACACTTCGCTTATACACATATACATACACATTTCTTCTTCTTTTTGCATTCACTTTTCTTCGCTTCTTCTCATCTTCTAACCATCTTGCATATATACCTGATATATCTACATGCATTAATTAGGTCAACCTAATTGAATGTAATTCATTTTTTCACAATGATAACTTGTTGGCTTCATATAAAGCTTTTCAAAAATTCACCCGTGTCATGCAACATCATGTTGACTAGGACCAAAGCTAGGTATCACATATAATCTAGAATCCATGTTGGGCTATAGACTGAATATTAGGTCAGCCATGATTAACCTAATACTGAAGTGCAATCACAAAAACCGATGCCAACACATCACCCAAACATATGAACATATAAGAGTGTATACATACATGCTTCCAACAAACATAAAACTTTTCTCAAAACCTTAGATCATACTGATTACTAGAGAGAATATGCAGACCAAAATACTGGATCAGATACTAGATGGGATAAGCATGATCTGCACACCGGTACATGGTACCAGATTAACATGGTGACATCAATGACAATATAGGACATACTTCCAATAGAAGGAATAGATTTTGAAGAAAATTTTGTACCCATAGCAAGAATGAAGGCCATTCAGATGTTCTTGGCATTTTCAGCTCATAAAGACTTCAAATTTTATCAGATGGATGTCAAGTCTGCATTTCTAAATGGAGAACTGGAAGAAGAAGTATATATGGAGCAACCAAAATGTTTTTAATTGTTTGACAAACTGGATATGGTTTGTGAGTTAAATAAGGCATTATATGGACTTAAACAAGCTGCTAGAGCTTGGTATGCAAGATTGGATAGATACTTGAAAAAGCAAGGATTCAACAAAGGATCTATAGACAAAAATATTTACTTCAGGGTTGAGAAAAACAAGATATTGATAGTTCTAGTATATGTTGATGGTATCATTTTTTCCGGAAATGAAGGTGTGTGTAAGAAATTTGCTGAAGAGATGCACAAATAATTTGAAATGTCTATGATTGGTGAATTGAATTTCTTCCTTGGACTTCAAGTAAATCAAATTGAAAAAGGGATATTCATTCCACAATCCAAGTTTGTTAAGGAATTGTTATAGAAGTTTAGAATAGATGACTCCAAACCAGTCGGTACCCTTATGGTAATTAGATATAAGCTGAGTAAGAATGATGAATTTGCTAAAGTTGATCAAAGGATTTATAGATCCATGATTGGTGGAATGTTGTATCTTACTGCTACTAGACCTAATATCATGCATGCAGTATGTTTAGTTGCAAGATTTCAAGAAGAACCTAATGAAGCACATGTAACAACTGTGAAGAGGATATTCAAATATCTTAAAGGAACTCCAGATTATGGATTATGGTATCCAAAGGACAATGATTTCACATTGAATGTCTACACTGATGCAGATTGGGTTGGCTGTGTAGATGACTAAAAGAGTACAAGTGGTGGTGCATTCTTCCTTGGAGGAAGATTAGCTCCATGGTTGAGCAAGAAATAGGATTTAGTTTCTTTATCCACTGCAGAAGTAGAGTATATTGCAGCAACATCCTATTTTACACATGTACTTTGGATGAAGCAAACCTTGATGGACATAGGTGTGGTGAGTGATGAACCTATTTCTATATTTTGTGACAATACAAGTTCTATAATTTTTTTGAAGAATCTAGTGATGCATTCTAGAATAAAGCACATATCTATCAAGTATCACTTTTTGAGGGAGAAGGTATTGTAGAGTGAAGATAGACTTGAATATGTACCTACCATAGAACAAGTTGTAGACATATTCACTAAGGCCCTTCTAAAGAATACTTTTGAGTATCTCAGAGGGAAGTTAGGGGTTACCACCTCTCCTTCTTTGAACTAAGGTCACATGGAGGTGCATTAGTCCAGTGGATTCACAAACTCTTTTTATTTTGGATGATGATTGAGGTCTACTCCTCAAGGGGAGTAGAGAAGTGCATTGTTGTAGTATGTGATGTGGGTGTACTCCTTAGGGGGAGTGAACAAATATTTATATGGAAATAAATTATTTTTCCATTGATGTCAAAGGGGGAGAGAATCATGTGAAAATTTTATGCTTGGCAGGTTGTCACTTCTAAAAATCATGTATGCCATCTTTGATGTTTTTTCACATCATGTGTTGCCATCAATGGCAAAGGGGGAGATTGTTGCAAGTATGAATGTGTTTGATGGTGTTGTCATTGATGTCAACACAGTTTAGGTTGAGTATAGATGGTACTTGTATAGTTGAGATATTGTAGAAGTTCTTAGAGTACATGGAGTTGTATTTATGAAGTTGTAGTGTTTTTTCCAAGTGCTTTTGAGAAAATATGAGAAATAATGAAGGGAGTGTTGAAGTGTGTATTTTGAGTGTGCTCCGGTATTGTGCTCTACATTTATTCTATGTTGATCATATTCCTATGTGGATTTGTAAGTATGTTCATGAGTTTCAATTGATAATATATCTTGAGTTTTAGCTTATGGTTCGATGGAGAGTAAAAGATATGTTCATCGGTGAGTGAACTAGTGTGACAAAACTATCTATTTGTGGACTGGGAGAAATGTTTTGGCTCTGTATTTCTCTGATATTTGGTTTCAGATCTTACAGATTTGGGAGATGACTCTTTTTGATGGTTTTTGTGTTCTGACAAATTTGCTTGTGGTTTGGCACTCTGAAAGACCTGCTCCAAAGCTCCTATGTTTTGCTAGTTGGTCCGGTTGGACTGGTGAAGAGTTTTATGTGAATGAAGTTTGTTGTAATTGTTGTGGATGTACCTGAGGTATTCTCAGAGATGGTAAAATGTTTGGCAAAGTGTGTTGAGTGATCCATGTGTGATTATCTTGTTGGAGATGTGTGTACTTCAAATATCATTGGTGTTTTCATTAGGTTTGGCTGACATGGTGTCTACACATTACATTAAGCTTTTGCATTGACTAAAGGAAGCATGTGATTGATCCAACATGTTGTTTGGGTGCTAAATTAAATATGTAATTGGTCCTCTCTCATTATTTTCCACTGCAGGAATGTTGAGAAGCCAACCTAGTTTGAATTCATAAATGAAATTGTATAGCTGACCTTGGAGAATGTTTCTAAGGTTAAAGATGGTATAAAAGAAAATCAAGTTGTAGAAAATTTGATATACATCCATCCATGAATCGAGTAAGTGAGTGAAGTGTGTGAACAAGTGCAAAAAGCAGAGAGTGGAAGAATGAATTGAGGCAACGGTACTTTAAGGTGTTAGATTCCTGAAAGAAGTGAGTTGATGGTGTCTACAATATTTTAATCAAGTTGCGAATGTGTGGAACCCTAGTGGTGGATCTTCATTTATCTCTTTTATTTTCTGTAGGCAATGAGCCTCTTTTCTGGATAGTGAGTCCTCTGAAGGCAGTGAGCCCTTGCATCTAGGCAGTGAGCCTTTATATTTTGGTAGTGAGCCCTTTGGCAGTGAGCCTTTGTATCTGGTATTGCATTACTACTATATTGTGAGTTAATCCTCATCATGGTTTTTCCATGATTGGGTTTTCCATGTAAATCTAGTGTCTTTGGTGTTTTCTTTCTGTTATTTTCAGTTCATGTTTTTACTTAATAATTGATTGAAGTTAAAGTGAAAAGATTAAGTTTAAAAGTAAAGTAATTTGATACAACTGATTCATCCCCCCTCTTAGTTGTGTTGTTCATTTCAACAATGAGAATATAAGATCATTTAATTTGGTGCTTTAAAATGAAACTTACATGTTAGATCGATCATGTTATCTTTTATTGTTGATGAAATGTTTCTAGTAATCCTGACTGTTAGTTTTATGAGTAGCACAGTCAAGGAACCTTAGGGACCTAGGACTAGATTATTATGTTATGTTATGCATTCTAAAAGTTATTTATTTAATTTTTATTTTTCATTAATTTGACCTAGTTAGTGTTGTCCTCTGGGGTTCCTTGGTGGGGGCATTACAATCAAAATATTCATCTACATGTGCAACTCATGCATTACCCTTAGGTCTTCTATTTTTCCTTCCTTGATGTTGAGGACACTCATAGGATATATGTCCTTCTTCTCCACACTGGAAACAGGTTCCACGAAATCCTCCTCTTCCTAGTCCTCGTCTAGATCTTCCTCTTCCTCTTTGGTCTCCATTATTCCAATCACGAGGATGGTAGGTGTTATCTCCTTTTTGGTTCTAGCTTCTTCTAGATCCTTCACCTTTCTTTTTATCTTTATTTCGACCTCCATATGACCATCCAATAGTCTTTCCACCATGACCCCCATCTCTTTGCTTACTTTCAAATCTTCTATTCAACTTTTCTTGTACCTTCAAAACAAACTGATATGCATCTTCAATGGTAGACATTATTACCAAACCCAACTCTTCTTGAATACTCAACTTCAACCCATTTATGTAATGGGAAAATTTCTCCTTATTGGCCTTAGAATGACCTGTTTTGATCAAGACATGATATAATTATTTTGTATAATCCTTGATGGATTTTCCCGCTTGTTTCAACCCTTACATCTTCTTCAACAAATCTAGTTCATAATCCACATGAATGAAGTATCTTTTTAATTTTTCCACCATATGATCCCATCTTGTTATTTTCTCTTTCCCTCTTCAATTTCTTTCTAGTTGTACCTCTTTCCACAAAATAGTCGCATGAACCTTTAGCTCGGTCTTTGCAAATTTGACCCTTTCTGGATCTTCCACCTCCTCATAATCAAAGTAATCCTCCATATCATTGATCCAATCAATCAATTCTTCTGGGTTAAGATTTCTAGAAAATGTAGAAACATCGATCTTCAGCCTTTTCCCAATCTTAGAGATGACCTTAAATAATCTAACTTGCTTTGGATCTATTGCATCTTGTTCTTCTTTGAACTGTTCCTCATTTTCAGCTTCATCTTCACTTTCATCTCCTCTTCTTGGCTCAAACCCTCAGTGCAACTCCTCTTGCAGTGCTTGAACTTATCTCTGTAGGGATGTAAAACCCTCTTCTAGTACAATAACATTCCTTCCACCACCATGATTTCTTTGCAGAGGCATTATGATCACCTTTCTAAGAAACCCACAACCACAAGTCCTGGTGCAAATTGCCTCATGTTCGACGATTTGTTTACACACTCAAGAAAACCTACTCTGATACCACTTGATGAACGGTACTCCCCTTGCAATATAAAATTCACAAAAACAACAGATAAAGGCATAAAGAAAATGCAAGAAGGAAGAAAATATTTTCTATTATTACTAAAATAAAAAGTGAAATTACAACATTATATTTGCCATCACATGGGCTTTCTGATTACATAAATCTGCAAATCTATAAATCAGAACCACCATCTATGCTGCTTTGGCCTCCTTTCTATAGCCCCCTTTCACATCCTTTATTTGGAAGGTGTAACTACCCTAGAATCTTCTGGAAAGTGTAACTTCCTCAAGAATATATTTTGAAATATTATTAATTTTGGTAGTACAACTTCATGGGGTCATAAGTTTTGATTCGACTGTTAGATTTTCTATTATAATACCTTTTCGGAAAGCTCTCAAGAAATGTTCCACCAAAAATTTAGGACTGAAGGCCAACTACTTTCATTTTTCACCAATTTTTAGGCCCATCCAGAGCCTCTAAGTGCCTCAAAATTGACTTCGAATATTTTAATAGGATTTTCAAAAATTGAAATTTGAATATCTCTCAAATGAAAAATGGTATTGAAGTGATTTCTTTGCCATTGGCTTAAATTTACCATTCTGGAGGTCTATGTAAGATTTCATGTCCAACCATGCATAAATGCAAACTTACTAGAAATAGTGACCCAACAAAATTTAGCCTTTATTAAAAAGAAACAACATATTTTTTTGGGTGATGCAAGACTGCTCTTACACCCTAGATGCTCCTACATCATACCTGTTAGAGTAATAAGTTATATGCTTAATTAATTATATCATACTGGTTAATTAATTAAGTCACTTATTCCTCTAGTTGCTTAAGCTAAACTTAGGCACATTAATAATTGATTAATTATTAATTGTGCACACTAGGGTTACCTTTTAGGTCAACATTAGGGTTGCATACTTTGCTTTTATAAAGCAAATCATCTCATTGTAATATTGAATTCTTGAATATATCATTTTGCACATTCACATGCAAAGCTCTGCTTTTTTATGTTTTCTCTTATGTGGAAGTTGTTTAGGTTTGCATGTCTGATCTAGGGTTTCTAACATGGTATCAGAGCCTTGACATGTAGCCCCTTCTCAAATTCTAGAGAAATTCATTGCAGAGTTCGTTCAGGGTTCCTCAAGGGTATCATGCCTTGAGTTCATTTATGCAATGTTTTGGATCAGATCGAGCTTCACCATTGGATTCAGAGCACTGGAAAAAGTCAAGATTGGCTTTTATTTTGCAGATTTTGGTCATCATTTGCTAGATCTATGAGGGTTTTAGTTTTGGTGATTTTTTGGAAGCTTTGGAGGTAGCCATTTTTTCGAAGCATTTTGAGTAGAAACGGAGGTCACCATTACGTTCGCAGTGCCCCAAAACCCTAAGATTGCCCTTCGTTTCGTTGATTTTGGCGAAGTTGATCCAGAAGGAAATTTTTTTTTGCTAGGGAGGTCGTACGGCCTCCCCAGCATGCTTCCCGAGGCACGGTTTTCGAAAAAAAATCGACAAAAAAATGGAAATGCGCTTTGGTTTTCGTGCTGCCAGTTCTAAAGGAAGGCGCCACCGGGCAGCCATCGGCCCACCGCTGCCACCAGTGGCTCCCCCTCCATTCACCGCCAGCCCAAGCTCAGCCCCCATGGGCCCAAGTGCCATCTGCTAGGGTCATATGGGGGACCAGGCCCCTCGCACCCAACCCCCGGCCGGACATCCAGCCCCTAGCCCACCCCGCGAGGTCATATGGCGACCAAGGGCTCTAGCTGAATTTTTTTTTGCAAGGGGGGCCGAATTTTTGCGCCGATGGTCAGATGGCCATCAAATTTTTTGCAGTGAAGTGCTGACGTTAGCATGACATCATCGGCCGTAAGGCAGTTTGTCCCCTCCTAACCCTAATTTGCCCTAAAAGAGCAGTTTTTTTTGTTTTTGGCATAACTTGGGCATACAGTATCAAAATCGGGCAAACAAGATATTGCCAGAAAGCTGGTTCCGAGCACTATCCTATGGTATAGTTTAGTTTATATTATTTTCTTGTTTTAGTACATTTATTCTTAGTTGAAGTTAGATGTACGTTTTATGCTTCCGAGCTCATAACTCTTTGCCACGATCTCTGATTTTTGCTATTTTTGCGACATTGGAAAGGTATTGAGGAGCTTTATGTTGCAGTCCATGCAATTTTTTCTATTTGTGTCTCAAGTTTATTGTTATTCCAAATTTGGCCTGATGGGTGCTTTGGAGATTACTTGGATATTTTGACAGTTGGGAAAGTGCAACTTGCATCTTTGCACTTCATTTTCAGTGATACATCATTCAATAATTGACTGCTGCTTCATAGATTCCAAGGTTGTTCCCATTTGGAGCTTTCGAGTGTTCCATGGCATCGGGTTTGCTGTTGCATCATTATGATTCTTATACGGTTTCTTATAGACAGAAGTATCTTTCCTTGCTTGCCAGATTGTGGTTCCAGTGTTACTCTACAACGTTCTTCCAGTGCTTCTTTGCAGCATGTCATATCATTGTAGGGGGGTTTTGTCCCACTGGGTTTTCCTCCTCTACCTCTTTCTTGCATTTGTAAATGGGTACCTGATCAGGCCTAGTTGTCGGGACCCATCTTTGCTTGCATGCATCTTCTTCTAGTGTTTTAGCTTCTTCCTAAGTTCATCTTAAGGGGGGGCATTAGAGTAATAAGTTATAAGCTTAATTAATTATATCATACTGGTTAATTAATTAAATCACTTATTCCTCTAGTTGCTTAAGCTAAATTTAGGAACATTAATAATTGATTAATTATTAATTGTGCACACTAGGGTTACCTTTTAGGTCAACATTAGGGTTGCATACTTTGCTTTTATAAAGAAAATCATCTCATTGTAATATTAGATTCTTGAATATATCATTTTGCACATTCGCATGCAAAGCTCTGCTTGTTTATGTTTTCTCTTTTGTGGAAGGTGTTTAGGTTTGCATGTCTGATCTAGGGTTTCTAACAATACCATCTCATTCTTCACAAACTTCAATGCCAGAACATGGTCTTCAAAACATAAAATAGTAACCACCTTGATAGCTTGCTTGTTGATCATATGCAACATATCCAACCACATAAACTTATCATGAATTCTGCTGAGCACATACTTGAACCATTCATCTTGATATCAAAAATTTGGGAAATTATTTTAGACATGTAATTTCTTCTTTGTCAAACTTTCAAATTTAGGTTTAAGATCAAAATAATCTCCTGTTAGCTCATTAACCTAGTATTCTGCTATGTTTGCATGATCATATTCTTCCATCTTTGTGTGGATGCAAATCCACACATCCTCTGTGTGTATCACACCATATAAAACCCTCAAAAAGAACCCTCAAGGTCCTTCTCCATGGATTTGTAAGGGTGTTTCTTAAACTTAGGTCTTGGCCACTCCAAGACATCAATTAATTGAGTAAACATCTTGAATCACTTCTGAAACTAGGGTTAAGCAGGAAACTATAAATACCTTTAAATTATTTATCAGTAGGGTTTCACACAACAACTTGGAATCACTTCACCACCTCTAATATTCTCTTCACTTCAATTTGTCAATGACAAATGACTTAATAATATGTGAAATCACATATAAACACTTTTCCAATGACCTAAAATGCATTGATTGTAGTGAACAAAGTTAGGTCGAAAAGCTAGAAAACCCTCACTGTGTCATCACAAGAACCTTAAATCACTCTACAAATATTCGCAACAGGAAATTTTACACTGAAAATACTATCAAAATATAAACCATGTCGATCCACACAGGTACCAATGTGCTAAAAGCATCAACACCACATCTTTGGTAGGAGCTGTAAGATTTTATTCTAAAATCCCCTTGAGCCATAACTCTTCATCTAGTTTCTAGAGGAAACATCTACATAGAGAGTTGGAGCATACTCATTGTTCATTTCACTCTCTTCCTTTTTCTTCGATATATTATTAATTTCCTTCATCTCAACTGGATCCACTTTCTTCACCAGATCACTCTTTTTCCATGAAATAGAGGGTTTCACATTCTTGCTTCTACAAAACTTGGCTATGTGTCTTGGTTTTTTGCACTTGTGACATGTGACACCTTTTTGGACAAGCTATTTATTTCCATTTTAGATATAAATTCAAAAGCCTTATGCCCAAATCCATTACACGTATAACAATAACCATTGAAATATTGAAACATAATGCCATTGTTCTAACCATTCATCATTGGATTTCTACATTTAATAGCTTTATGACCAAATCTCTTGCATGTAAAACACTGATTAAGAAAGGATTGACTATTCTGATTCAACCTACTTCTACATTCTACAAATTTATGTCCAAACTTATTGCAGGAATAACAATAACCATTAAAAGATGAATACATGTGTGCAACAGGTTGTCTGATAGGGGGCCTTTTGAATTCTTTCTTCTAGTTCTAGACCTGTTTGACATTTTTCTTCTTGTCATTCTTCTTTTCAACATTATTTTGTGTCTAATTTACCTTTGAACTTTCTCCTTTCTCAAACCCTAATCCCTCTTTGTCATTAGAAGCCTTTTGTCTTGCAATCTTCTCATTAAGCATTATAGAGCTCTTCTTGAATTTGTCTTCTTGATTCTTTGATTTCTCTAGATCTGATCTCAAAGTTACAATCTCTTGTTCAAGCTTTGAACATTCTTCAAATTCGTCTCCTAATTTGGCATTCAAGCAACCTTCAACTATTTTACCTTCTTCAACTTTCACTTTCAAACTGGTGATTATTTCATTTTATTGCTTGAGAGCATTCATTTGTTTCCTTGAATCTTTATGTAGCTTTCTTGAGTTTCTCTCTCAAATTCTTGATACACTCATCTGCATCTTTAAGATCTTCTTTCAGATCTCTATTTTCAGATTTTTTTTAATCCAAATCATCAAGGGCTGATTTGAGTTCTCCTTCCATATCAACTTCACAATATTCTTTAGTAAACCCTTTAGGGATAATATCTTCTAGAGGAATATGATACTTCCTTGTAGCTAGGTGTTCAACATTCCAAGATCTACCTCAGCGATCAAGCCAATTGAAGGAACCAAGGTATGATACCAATTGTTGAACTCTCAGAATACTGAGAGGGGGGTGAGTCAATATTTACTAAAAATCATTAACTTTGTCAATTCAAACATCCATTCAAAGCATCATATTTAACTAGATGTAAATGAAAGTAACATATAAAGAATGCATCACATCAAGGAACACAAGAACACCATATTTAAGTGGAAAACCCTTGAAAGGGAAAAACCACAGTGAGGATTAGCTCACAATATATTATAATTAGTGTGGGCACTTAAAATTTTCTTGATCGATATTACACTTCTGAATTTGATTATTAACACCATTTCATCCTAATTCACCTCTTTTCTACCATTTAATTAAATAATCTTAATTTTTTAATTAAATTCATCATTTTCTTCTATTAATCAAATAATCAACAACATTAGGTTAATTTATCCCTTTCATACTAATTTTCATCCTGTTTAATTAAATTTAATGTGAATTATTTAATTAAATTCCCTAAGTCTTCCCATTTGATTAAATAATCTGAATTATTTAATTAAATGTCATTAGTTCCCTCTCTTTTAATTAAATGAGAAAATTGTTTAATTAAATATTTTAATTCCTCCATCATGCACAATTAAATAATATTCTAATTATTTAATTGACTAATTTCTTTCATCCCTCCAATTTCTCGCACTTGAAAAGGAATATTCCCATGAAATATTCCTCCATTTTAAATTCAAACTATTTCCCTCTTAAATGGAAATATCTTGCACATTCCTCCTAAATTTTAAGATTTGCGTTTCTTTAAATCAATTTGAACCATTGATTTAATTCATTAATCCTTGTCAACTGTCAATCTCATCCATGGATTGAATTCTTGATCCATGCCAATTCCTCTCCTCAATTTTCATCCATTGATTAAGAAAATTGATCTTGGACATTGATTCACTCATTTTTCCTATACATAGCCCCCATTTTTTGAGAAAAGGATCCACATTCATTCAGGGCATCTATGACTCATTGTTAGTGGCTCACTACCAAAGGGCTCACTATCCAAAATAGAAAGAGATAGAAGAAAGGGTTGCTCATTTCCAAAATGAACTACTAATAATACATCTAATATATGTTGAAGATACAATTCCACTAAAGCTTAAAAAATTGACTTAGCACACTTCATACTTCACCATAATTACACTTCACACTTCTCTTTGCACTAGATCTTTCACACACAATTATCTTGCATCTTGCAAAACCACACAAGGAATTAACCTTGTATATATACTAAAACCAACAAAAACATCAATTAGGTCGGCCTAATTAGATGTATCATGCATCCTCATAACTTGTCAGCCCAAAACACCAACACACATGCCTTGTGAAAAGAACCAAAATGTGTAAACCACCAAAATAGGTCAGAATGAATCATAATCACTCTTGTGATACTTTTCCATACACAATTCAACTTCACATGACCCCAAAACCTTGAGGTCAACACCACATAGATAAACTAGTGAAGTAATAATAAAATGAACCAATTGTTCACTCACAACTCGACATGTGGACCACGAAAACACTTTCCACTTGGATCACACACACTAATGAAATCCTCAAACACTTCATCATAACCACAAAACAAAACATTCATTTCTGGTGGAATGCGAAGCATTCCATCATACACGCTGCAACACTAACATTGACATTATAGAGCCTGATACTTTGTTAACATTATCTTCGCTGTGAAAGACATCAAGTCATGAAAATTTGGATTTAGAAACCTTCAAAATGGACCAAAATTACTTCAAAAACACTTTCCACTTGGATCACACACACTAATGACATCCTCAGACACTTCTTCAGAACTACACAATAAAATATTCATCCGTAGTGGAATGCAAAGCATTCCAATATACACTTTGCAACACTAACACTGCCATTACAGAGCTCGATACTTTGTTAAAATTACATTTGTTGAAGAAGACATAAAGTCATGAAACTTTGGATTTAGAAACCTTCAACACACACCAAAATTAATTCAAAAACACATAATAGGGCTATACATACTAGAGCAATGTGGACCATAAAACTAGTTCACTGAACACTAAAATTGTACATCAAGAATTAGGCAAATCTGCAAAAAAATTGGTCTTCTCTAGACCAACACTTTTGTATCTCTATAATGGGTTGTCATCAATGATAAAAACATGCACCATTATTCTCATCAATCTTCAACAATCTCCCCATTCAACAATCTCCCCACACTATACATCATCATTCTCATGTCGCCAACAACCCAAGTCTTTAACATCATGATGCCAATAAATGTATATATTTGTAATTATAATGCTATATATGTGTAAGAGATATAATACCATATCCTATCTACATTTATCTTTTTGTTTTATGCCACTTTGGTGTATATTACAAATATGTGTGGTTTTATCACTTGCATCATTTGGTGTATTAACCAACCATAACTTAGAACCTATTACCTAGATCTATTATATCCATCACCTTAGAGAATGACTAGTATATTTCATTAGGCCTTGTCCTCCCTAGATTAGGAACATTGTGTTCGTATCTATTAGAATAGATTGTATCTACATACTATTACTCCCTATTTAAAATTTGAATTTGAATCTCTTGCTTGATAAGCCAATTTATTGAAATGTGAATTTTATTTTGTTATCCCATCAATTTGCATGCCAAAATTCTAAAGTTATGTGTATAAGAATTATATTTAGGTACATCATCCTAAGTTTTTTAGGATCATCAATTCATCATTATACCTTTTATCTTGTGCATACATATCTTAGTCATAGTTATATTAGTCCTAATCTCAATTACATTAGTTGTATCAACATTTTCATCTCTCATTTATGAAGTTTCAATCTTTTACATTGTTCACATGTCCTGAGTTCTATAAAAAAATCAACAGTCTTTCATTTATTTATAATAGGCCTCTAAATGCGCTTTTTAGCACCATCAAGTCTTAGATGTATCAAATTTATTATACAATTAATACATAAGCCACACCTATAAAGGACAAACCCACATTCATATGAAATTTATATGGATAAACACATGGGTGAGACCTAGTTTTAGCCATCTAAAATCTCACAACTCTATCATAGTCTCATAATACTTATTTTACATTTTATTTCATTGTATACACTTACATTGAGTGATAAAATTAATTGTAACAATGTTTTATGTTGTCTATTAGATTAATGAGTTATTATCAGGTTCCAAAGGATGAGGAAATATCCTAAAACTTGGTAGTTGGTCTTTTATTAGAGATTGTCTCAAAGTGAATGGTTAACTGCAATTGCATCATTGACATGGTAGCATGAAAGTGGTGTCATTATAAAAAGTAATGGAATTTGATTGAGAGTTAAAGGGATAACTAGTAGACAAGTGAGTTGAGTAATGTTTGGAAGCATGCGGTCCCTTGTCATAGTGGTGGTGGAGTTTCCTTTTCCCATATGTGTGGTTATTCCATTTCATTGAAATAATTTGTTATATTGTGGCAATGATGGGAGACTAGATCTTTATTGCCTTGAGTGATGGTTTGTATTGATAGTAGTGTGAGAATTTATTATTGCTTGCACTCCATGACACAACAAATTTTGTGGAGAGATTGTACAAAATTTTGTATGTCTTGGTAAGAAATGAGGTTATACAATGGCCTTCCAATTTTACTATTACTCTTCCAAAACTAGTCTTTCCTATTCTCAAAGTAGTCTACTTTCCTTTTTTACTTATATAAAAATGAGAAATTCTTGCAATATGAAGATGTTTATTTTTAACTCTTATTTTCCTAGCCATATGTTTCGCTCTTTCCTTCACCCATCCTTGATCTTTCCCTTGAGGAGATATTGCTCCAAGATATTTTTATCCTCCTTTCCTCTACTATGCATGAGGCCAATCTCTATCATGAAGCTAAGATATAACTGTTAGAGTAATAAGTTATTATACTTAATTAATTTAATCATATTGATTAATTAATTAATTCACTTATTCCTTTAGGTTGCCTAAGCTAAACTTAGGCACATTAATAATTATTTATTAATTATTAAGTGTGCACACTAGGGTTTCCTAATTTTAGGTTTCCTTGATCACCTCATAAGGATTGATCACATTGTAATTATCAGATCATTCAATAATATTATTTCTGGTTTTAGTGTGCACATATTTTCTCTGAGGGTTTACAGAACATCCTCTTGTTTGTTCTGGATATTTGTTGCATGTGACAGGTGATTGCATGCAGGTGATTCTTAGGGACTGTGAGGTTGAGATTTATCAACTTTTACATGGTATCAGAGCTCCAAACCTATGGCTGCTTGTTCATGATTTGAAGATATTCTCTCACAACATTTTTTTTTGTGCAAGGGTTTCGAGCCAAATTGTTTTTTTGTGCATCTGGGGGTAGGCATGTTTTCTATGCATTTTTGGGAAAAACGAACATCGCCACCGCATTCAGGATACCCTAAAACCCTAGAAACGCCTTTCATTTTGTTGATTTTGGACCTGTTGAAAAAAAAGGCAAATTTTTTTTTGCTAGGGAAGCCATATGGCCTCCCCAACACGTAGACCGAGGTGAAATTTTGCGAAATTTGAAATTTTAAAAATAAATAAATCAAATTTTGCATATTTTTCTGCACGGCCAATTGAAAAGATTTGCACCACCCATCTGCCACCCCGCGGCCACCTCAATTTTCCGCCACCACCGCCGGTCTCCACCGGCACCCACCGTCGCCGCTCAAGTGTTTGGCCCCCATGGGCTCCCTGCCACATCGCCTCGGTCACATCAGTGACCAAGCACTCAACGCCTAGCCTCGACGATCGACCAGCTCCAGTCGGCGGTCACATTTGTGACCAAGTGCCTGCGGATTTAGCCCCCAAGGGCCAGTGGTTGATCACATGCAGGATCGAGAGCTGAAGAAGGTGCCAAAATTTTGCACTTGGTTAGCTTTAAAAGTGCCTTTTATAGGCCTTTTTTTCATTTTCTAATAAATTTTGCAAACGGAGGCCTTTTTTCGAAAATGAAATATCATCGAAAAGCTGATTCGACACTCTTCGCAGTGGTGGAGGTTAGAATTTTTGATTTTTCTGTTTTGGTGCCTTTTTCTCCTGTCAAAGCCAAAAGTTATTGTTTTCACTTCGGGAGGCATATCTTTTGCGTCAGAAAGCTGGTTCAATGCTCTACACAAATCTCAGACCTGTTTTTACAGATTTGTTTACCAGGTATATGATTTTACTGTTTTATGTTAGCCTTTAGTTTTTCAATTATTTTCTTGGGAAGGGTGCTATCAGGCTTTTTTTAAGATCCGTGAGCATTGTCTTTGTTATTTGAGAGTATATATTGCTGTTTTTCCAGTCATGGATATACATAACATTGCACCCCTTACTCCATTCAACTATTTTGGTTGGAAAAAAAATGGATATTCACTTGAAACACAAAGGGTTGTACAGGGTAACCATGGGCATAGAAATTGAACCTACAGGTGCTGTTGAAAAGAGAAAGTGGTTTAATAGGTGTGATGAATCTTATGGTACATTATGTCTATCTCTTTCTTCTGACCTTCTTTTTCACATTGAGTCTTGCACTACACCCCATGAAGTTTGGACTACTTTGCAGTCTTTGTTTGGGAAGCAGGATACTATGAGAGGGTTTCAGTTAGAGAATGAGATTATTGGCTTAAATCCTAGGGATTTTGATAGCATCCAAGAGTTTTTCACCAAACTCAAGTCTCTTAGATTGCAATTGTCACAGTGTGGTGTTTAGAAGGAAGATTCTCAGTTGATATTGTCCATTCTTTCTAGGCTTGGACCAGATTATTCAGTTTTTGTTTCTACCTTTTATGCTACTAGGGATGCACTTGGTACTAGATTTACTATGCCTTATTTTGATGATTTTGCATCTTCTCTCACTCAAGATCAGGCCAAGTTGGACAATATGGGAAAATTGAAGCCCTCTTCATCACAAGTACTTATTGCATCATAGGAGCCCAGAGATCAGAAGGCTTCTACAAGAAAAGGAAAGAAACAAAAAAAAAGGATTCCAAATCTCATGAGCAACAGAAGGATTCCTCAGATTCATCATCCTCTTCTAAGGGAAATCATTTTAGAAGGAGAAGGGCCCATGTGCATATTACAAGAGAGAAGGACATGCAAAACATAATTGCTACAAGAAGGACATTGATGAGCTGAAGAATCTTCTTCAGAAACATTAGATTGATTTGCCTTCTAGGATGTCTGGATCATCTCCTTCCCCTCCTCCTCCTTCTTCTTCTTCAGTACAACATGACAGGGGCGCAACTGGTTTACATACTTCATCAGATATGAAGGGACATGCTCTTTGTGCTTCTTTGAGTCTTGGATCAGGGAGATGTTTTCTAGATTCAGGAGCATCTCATCATATGGCTTCTACATAGACTATGTTCACTTCCTTTGAGTCTCACACTATGTCTCCTAATTTGATGGGAAATAATACATACATGAGTGTTATAGGGAAGGGGTCTATTAGTTTTGGGGAGAACACTTTTCAGGATATCTTGTGTGTTCCTCATTTGATGAACAACCTTCTTTCTATATATCAGATCACACATGGAGGCAACGGGAGGTCTATAGAGTTCAAACCTGATTCAATTATCATCAGATACTTGGAGAGTAGAGCAGTTATTGCTACTGGGGTGGTGGATCACTCATCTCGGTTGTATTCCTTTGCATATTTTGCTAGTAATGGTGCTTATGTTCCTACTACTGTTCATCACACTTCTAGTGTGAATCATCATTCAAAGGAGACATTTGGATACTTGAACATTGGAGTTCTCACTTCAGATCCTACTCTTGAGCCATCCATTCCATCTACTTCACCTACTGTTGCAGTTGCTGATACTTCTATGACTCCAGATGTGGGTTCTTTCATTTTAGTGTAGCAATATTTAGTTGATCATCCATCTTTGGAGGTTCCTATTCAGTCTTCACCCACTTTGACTTCTTCATTTGTTGAGGTCACACCTGCTTCTGTGGAGACATCATGGGCTACACCTACTTCACCTTCAGAGATTTATTTCATTCAACCTCTTCCCTCTCACTTCTTTCAGGAGAGGTGGTTTCTTCAGTTCTTTTGGAGCTACTTCATTCTGGGGGGATCTTTGGTCTATTTCTTCCTCTCTTCTAGGGGGTTCTTTCATGTATCTTTGTGATGGGTGGTGTTCTTGGGGTGTCTTATGGAGTCCTTCATCTTTCATCACTTAGTTGCTCTTTGCATTCTATTTTGGGGAGGAGTTTTGTTCCCACTTGGTTTTCTCCTTTACCCCATTTAATTTAGTTTGCATTGCATTTGTACTTGGGTACCTGATCAGGCCTTTGTTGCTGGGACCCATCTTTGCTTTCATGCATCTTTTTCCTAGTGTTTTAGCTACTCCCTAAGTTCATCTTAAGGGGGGGTGTTAGAGTAATAAGTTATTATACTTAATTAATTTAATCATATTGATTAATTAATTAAGTCACTTATTCCTTTAGGTTGCTTGAGCTAAACTTAGGCACATTATTAATTATTTATTAAGTGTGCACACTAGGGTTTCCTAATTTTAGGTTTTCTTGATCTCCTCATAAGGATTGATCACATTGTAATTATCAGATCATTCAATAATATTATTTCTGGTTTTAGCTTGCACATATTTTCTCTGAGGGTTTACAAAACATCCTCTTGTTTGTTTTGGATATATGTTGCATGTGACACGTGATTGTATGCAGGTGATTCTTGGGGACTGTGAGGTTGAGATTTATCAACTTTTACAATAACTATTAAATTGCAAGGCATATCCATGGGAGGGATGGATCTTCTACCTAGCTAATCTAATTTTTAGATAAATAGTATACAACCTAGTTTAATATATGCAATAAATTAATTAATGCAATTACATTTTTAATTTAATATGATTTGACATTAATTAATTGAAAAAAACATGTTGATTAAGATATTACGATAGAGATTTAAAATATGATATGTAATAAAAGGTTTGGGATGGATAAATCTAGTGATTTCTAGTCTTTTGTATTGGATCATGTGCATGTGATCTAGTCCACTTGAAGTGATCATGTATTAAAAATGTAATACTATCTAGAGTTCTTTTTAATCGGAGGTTGAGATCACTTCATCCTAACCCAATTTTTGGGTATGTGCATAGAAATGGGGGACTAAAAGGGTGCCTTAAGTGCCCACCTTTCCTTCTAAAATCAGTAAAAAATGATCTTGGAAGAGAAATTGAATATGGTCATGCTCAAAATTTGAAGATGCAACAAGAAAAAGAGTCGTAGTGATGTGAATCTATTTATTTAAATGGCAAGGAATAAGAGGTTCAAATAGGGGGAGCACACAAAGTGACCCTTTTTATATAAAAAATATAACATAGCATCTAGTGTGCTCCCCCTAAAATGTTCTTTTATTAAGTATTTCACAAATCACTTCAGTGGAAAGTCAATTTAAGATTGAACTTAATTCATCTTGATCCCATTTCTCTCTAATACCCAAATGAGATAGGAGAGCAATTTGAGTGCATTTAAAAACCATTCAAGTTGAGTCAACCTATCATGATGATATCATGACATCTATGAGATTGAGGAGGTAATATTTCTAGGTTTTATTGGTTTAAATTAAATTTAAAATTATTTTACATTTATTTTGATTCAATATTTTTTATTTTCTAGGAGTTGAAATCCATTCAACACCCTCAAACCATAATTCATGAAACCATATGCATGAGGTAAGTCCCAATGAAGAATGTGCACAACCTAATCCTCTTGAAATTCCTCCATCCATTCCTCATCGTCATTGAAAAACAAAAAAAATATTAGGTCAAATTGAAATAAATAGAAAAGAGCTCGAAAGATTGGTTGATAAATTAAAAAAAATGCAACTAGTTCACATTGGAGATCCCTTGCCATATTTTTGGAATTTATTATTTCTTATATAGATTTTGTTAGTAGAAAAATAACTATATGGTTCAATCATAGGGATAATGCACATGAATTTTAGTTTACAAAATTGTCATATAAACAAATGAAAGAGAATAAAATTTAGGAATCTAATTTATGTGCATTATTTGTTGATTCGAGAATCAACACACCCTTGCACGAATGTTGCAAGAGAATCCCCATTCAATGGTTCCAACACTAAATAATAAGAGATAATTTGTGATATATGTGGTGGATGTTTTTGACCATCCTCCATGTAACAATAACAAGGTCCCACAATAATTCTTAAGGAAACTATTGTGAGTTCATAATTTATGAGATTTCAAATTATTTTGATATGAATAATTTTCAAGGAAAAGGAAAAGGATTTACACAAGATAGGGAGGGGGCATGTAATGTCCAAGACATCAAGAATCCTAGCCATCTTGAACATGCAATATGTGATGTCCCTTTTTCTATGAAGAAGAGTATCGAGGTGGAGATTTTACAATCTATTAGGTCCCTCACACAATCATTACTATAACATAGTACAAAAATTTTGTACATGGTGATGAGGGTAAGGATCCTAGGTATGGACAAATAGTCCACCTTTTCTATAATTATGGATATGCATGTGAGTATGGGTTTGAGGATGCTGAATATACATAGATTGGAGATGATGCTCCTAAATTTTAGGAGTATGGTATATAGGTCTAGGAGTAGGACACTTCCATATTAGATAATATGGTGTTGATAGATGAGTGACTTGATAACACATTTGACATTGATTAATATGTAATTATTATTAAGGCTATGCAATTTATTATATTTCCTTAGGAAAATTAAGATTAACTATAACAAGGGCAAGTGCGAGAAGTTGGGTCCACTTTTTGGCCAAAAAGTGAGTTTTTTTCTTGATTTTCAAAAAATTTCATAGTTAGACAAAATTTAAAGCACCTACACTTAGAATATTAAAAAAGTCTAGTAATATGAAATGTAGTATTTTGAGTCTAGTTTTAAAATATGTAGTTTATTCTAATACCCAGATGATACAAATTAATTTTTTATAGGCATGCATACAAACCACTTTTTAAAAGTCACTTTTTAGGACCATACCATGCATGTGTACGGCCACCATAATTTGACCTAAATAAAAGTAATTTTCTAGTTACTTTTGAGGAAAGATGTGTATTATATTGAAGATTGATGAGGATATTTTATTATAATTTTTTTTCATATATATATATATATATATATGCCCTAATTGCTTTTGAAAACCCCTCATGTACGCCCACCATAATTTGAGCTAAAATAATCATTTTTTTATTTTTTTTCATTGTGTAAAGAGTTTTGTGTAGATTGATGTCATACAATATTTTTACAAGAAACTTAGAAAATTAAAAGTTTTTGAAAAAATAAAAAAACTTAACATTTCAAGTTTATAGACTAGTTTCTTTAGGAATTAATTAAAAATTAGAGAAAAATAGTCCAATCATAAAAACTATATATTTGAAAACTATACGTTTCCATCTATAATGGGGTTTAATTTCATAAATTTCTTTTGTCAACCATATTGCCAAAGTCAGTTTTTTCTCTTGGCATTAGCATGAATTGATACTTGCAGGTCCAAGGCTAAGGGTTGGGTTACCATGCCTTTATCGAGCCTAAAAATAACTCAAAAGGTGGGTTGGAATTTCAAAATTTACAAATCATCACATCACTATCGGTGATATTATCAAAATATATCAAAGATTGACCTAGATCTCTTATCCTTCATCTCTAACTTATATCTTTTCTTGAAAAAATTCCTATTTCAAGTAAGGTGTTAAGTTAGCTCCTATATCATTACTGGATACCCTAGCTCAAGAGCTATGACTACTCTTAAGTTGAAAGACGACTCTTTTAGCTATCATCTTTCTTAGACTCACAAGTCTAGTTTAAGTAAGCATATATTTTATCTATCATCTTGCTTAGATTCACAAGGCTAGTTCAAGTAAGCATATCCTATATCTATCATCTTTCTTGTAAAAACAAGGCTAGTTCAATTAAGCATATCTTTATCTATCATCTTTCTTGAGGCTCACAAGACTAGCTCAAGTAACCATATCTCTATCTATCAATTTTCTTGGACTCATAAGTTTATTTCAAGTAAAGATATCTTGATTCGTTTGCTTGGACTCATAAGTCTAGTACAAGTAAGAAATATCTATCTTAATCATTATCATTTGGAGATCTAGATTAACTTTAAATGATGTATTTTGGTTTTATCCAAGCAATTGCATCTTATCAAGCAATCTCCTCAAATAGTATCTAAGCTTAAAATTCACAAATTTACATTTTCATAACAATTGACCCTGGTCATTACAAGATCAAGAAATAAGAAAAACATCAAATTTCATCACGTTGAATCAAGCATGAAAACACCCATAAGGGGTACCCAACATGTTTTGGGAACATATTCCCAACAACCACATCAAGGAATGTTTTCACAATAACCACCCCAAGGGGGATATGAGATTCCCATGCCATCATCTTCATGGGCCATTCACATTGATGAAGATATTATTTGAAACCTAACCTTAGAGGAATTGCTAGAATTTGAATAAGATCTTAAATAAATGAAATTTATGGAACTTATTTTTACTATAAATACTGATCACTATCTTTAAATATTAATTCAAAAATGTGTCAAGCTACCTCATGATTTAGACACCAAAATCCTAACACAAAACCTTACATATACAATGATGGCCATCTTTTCCCATACCCCATTACCTTAACTTGATCCATCTAAAGCTCAATGACACTCCTATCAAGAGACAAATGATCATTTTGTATCCAATTCATCCCATGCACTTCCACATTCTAAGCCCAATGTTACTAATTATAACATACAAAACATGTTTCCTCCACCAAACTCACCTCAACCAAATCCTACACCATTCCTTCAATCCTTATCCACCCCAAAACAAATAAATTCAAAAATTCTCACAAATTTTCCTCTTATACCACCTATACCCCATCATTCCATCAATCAACAATCCGAAATTCTCTCAATGTCATATGAATTTTTTTTGCTACCTATCCAATATTATATCTCATCTAGTTATGTGATTAATTCTATTCCTACAACTAATCCTCTATTTTATCGTCATATCTCATAGATACCTCAACCATGTACATCCAGTATACCTATAAACACATATATACCCTAAAAATGAGAATTTTTTACCACATACACACTTCCCATTGTATCTACCTCAACACCCACAAAT
Source organism: Sequoiadendron giganteum (assembly GCA_007115665.2). Classification (NCBI taxonomy): domain Eukaryota; kingdom Viridiplantae; phylum Streptophyta; class Pinopsida; order Cupressales; family Cupressaceae; genus Sequoiadendron; species Sequoiadendron giganteum. Next base: position 578,198,342 of record CM021109.1, read on the forward strand.
GACTTGACATAAAAAATTCAATATATACAATAAAATATGGAAAATATGGAAATTAAACACACTAATAAGAGCTATACATTGGAAGAAATATGTCCCTATCTATTTGATAGGTCTATAACCATGATGCCATTTTCTTAAAAGAATAAATACAAAAATTTGACAAATACAAAGGAAAAGGTGATCCACATGAACATATAACAAGGGAATTCTACCTAGCTTGTCTTGAGGTTTCTTACAATGATACTTATTTAATGTACCTATTTCCTCAAAGTTTGGGAGCTAAAGCCATTGAATGGTTCTCCCACCTACACCATGATAGATCAAGTCTTTTCATAAGTTAGCACAAAAATTCATTTCTCATTTCTCTATGATTGATCTCTGTAGCACAAAACAAATAAATGGAGAATCCTTTGTTTCCTTTCTACAAAGATGGGGAAATATGAAAAATAAAATTCCCCTATCTTAATCCTTAAAAACTTGTCTTGGGATAATTTTGAGGCATAAATTTTCAAGATTCCTCTCTCTTATTTGATCACATGTTAATTTTTTCACTTATATGGGAGGTTGATAGATTCAAATGAGGTGGTGGGGTTTGTTTGATAGGAATTAGTTCCACTTGGATTTTTCAATCTATTGATCAATTTTTGGATTTCTCTTTTATTGTTTTCAATTTAACCTATTATATTTTCTTATGTCTCAAGAAGATTTAGAGGAATTGATGAATGAGTTTATCAAGGGATTGGTTGATATTTTTCTTCACTAGGGTTTTCATGAATTGGTGAACTAGGATTTTCACAAACTAGTGGAGGATTTTTAATTCATCAAAATTAAAAAATATTGAATCAAAAAATTGCTAAATTTCTATTTTATTCAAGTTTTAAACTTGAAAAATAGAGAAACCTACTTCCTCAACCTCATGGACATCAAAGAAATTTTTTGATGGTGGCCTGATTGACTTCAAAATGAATGTGCAATTTTTCTCACTTCTAATTTATTGTTATAGAGGTAAGAGGTTGGGTTCAAATGCGATCAAGCTCTTTGAATTTATGATTTTATCAAACCTAAAATTTAAATACATTATAACACAATCACATTATAACATGAGAATGATATGGCTTAGTAGTGACCAACTTGGGACCACTCACTACCAAGACATAATGTGAGTGTGTTGTAATGTGCTCATATTATGGCCTAGATGGACCAAAAAGTGGTTGGTGCCAATTTGTGATCCCCCATATTCTTACACATGTCCATGATAGAATTGGAAATATTATTTGATCCAAAAAGGATAGGGAAGTTAAAAGATACTTCAAATTATAAAAGTGGAGATTATGAGGCTTTTATTTTGGGAGTAGAAAGGGAAATGAAGAATCTTCTTTTAGGGAAATATTGCATAGAAGAAGAAAAATAAGGGATAGTAAAATCTCTAGAATTCGTTACATTGAGTTAAGAAGATCTATGGGTTTTTGGTACATCAATCATGACTCATCCTATTCTTTTAAAAATAATACCAAGCCTTTAAAATAGAAATAAAGGCTTACAATCCCCTTGTTCTAACCATTAATTTTGAAGGAAGTGAAAAAATTAATTTCTTCTTGTTGGAAGTTTATGTTTTCATTGATGTCAATAGATCTATGTTGTTGCATTGATGTTAAACTATGGAGTTTCTTTGATTGGTTACATTATGTTGTCATTACTAGTCTCACTGATGTCGACCTCTAGTGTTTCTTTGATGAACATGTGTTTGAGGATGTTCAACCTCTTATGTGGTTGATATGATGAGAAGAGTGTTGAAGGTGATGATATGGTGTCTGTGGTGCTTGGTTTCCAAGTGCTTTTGAGAAAATATGAATTTTAGAGGAAACAGTGTGGTAAAGAGTGTTCAGTGTGGCAGAGTAGTGTTCAATGTTTTGCTCAAAATTTATTCATGGTTGAAGATTTTCTTGTGTGGTTTACATGTGTTGATCAAAGGTATTCAAAGGTGTTATATCCAAAGTTTCATGTTTTTGGATCATTTTGTAGAGGAATTTGTGTTCACCAGTGTGTGAAGTATGAATGTAGTGCTATTTGGGATGAATGGTTTTTCTTTTCATTTCTCCACATTGTGGTTTTTGTTCTTGTAAATCTAGGAGTGTGCTTATAGTGTTCATATCTATCTTCAATTTTAGTTATTTATGTTTTGGTACATTGAAAGGTTGGATTCATGTCTTACAGTGTGTGGAAGATATAATGCCTAAGACTACTGGAAGTAGTGAGAAAAAGGTGTTTACATTCTTCAAAGAGAGTGTGAATGTTCTGGTGATGCAGTGGTGGATATTTTCTACTTCTCTAAGATATATTTCTTATTGTAATAATCTTCTATCTTCTTCTTTCTAATTTTGCAGTGAGCAATTGGTAGTGAGCCCTTCGACAATGCGCCTATTGTATTAGGTATTGCAATTAATTTATATTGTGAGCTAATCCTCACCATGGTTTTCCGTTCTTGGGTTTTTTCACTTAAATCTTGTGTTATGATGTGTATGGTGTTGATGTGTTTTTATTTTTGTTATTTAATTTCATGCTGAATCAATTTAATAAATTAATTGCTAATAGGGCTATGAATGTTAATGAGGGTTTTGATGTTTTAATGAATAACTGATTCACCCCCCTCTTAGTTGTCTTGTACATTGAACAATTGGTATTAGAGCTTGGCCCCTTAGAAGAAATCTTAATCGCTTGAGTAGATATAAAGGGTGCACAAGAAGGAGGATCCTTTATTTGATGGATTAGATTATGCATTTTGGAAGACCAAGATGGAAGGCTTCCTTGTTTCCCTAGGGTTTGGAGTTTGGAAGTTTGTTGAAACTATATACACAATGCCTACAAATGGTCCAAGTATTGACGATGAGAACAAGTCTTATGAGAAAAATGGAAAATAAAGGTATGCTCTCTTGAGTGGTATTTCTAATTTAGAACTTGTGAAAGTTATGAGCTTTAAAACTATTGGTGAAATCTAGAAAAAGTTGGAAAGTATCTATGAAGGAGATGATAAGTTCAAGCAAGAGAAGATGTGGAATTTGAAGACTAAGTTTGAAACCTTGTGGATGTTAGAGGATGAATATATTACAAGCTACACACATAGAGTGGACAAAGTTGTAAATTCCATTAGAGGCCTTGGTGGAAAACTTGAAGAAGATGAGGTGGTAAAGAAGGTACTAAGAACTCTTACTAAAGACTATAGCCATAAAGTTTCTTCTATTGAGGAAGTTTAGGATTTAAATAATTATTCTAGAGATCAGTTGTTTGGTGCTCTAACTACTTTTGAATCGAGAGATTTTAGTCCAAGTGATTCAAGAAAAGAGATTGCTTTTAAAGCTGGAAAAGAAAAATAGAATGAGGAATTAGACCCAAATGATCTTGATGAGGTTACAAAAATTTTGCAAGGAGATTGAAAAAGGGCACTAAAAAATATAGAGGTAAGTTACATTTCAAATGTTTTAATTATGGAAAGATTGGTCATTATGCCTCAAGATGTCCTACCAAAGTTTCAAATGATAGACATAAGAAGAATAAAGGTAAATTAACTAAAATAAGTTATTATGTTAAAGAAGATGCCAGTACATCTGATGATGAATCTGATTACTTGGATGATGAAGATGATGAATACTTGTTCATGGCTCTAAATGTTGGAACTAATTCTGCTAACTTTGAGAGATGTATTAAGAAAATTAATCTGGAAGCAATTCATAATTTCAGAGGGACTATAGTGACTTATTTTCATGTAAGAGATGATAAAAACTATTGGATTATTGATACCAAATGCTCAAATCATATGAAAGGTAATAATAATAAGTTTTTAAAACTTGAGAATTATGAAGGTGGTCTTGTTAAGTTTGGTGATGATACATCTGCTAAGATATGTGGGAAAGTTTCAATCAGTTTTGATGGAAAGCTTAATAAAAATGATGTTCTTTATGTGAAGGGTCTCTGGCATAACCTTTTGAGTGTAGGAAAAATGTGTAGCAAAGGATATAATCTTGTGTTTTAGGATAATAGTTGTGAGATCAAAAAAAGGTCTAGAACCCTAGTCATTGTAGTAAGAAAGATAGATAGAAATGTTTATCAGCTTAAAGGTGCTAATGGTTAGTGCTTTATGACTTAGATTAATTAAATTTTTCTATGAAATAGAAGAATGTGTCACATCAATTTTGACAGCATAGTGAGGATCAGTTTAGTTCAAGTTATGAGAGATCTACCAAAGATTACAAAGCCTATCAATGCAATTTGTAAGGAATGTCAAATTGGGAAGAAAACTAGAAAGAGGCTCAATATCAAAGAATATTCTACTACAGGACCTTTAAAGTTGGTGCATATAGACCTTTACAAACCTACCAAAATAAGCTTTCAAGGTGATATGTATTTCATGTTGTTAATTGATGATTACTCTAGAATGACTTGGGTAACTTTTCTCAAAGAAAAATCAAAGGATCTAGATAAGTTTAAGGCATTAAAAGATATGGTTGAGAATGAAATGAATATGAAAATAAAATGTTTGAGATCTAATAGAGGTGAAGAGTTCACATCCAATGAGTTTATCAGTTATTTTGAATATCATGGAATAAAGAGACATTTTTTAGCCCCTAGGTCTCCTTAGTAGAATGGAGTAGTGGAAAGGAAGAATAGGATTGTTTAGGAAGTAGCAAGGACAATGATGAGAGAAGAAAATCTACCAGATTTTTTTCTAGAGAGAAGTAATTCATACTATAGTTTACATACTTAACAAAGCACAAGCAAGGAAATATAGTACAAAGCCTCTCTATGAGTTATGGTATGGAAGAAATCCTATTGTCAAATATTTTAGAGTGTTTGGAAGAAAAATGCTATATCAAGAGAGATGAAGAAAACTTAGGAAATTTTGATGCAAGATCTGATGAAGGAATATTCCTTAGATATTTTACAAGAATCAAGGCTTACTGATGCTACAACAAGAGGTTGAAAAGGATTGTTGAAAGTGCAAGTGTGAAAGTGGATGAATAATTACATAAAATTTCAGTGTTAATTGAAGGATATGAATCAGATGAGTCCTCTTGCAGAGAAGGAGAAAAAGATGAAGGAAAAATAAGTGTAGGTTGAAGAGGAAGAAGCTCTGGAAAGGATCCCTAAGACTCATAAGTATGTGTAGAAGAATCATTCCAAACATTAGATCATTGGTGACAAAGCAGAGGCATGTTGATAAGAAGAAAGGATGCTATGGAAAAAGAACATGTAAACTTATGTTTACTTTCCAAAGTTGAACCTAAAATAGTGATTGAAGCATGAAAATATGAATATTGGATCAATGATATGGAAGAAGAACTAATGCAAATTGAGAAGAATCAGGCTTGGGAACTTGTCCTAAGACTAGAAAACAAGAATGTGATTGGAACTAAATGGGTATTTTGAAACAAGTCGAATGAGAGTCGAGAAGTTGTTAGGAACAAGGAAAGGATTGTGTGTAAAGACTACTCACAAGTAGAAGGAATATAATTCAAAGAGAAATTTTCTCCAATGGCAAGGATGGAAGCCATCAATATGTTTTTGTCTTTTGTAGCACATAAGGATTTAAAATTTTATCAGATGGATATGAAGTCTGCATTTCTAAATGGTAAGTTGGAAGAAGAGGTATACATTGAACAACCAAAAGTATTTCAATTATTAGATAACCCTAATATGGTTTGTAGATTGAAGAATGCATTATATGGAATCAATCAAGATATTAGAGCTTGGTATGCAATATTGGATAGATAATTTGTGTAACAAGGATTCAATAAAGGTACCATAGATAGTAATCTTTATTTCAAAGTTGAAAAAGATTAAATCTTGATTGTGGTTGTGTATGTTGATGACATAATCTTTGGAGGAAATGAAGCGATGCACAAGAGATTTGTAGAGTAGATACATAATGAGTATGAAATGTTAATGTTTGGGGAGATGAATTTCTTCTAGCTTGGGCTAAAAATCAATCAAACAAAGAAAGGTATATTCATATCACAATCAAAGTATGTCAAGGAAATATTGAAGAAGTTTGGAATGGAAGACTCTAAATTGGTATGTACTCCCATGGTTGTTAGTTGAAATCTAAGTAAGAATTATGAACCTCCTAAGGCTGATCAGAGGAACTAAAAAATCAATGATTGGAGGACTTCTATATCTAACTATCACTAGACCAGATATCATGCATGTAGTTTGTCTTGTGTCTAGATTTCAAGAAGATCCCAAATAGTCACATGCAACAACAACAAAAATATTATTCAAATACTTGAAGGGCACTTCTGAACATGGCATGTGGTATCCAAAGGATAATGATTTTTATTTAAGTGATTATACAGATATAGATTGGGTAGGTTGTGTTGATGACAAAAGAAGTACAAGTGGTGGTGATTTATTTCTTAAAAACAATTTAGTGTCCTGGCTAAGAAAGAAGTAGGATTTAGTGTTATTATCTACTATAGAGGCAAAATATATTGCTGCAACATCATGCTACACATAGGTGTTGTGGATGAAGAAAACATTGAAGGATATAAGAGTGTCATATGATGAACTAATTTCTATCTTATGTGATAGTGCTATCAACATCTCAAAGAATTTGGTAATGCATTGAAGGAAAAAGCATATTTCAATCTAGTATCACTTCTTGAGAGATAAGGTTGTAGAGAATGAGGTAACAGTGGAATATTTGATTACAAAGGATCAAGTTGTAGATATTTTCCACAAAGTCTCTTTCTAAAGATACATTTGAGTATCTCCAGGATAAGTCAGGGGTTATTTCCCTTCCTTCTTTCAATTAGATGAATAAGGTTATGCGTCAATATAGACGATTCTAAGATTCATTCCTTATTTTGGATTGATGTTAGTGGCTAACTCTCAAGGGGAGCAGGTAGTGGCATTGTTGGTTGTTGTAGCTAGGAGGAGTAAATGTTGTCATTATGTGGCAAGAGAATAAGTGTGAAGCATGAAAATGTTATCCTTTGTCAGTTGTGTCAAAGGCTATGAGTAGAATAGGTTGTTGTGGTTGTTGATTGATGCAGTATGTTGTGTACTCCTAAGGGGGGTGTGAAAAGAAGTAAAATAAAAAGGCGTGCAAAGAAGGTATGAAGAAAAGGAACAAGAATTTGCAGAGCATGTGTATGTGAGATTGATGTAAAAGGGAAAGAAAAGAAAAGAAGATATGTGTTGCCCTTTTCCATTGATGTCAAAGGAGGAGAGAAAGCTAGTTGAAAAACCATATGAAGAATGGGGTAGCAAGATAAAGTGTTGGAAATAAAAGATGCTTGTGTAAAGGTGATTTGTGTGCACTAATGTGCAGTATGTGTTGATGATCATAGCTACTATTTTTTTTTTTGATGGTTTTCATATCATGTGTTACCATCAAAGACAAAGGGATAGATTATTGGATGTTTGTGTTATCATTGATGTCAACAAATCTATGTTGTGACATTGATGTCAACCTATGGAGTTGATTTGATTGGTTGCATTATGTTGTCATTAGTAGTCTCATTGATGTCAACCTCTAGTGTTTCTTTGATGAGAATGTGTTTGAGGATGTTAAACTTCTTGTGTAGTTGTTATGATGAGAAGAGTGTTGAGGGTGATGAGATGGTGTCTATGGTGCTTGGTTTCTAAGTGATTTTGAGAAAATTTGAATAAAAGCATAAATAGTGTGGTAAAGAGTGTTCAATGTGGTAGAGTAGTGTTGAATGTTTTTCTCCATATTTATTCATGTTTGAAGATTTGATTATGTGGTTCATATATGTTGATTAGATGTGTTTAGAGGTGTTATATCTAGAGTTTCATGTTTTGGATCATTTTGTAGAGAAATTTGCGTTCACCAGTGTGTGAACTTTGAATGTAGTGTTGTCTAAGAGAAATGGTTTTGCTCTGCATTTCTTTGCAATATGGTTTTTGGTCTTGTGGATCTGTAAGTGCACTTATAGTGTTTATATCTATCTTTAGTTTGAGTTTTCTATGTTTTGGTGCTCCACAAGGTTGGATTCATGTGTTACAGTGTGTGGAAGGTTAATTGGTTGTACAAAATGAATACATTCTTCAACTTCATTTTGTTGTGAAGGATTTGTTGGATTTCAGGGTATTGATGGAATATTCCATATTGTGTTCAAGTTTTTTGTATGGTCTACAAGTCATCCTTGGATCAAAGGAAGTGTGTACTTAAATGTTTAATGTTGTTAACACAAGTTTAGTCGACCTTGGGTGTTTACATTAATTGTAAATGTGTTTTGGTTCTTGTGGAAGCATGGCTTGGCATGCGTATGTAGATTTTGGTATGATTTAAGGTGTGTTGTGATCCACCTTCATTCCTCTCCATCGTGGGAATATTTTGGTGCTGACCTAATTTGAATTTGCATGCTTGAGGTGCATAGTCTACCTTGTAAATTATTTTCAAAGTTGAGGATGGTATATATGTGTGATGAATTGATGGAGGATGTGAGAGTAGAGTGTGTGTTGTGAAGTGTTGAGATGTGAAGTGTGAAAGTGTGAAATTTAGAATGAGATTTAATGCCTACGACTACTAGAAGTAGTGAGAAGAAGGTGTCTACATTCTTCAGAGAGAGTGTGTATTTCTCTAGTGACGTAGTGGTGGATCTTTTTTGTTTCTTTGAGATGAATTTCTCATTGTAACAATCTTCTATCTTCTTCTTTCTAATCTGGTAGTGAGCCATTGGTAGTGAGCCCTCTGATAGTGATCCTATTGTATTTGGTGTTACAATTACTTTATATTATGAGCTAATCCTCATCGTGGTTTTCCCATTCTTTATTTTTTCATGTAAATATGGCTTTCTGATGTGTATGATGTTGATGTGTTTCTATTTCTATTATTTAATTTCATGCTAAATTAGTTTAACAGATTAAGGGCTAATAAGAATTTGAATGTTAATGAGGGTTTTGATGTTTTAATGAACAAATGATTCATCCCCCCTCTCAATTGTCTTGTGCATTCAACACTTCTTGTATTAAATTCAACATGGGTAGAAAATATAGTCCTTGCATATAACAAGAATGGATCAATCAAATTATATTTTGAATTACAAATTTAATCAAGGATTCAAAAAAGGATAATATAATTCCCCTCTCAATTGTCTTGTGCATTCAATGAAAAAATTTAATGAGGGTTTTGATGTTTTAATGAACAAATGATTCATCCCCCCTCTCAATTGTCTTGTGCATTCAACACTTCTTGTATAAAATTCAACATGGGTAGAAAATCTAGTCCTTGCATATAACAACAATGGATCAATCAAATTATATTTTGAATTACAAATTTAATCAAGGCTTCAAAAAGGATAATATCCTTTACTAAATTTTGACATAGTATTGTAGACAATGAATTGTTTTTAAATAGTTTCCTTCTTAGATAGACATTCTTGTTGAAGTCAAGTGCTAGTAAATCATGAGAACATAATCAAGATGACTTTTATTACCAAATGGGAAACATTTTCTTGCAAGGGATTACCTTTGGATTAATCAATGATGGAGTACCATTCTAATGAGCTATGTAAATTAAATTCAAGGACATAATTGGCAAGTCTATGATTATTACATAGATGATATGAATATTTTCTTGAAGAAAAGAGGGGACCATGTTGCTGATATAAGAAAAGTACTACATATATAAAGACTATAAAATCTCTTTAAACCCAAAGAAGTGCATCTTTAGGGTGATAAAAGTTAAGATCTTGAGTCACATGATTTTAAAGAAAGGAATAACCAATGACACATAAAAGATACATGCTATCTTGAAGATCCCATCATTGAATAGTAAGAAAGAGTTAAAGTAATTATTTAGTAAGATGAATTTCATTGATAAATTTGTAGATATTTTTAGGATTTTGAATGTAATTCTTAAGAAGGAAGCTAAGATTAAATGGACCTAAGAACTCTAGTAAATTTTCAACACAATTAAAAAATCAATTGTTAATGCCCTTATTCTAACGAACCCAAATTAATCTCAACCTTTTTACATCTATTTTTTTTTTTTTGAATATTCATGTACTTCCATGTTGAAATAGAAAGGGGAGAGAATATGCCCACTTCTAATTAAAAAAATATTAATATAAATGATTAAACATAAATTATTTAATTTTTCTGAATAAGAATAATTAATATTACTCATTAATGTGTGCTATTTTTATTTTGAATATTTATTTATAAATAATATCCACATTAAATATTAGAATTAGATATATAATATTTCTCATGATATACAATCAAGAATTATTCCTTTAATAATTAATATGACTTTATAGAATCATTTATACAAGTATCAAAATAATTTCAATAGTTGATAGAATATTTTGAAGTGAATATATTAAAACTTGGTGAGGAGAGAGAGTGAGCATCATTAGAGTGATTTTATTTCCAACCACATAATAATGAGCTTCCCTAGCCTTAAAATTGGAGAAGCTTGAACCTTCATAAAGGACCCAAACAATTGATGTTGACATACATGATATAATCTAGTGCAGTTATATGTAATTGCTGACAATCTAGCATACTATATCTAGTTCCCATGTTAGCATACATATAGCTAATTCGCATGTCCTTAGAGTACATGATATGGTAGAGAATAATAAATCAATAAATTATTATACTTGAATTCAAATTTTAAAGCTTTTTTGTAAAGCATATTTTAAATATTATACTATATAGCATATTAGATGTAGGCTTGAAAATTAACCTACTATTTCTTGATCTTTTATATTTTGCATCATCATAGCTCTATCAAGGTTCTATATATGATATTATAATGAAATTATAAGAACAATATATAGTTAAAATATAAGGATGAACAATAATCTATAAGATTAATAAGGTTATCCCATATAAGGAGATTAATAGTCAAAATACCTCTAATAATATAATTTAATTACTATCCATGTAAGGGAATAATGAATTGATCACCACATACTAATATCATAACATACTTGACAAGATGTAATTAAATAAATAAAAATAACAATATCAAACATATAAAATTCTACATTATGCTACAAACAACATAATAACAAGATGTATCACAATCCATTATTTAATAATATGCGTTATCAAATAGATTATAGCTATAACTCTAAGTTTTTCTACATTTAGTAATAATAAATTAGCATAAACAATGTCAATATTTCTAGGGACCCTTTAAGTACAACCATTAGGTTTCTCAAACTGAAATTTTAATCCTAGATCACTCTAATAATATATTTCCACCTTAGGTCAATATTAACAATTTAAATCATAGAATATAAAATTTGCTAGGTAGGGGAAGCACAATTATCCACCAGGTGGTCTTAAGTGTAAGAGTCACTACTTAATTGATGAAATGGATCAAAGATACTAAATGTACATATGAGGCCCTGATTATATCTAAGAAAGGTTGAGAGATAATATAAGACACGATTCTGACAAGTGTCTTAATCCTATGTTATGAGACAACTAAATGAAAAGATCACATGTGTACTAGAGAATTATAGAAATATTCCTAAAGCCCAAAGTACAAGTGTTCCCATACTAGAGTATGCCACAACAAAATTAGGTGCTAACCCAATCAAAGAAAGTGACAAATAAAGACTATGTAGAAAATCATGAAAAAAATAGCCAAAGACAATGATGATGTGATAATTTTTTTATTATTAATATCATCAAAGAGGAACTAGATATCTTCAAGTATGTCCTCTAAATTTTCAATATGATAATCACAATACACAACTAAAATACATGTGAAGTACTCATTCCACATACTTGAATCTAAAAGACTATGAACATCTTACTAAACAAAAATACTGGAAGAAAAGACAACACTAAAATATAAATAAGTATGAAGAGGAGATGAAATATTAGCACAATTCTCAATAACACCAAGATTCAAGTGACTAAACTTCTCCTTAAAAATGTGTTTCACACTTGATACATGATTGTGAATATTAGTCAATGGAATTTCAACTTCATCACGATAAAAATGGGAAAATATGTACACTAAATATGCATGATAAAACATCTTAATAGAAATGACCAATCTACTCTCCAAGTCTCTAATGATCATTGAATCAGGTTTGAACTCAATTATTTTACCTAATCCAGTATGTGTGATCTAATAGATGGAAAGGATATTGGTTGACATGGATGGAACATAAAGAACATCATTGAAGAAGCCTTCTCCCATGTTAATAGAACCTTTACTACAAACAAACACACACACATTTTTGTTCCCCATTAAAATGTGTGGTGAAGTACAAGGCTCAAAAAAAGAGAAGACATCTTACGATGAAGCCATATGATGAGAGGCTCCATAATTGTGAATCCATCTCCTTGACCTAGGACTTGTAGATTCCAAAGTGATTTTACTTTTATTTTATCTATCATATTTTATAATCTATATACCTTAACTATGTAGATAATGATGGAAAATTTGAAGAAGAGGATGGCATTGATGAAGGAAATTGGATATTATGCTTCTAAAGAAGGCACATCAACTCATCGATCCTTTTTTTAATAATATTTATGTTTATTATGTTCCAAAATTTTCAAAATACATATTTGATCCTCTCCTTAAATGATTACGCTTTGGAAGAGGAAAATAAATCAAGGGTATTATGTGATGGCAATTCCTTGACTTGATCATTATACTTTAGTTCCTTATTATTCTATTTATTTATTTTTCTATTTAAAGTGTTTTTGATCTTTTATGCTTTGATTAGAAATGATAGCTTGTGGTTTGGAAGATTTGAATGTGCCCATGTGTACTAAATTTTATTGCTCCTTAGTGAGTGATGTAGCAAACACATCAAGTGAAGGAATTTTGAATGTAGTAACAAGATCATCCAAAGTAATATAAAATGTAAAAACAAAAACTAAATAATCAAGATCAAATTTGAAAAGTATGGAAAGAATCAGTTGGTCATCATGTTTCTTAAAACCACATTGTTTCAACTAAAATTTAAGAGAATTATTCTTGGTAAGAATTTCTTGTTATTGTCAAAATATATGGGATTTAGACCAATGAGTTCATTCTCCAATTTGAAATATCTTATTTTATCCTACTTTCCAAATAGATTCTCCATTGTAGTCTAAATCTCATTTGGTATTTGCAAGATTCAATTATGGAAATAAATATTAGGAGAAATTGATAGAAATAAAGTTTCATAGGCTTCATATTTCCTATTAATCTATTTTCTATTTTCTATATCATCTAAAGGTTCAAGATTATACCCAATGTGATCCTTTGTAACTTTAATTTGAATAATAGCGATTCAATTTGTGACTTCCACTCATAGTAATTGTTGCAAAGTGTGCACCCTTGGTCTCCTTGTGCTATGCAATGCAATGCTCGAGTTTGTGGCATGGCTTAATTGCCTCCCATGGATTCATTAACTATGTCAATTATATTAGGAATTAACAGGTCGATATTTTGGTACAATGCCAACCATCTTTGCAACAACTGGTATCAGAGACTGGGTCATGGGTTTGAACCCCTCGATTGCACTGGGGGGATTGTTGCAAGGTGTGCACACTTGGTCTCCTTGTGTTGTGCAGTGCAACATTCAAGTTTGTGACATGGCTTAACCACCTCTTGTGGATTCATTAACTTTGGTGGTTGTATCGAGCATTAACAGGTCGATCTTTTGGTGTAACAACAACCGTCTTTACAACAATAATTATTTAGAGTAAGAGTAATTTCTTACACATATCCAAGGAAATAGAAAAAAGGATAAATAAATAACAATGAAAACCCTCACAATACAAGCAATCCACCCCTTTTTCAAGAAAAAAATAGCTTCTTTTTGTAAATTTTCAATGGGATAAACCAATGTACAAGATCAAACTTCAAACTAAAATACTATGTACCTAGTAATAAATCTAAAGATCCAAGTGGGCTGCTATGTAGAGCTCTAAAATACCTTTCCACCACCATAAGAATCATGAAAATAAGAGATCTAGGTAAATATTTATGAGCTCAAAATCCAAATATGATGATTTGAATTCAACATGTGCGATAAAATATATTAGTAAAAAATAGGACAATAAGATCTATATCACTATATAGTATATAGAACCAACTTTCTAGAATGAATATAGTAAGTTAAAGTTATAATTTTGGCAAAAAATTATTCCTCCTAAAAAATTAGCTCTTTTAGGGAAATAAAATTGGCCACCAATGGTCTCCTAACAGTTAGAATAGGAGGTGCCACCCCATTGTTAGTAGATCTAGGTGGTGGTGGAAATTTTTACAATTTGATTAATAAATAAAACTAACCAACCATTTTAGTAAAATGATGGTGGGAATTATCAGCAGAGTGGCGTTCTCTATGTGATGGATCTTGCACACCATTGGATGTGGGATTGGAGTTTGAGCCACCTATGCTAGCAAAAACTAGGGGCACTATGCTTCCTATGACCAATGTTAAATATTGTTCCCAAATAGTTCAAAAAAATTAATTAAAAAATTTGAAACTCATAGTTCAGCTGCAACCTATTGACTTGATGCATTATTAGTTGTAGTGTACTATATTAATGGATTGCATAGAAAATATTTTGTTGGTATTGTAGATTGATAGATACCTATATAAAAGGGGATGAATTGTATGAATCCATATTTTATGCATTTTGTATGATTGTATAGTTTGATTTTCTATAAATTTTTAAACCTTAGTAAAAATGATTGAAAATTTTCTTACTTTAAAATATAGAATGACATATATGAAAATAAGGGTTTTGGGGCCTTTGTTGGAATTTATGCCTTAGCTTTCAGGCGTCTTTCCTCCACCGGCCTTGGCGGTTCTCTTCATGTTTTGGCCTTTACTGCAGCGGCTTGGCTTGTTCTTGGCAGTTTCTGTCTGGCGGTTATTGCCTTACCATGCACGGTGAGTTCTCTCACTGCGGTAGCGCAGTAAGGCCACCAGCGGTGGCCTCGGCAGTTATTGCCATACCACAGGCGGTGGGTCGACTCACCGCGGTAGCACAGTGAGACTGCTTATGGTGGTCATGGCGGTTATCGCGGTACCGTAGGCAGTGGTTCCATTCACCGCGGTAGCGCGGTGAGACCGCCTGCGGTTGGGTCTGGCGATTACTGCCATACCGTGGCCAATGTTTTAGCTGACCGTGGTGGCCATGATAAGACCACCAGTGGCCTGGCTGGTGGTTACCGTCATACTACGACCAATGGAATGGCTAACTGCGGTGGCCGTGGTAAGACCACTAGCAGTCAACATTGATGGTTTACTACCATACCACGAGGCGTGTTGGATAGGGCTACGGTAGCGCAGTAGGAGCTCGATTGAGCTTGGGTATGGTTTGACCAAGTTGGACTCGGTGTCAGGGAAGCTAGGGAATGGTAGGGCAACATGTGGTAGTTTGGTAGCATCTGGTTGGAAAAAGGACAAAGAAGGGCAGAGCTCGGTGTTGACTTGGGGGTTTGACTAGTGAGCTCGGTTGGCTTACCGCCATACCACGAGGTGGTTCAACCGGGCTGTAGTAACGCGGTATGAGCTCGAAGCTCGGTTGACCAAGCTGGACCCGGCTTGACTGAGCTGGTCTGAATGTCAGAGGTGCTACTGTGAATGGTTGGTGGACACGTGGCTTGACTCAGAAGGATGTTTGGCTAAAATCCAATAGCAGTTATTACTACTGACTTATGGTGGTGAAGAGGAACCTGATTATGGAAAGGAGTTATTGCCCGGGTGGCTCGAGGAGATCTGGGTAGATCGGATGCATGTCTTGTTGTTCGATGCATGGACCTAAGGGTTAAAGATCAGATGTGTGCTTGGTTGTTCGATGCATGGACCTGAGGGTCAACAATCAGTTGGGATATTGAATGTAAAGTATGGATTGATCAAAGGAAGAGTGGTTGATATAGAGAGAGAGAGACTAAGAGACTGTTCGAGCAGTTTTTAACTATGAACACTTAGTCTCTCGTATTAGTTGAGAGGTGAACCTATGAGGCCAAGAGGCTGGGTTGGCCATGGGGCTGGCTGTGTCAGTCATTTATGAGGAGCTGAAGGGAATCTATGTAGTATGATAGATGTATGTCATTGTAACCACATGAAGGTTCTGGTTTGTGCTGCCTATATTCTATCTCCAAATGGACAAGATGTAATATTCTGAAGAGCATAGCTCTGGTTTGTATTGTAACCATTTTGTTACTAAATAATACATGTGAGCTGGATGTTTTGGAGGTGGGGTTTTCTACCCAAAAGGGTTTTCCCCACGTATATTTGTGTGTTCATAGTTTTGTCTTTCATGGATAGCTATTTATGTTGAATTTGTTATATGTCAAGCATTCACTTTCCTCAGTAGGATCAATGGGGGATACAACTGTTCCTTTTTCCGCTTTATGGTTCAGTTGGTTGTTTCTTTGTTGTGATTTTGAATTGAAATCACTAAGGCATTGCTATCTTAGATGCATATCTTGATGATATAACCAAATTCTTATCCCCAAAAAGTGGTATCAAATCCAGTAGCTTGTTGCTCTTGATACCAACAAGTGGTATCAAAGCATGTTTTGTTGAAGGTCTGGGTTTTCTCCTGTGGTGATTTCTTAGCCTAGAAAGCTTGAGGAAGTCTGGAGAAATTAGTTGGTGATTGATCCTTCGGTGAGTGGAAGTTTTTACTTCATTGATTCAACATACAGTTTGAAGGACGTTGGAGATGACTGGAGTTCGTCATGTTGTGGCAACGTGATCTGAAGCTCCTGGCTTGCAGCAAAGTTCCTGATGCAAAGGGCATGAGATGTGTTCATGGTTGAGTGGCAGTTAAGCATGGTGTTCATACTGGGTGTCTGTGTGAGAGGCTCCCTGGTGGTATGGACTTGCTTGTGTTGTTGTTCAACTATAAAGTGTTGTGCTTGTGCTGGGTGTTTTAGACTTAGCACTGAAGGTAGTTTCTCTGGTGCTCTGATTGCATGAAGGCTATGAAGCGACCTTGGTG
This sequence comes from Sequoiadendron giganteum, assembly GCA_007115665.2. NCBI lineage: Eukaryota > Viridiplantae > Streptophyta > Pinopsida > Cupressales > Cupressaceae > Sequoiadendron > Sequoiadendron giganteum. The sequence goes on from CM021109.1 coordinate 578,215,289, forward strand.
GTCTGAAAATTTTGGATAGCCTAGTTCTCTTTTGCTTGTGCATGACTGTGGTGTTGGAACTGGTCTAAAATGGACCTATTCTTCTTGTGTGCCTGTGTCTTGCACTCGCATGGATCAGATTCATGTTTTTGGCTCTGAAGGTTTTGTGTAGATTTTCCTAAAAAGTCTATGTTGCACTTTCCTATTCTTTCATTATTCTGGTTAACTATGATGGTTGTGTGCAGACTCCTGAGTCATCCAAATGAGCAGTGAAGATGGAGATGCGTGGGTATTTTATAAACACTTTGGTTTTTTGCAGGTTTTACACGGTCAATATAAAACTTGTGTTGTGTGGAGCTATTGTTTTCTATTTTCCAGCTCCTGGTTTTGGGGTGTGACTGGATGAGATAGTTTGTAGTTCGACATGTTTTGAGGAGGTGTGATGTCTTCTCTACATGGGAGTGTTGGTATGTCTTTTTCATTCAACATTCTTGTGGTATGCTTTGATGGTTTTCTAGACTATGGTGCTTGAGTTGTGGACGTGAATTGGCAAATCAGATTTGGTCTTTGATCTAGTGTTTGAGTCATGGTTGTCTACTTTGGCTATTCTCTTTGATTGTCTCAGCTTTGTAGTTTCCAGTGCGATGATAGATTTGCAGAGTTTACATTTGGTTGCATCCACGAGTTGTACAATGTTGTGGGCTGTCCTTACCTACATGTTTGTTGTGAGACAACTCGGAAGTGGACTGTCTATATCCATGAGGTTGTAACTGTGTAGTGCAAATTTGTTACCCGACCTTGTTTGTGGTCACTTGTGCATTGGGGTGGCTGTTTTGAGATGGAAGGATGGATGGTGTTGGAGTACTTGAATAGTCAGTTATGGGAACCTGAAGCATGTGTTTCACGTTGTCATGGAGAGCTTGTTGCAATAGTTAGTATAAGTTTTTGACAAGTGATGGTGTGGTCAGTCATGGTGCTTGGAGAGCTCAATGTCACAGTTCAGTGGGAGCTTTAGCAGTGATTGTAGATTCATCATTTGGTGGTGAATGGTCTTCTTTGGTGTTGCAGATTTTTTGCATCTGCATGTTTACCATTTGAAGGTGTGCAACCTTTTGGAGTCATGAAGGACCTTGGTAGTCTTTGGCTGAGATGCTGGTGGTGCTTGACAGGTGATGTTGGTTTAGAGTTTGGTTGCTTTATGTCATGGTATACTCTTGCTTGTGCATTAGAGTTTTGGCATGTTGCTTTGCTCTTGAAGACCATGGTCATTTCACTTGAAGCTTGGTATCTCCTTTTGGGGATGTGTAGATCATGGTGTCATGATAAGTTCCTGTTCTAGGTGTGGAGCTTTGATAGTGGTCTAGGGTTTCTCTATGATTTGAGTGCATTGGTCATATGCTGGTGGACTTCATGGTTGTTGCAGTATTGTAGATTGAAGTCAACATGAGATGACAGGTTGCTGATACTCATGGAGGCATGGAGAATAAGGTGAGGCTGAAATTCTTATAAGAATGTTGTTATTAAAGTTGAAAGTCCAAGAAGCCTGCACCTTGGTTGAATGTGAGTTCAATAGAGACCATGGTGGAGAATGCTCTTGGGTAAGTCACAGTGACTTGTATATCTTGGATGAGCATGTGTTCTTTTCTCCTTGGTCTGCTTGGCAGTTTTCTTTTGAAAGGTATTGCCCATTATATCTTTCAGATGTGTTTTATGCTTTATCTTTCATGGATATGAATCTTGAGTTGTTTAAGATTCTAGAGGATTCATAATGGAAGATGGATAGCATTGTTTATCTCCTTGTGCTTTTGAGGACTGATAGGAGATGGTTATATGGGTAAGTCTGATCTTCTTTGAGGTGCTTACATCCATGGTGTTGTTGGATGTTGTTAAGACCTTTCTCTTTTGGGATGTCAAGAAGATCATTCTTGTCACAGCTTGCATTTAGAAATGTGTGTAGAAGGTGGCTACATGGTTTGATTTGTATTTTCTCTCTAATCTGGTCTTGTTCTTCCTGATTGTTCTTTTGAATGTAGATGTGGGTTGTTTGTGTGGTGCCGGGTTGGTCACAATTTGTGGTCATGTGTTGTCACTTGGGTGATGACACGAAGGTGCCTGTGCTTCTTTCTTCAGTCCATTTTGGAGGAGATTGGAAGAAATATGGAAGATAGTTGAGAGAAATGTTCCTTGCAACATGTGGTTGCAGGTGTTGTAGATCAATGTGGTTGTTCCTTGGAACTGCATGGTTACATCTCTTTATGCAGAAGTTGGTGGACTTGGTATGCCTGGATCATCTATGATGGTGTTTTGTTTTGTTTGCACTCATCTAGATAGTGCCCTTGCAGTGGGAGTACCTGGATGTGTTTGGTCTATGATTGGTTGACACAGGGTGCTTGTTTGCTGCTGAGATGGGTGGATTTCTATGATGGAATGAGTCTACTGCTAGTTGTCATACCTTTGAGGTATGGGTGGTTGGATGTTTCGGCACGAGCTGTGGGTGCTAGTTTTTCAATCATGTGGGATTGATCAGTTGGATGGAGGGCAGTCAGTTTATGGTTGTCGTTCTAACTAGTTGTTTTCTTGCTCTAGAGATGGTGTTCGCATTGTGTTTGCTGTTGTTGTTTAGGTTGCCTTTGTTGCCTAGAGGATCAGTTGCTTTTGTTCCTGAGACTGGTGCATATTCACCTTGGCGTGTTCCTGTGTTTGGAGCTAGTGCCTGTGTTGGTGGACATGCCTATGTTGGTGGACATTTTTTGATGTCATCATAGAGGTCTTGGTTGGAGTGCGGAAGCATGTTTTTTGGTCCTGGTCGGATGTTTGGAGTATGCATGAAACCCTACGTCAAGTGGGAGTTTGTTGGAATTTATGCCTTAGCTTTCTGGCATGTTTTCTCCATTGGCCTTGGCAGTTCTCTTCATGTTCTAGCCTTTACCGCAGTGACTTGGCTTGTTCTTGGTGGTTTTTGTCTAGCGGTTACTACCTTACTGCACACGGTGAGTTCTCTCACTGCGGTAGTGCGATAAGGCCACCAGCGGTGGCCTTGGTGGTTACTGCCATACCATAGGCAGTGGGTCGACTCACCGCACTAGCGTGGTGAGACCGCTTGCGGTGGTTGTGGTGATTACCACGGTACCGCAAGCAGTGGTTCCACTCACCGCAGTAGCGCAGTGAGACTGCATGTGGTCGGGCTTGATGGTTACCACCATACTACGACCAGCATTATGGTTGACCGCGGTGGCTGCGGTAAGACTGCCAGCAGTCTGGCTGGCGGTTACCACCATATCGCGGCCAGTGGAATGGCTAACTATGGTGGCCGCGGTAAGGCCACTGGTAGTCAACGTTGACAGTTTACCGCCATACTATGAGGCGTGTTGGACAGGGCTATGGTAGTGCAGTAGGAGCTTGATTGAGTTTGGGTCAGGTTTGATCGAGTTGGACTCGGTGTCAAGGTAGCTGGCGAATGGTAGGGCGACACGTGGCAGTTTGGTAGCGTCTGGTTGGAAAAAGGACAAAGATGGGTAGAGCTCGATGTTGACTTGGGGGTTTGACTAGTGAGCTCAGTTGGCTTACCGCCATACCACAAGATGGTTCGACTAGGGCTACGGTAATGCGGTATGAGTTCGGAGCTCGGTTGACCGAGCTAGACCTGGCTTGATCGAGCTGGTCTAACTATTAGAGGTGCGACTATGAATGGTTGGTGGACACATGGCTCAGATCAGAAAGATGTTTGGCTAAAAGCCAATAGCAGTTATTGCTATTGACTCAGAGTGGTGAATAGGAACCCGATTATGGTAAGGAGTTATTACCTGGGTGGCTTGAGGTGATTTGGGCAAATTGGATGCGTGCCTGGCTATTCGATGCATGGACCTGAGGGTCAAAGATCGGATGCGTGCCTGGCTGTTCGATGCATGGACCTGAGGATCAACGATCGGTTGGGACATTGAATGTAAAGTATGGCTTGGCCAGAGGAAGAGTGGTTGACGGAGAGAGAGAGAGACTAAGAGAGTGTTCGAGTAGTTTTGAACTATGAACACTTAGTCTCTCGTATCAGTTGAGAGGTGAACCTGTGAGGCCAAGAGGCTGGGTTGGCCATGGGGCTGGCTGTGTTAGTCATTTATGAGGAGCTGAAGGGAATCTATGTAGTATGATAGATGTATGTCATTGTAACCACATGAAGGTTCTGGTTTGTGTTGCCTGTATTCTATCTCTAGATGGACAAGATGTAATATCCTGAAGAGCATAGCTCTAGTTTGTATTGTAACCATTTTGTTACTGAATAATACATGTGAGCTAGATGTTTTGGAGGTGGGGTTTTTTACCTGAAAGGGATTTCCCCATGTATATCTATGTGTTCATAGTTTTGTCTTTCATGGATAGATGTTTATGTTGAATCTATTATATGTCAAGCATTCACTTTCCTCAGTAGGATCAATGGGGGATACAACTGTGGCTGTTTCCGCTTTATGGTTTAGTTGGTTGTGTCTTTGTTGTGATTTTGAATTGAAATCACTAAGGCACTCCTATCTTAGATGCATATCTTGATGAAAGAACTGAATTATTATCCCCAACAGCCTTTACTCAATTGTGAGGTCATTTTTCCCTATAAATACACCCAAAAAAAATATTCTATTTGATTGTCTTCCAAATTTGATAAGGGGTTTACTAATCTGAAGCTTTGATACCATTTTAGAGTTACCAATGGACTCAAAATATGAAAATCACCTACAAATCCAAAGATTACCTTCAAGAAGAGAGAAACAATAGAAATAATTACTTAAATATGGTGCAAAATCAATTATGATCAAGTAGATCAAATACATTACTTAATGTACATACGAGGCCTTGCTTATATAGGCAAGGTTGAGAGAGTACATGACAAGATTGTGACAAGTGTCTTAATCTTATGCCATGGGACAAAATAAAGGATATGATCATATATGTATTAGAGAATTATAAAAATATTCCTAAATATCAAAGTGAACTTAACATGTAAACATGTGTGAATAGAACCTATATGTTGAACGAGTTGGGTAATATACCTTGTTCACACCAACATTAAGTTCAAAAGATAGTTTAATGTTTTGAATGATTAAAATAATCATTGGTTTTTAAAAAATATTTGGCTAGCAAAATTCATATGTAATAAGGTATCATTTAAATATTTACAAAAGTGTTCCAAAAAGTGAATAGCTCAAAGTTGTGAAAAAAGTGCTTAGATAATAGATCAAGCCTTAAATACCAACTCTAACCAAAATTTCCTCAAATTGGGCGTAATGAAAAAATGATAATTATTATTAAGAAAATGCTATAAGAAATGAAGCATGAGCCATACCACTTAGGTTTTAATTAAAATCACTAATCTATATCCACATACATAATTTTAGAAAGTGAAATATTAAGAAGATAATTTTATAGACCCATCATAATCATGATGACAATAGGGGTACATAGATGTATAATATTTTAATATAATAGTACAGAATAATTAATGAAACATTATACATAATAATACACAAAAGAAATTGGTTAGAAAATTTATTATGCATAATTTTCCAAATAAGGAAAAAGGTTCTTACAATATATGATGTATATGTTATAATCTTCTTGACAACTTTCTGTATTAGAAAATCAATCTCAGACTATCAAATCTATTCCATATATTTATGGTTCTTGATAAAAAATATTAGCAATATCATTTATATTTTAATCATTTTTTAGTTTCTGATAAATCCCAATCTTATTTTACCAAGACATATATCACTATCACTTAGGATTCTATAATTAGCAAAGCACTAGTTAAAGTTCAAAAAGTATCAAGCTACATCTTGGAAGTTATAATATATACTTATTATGAAATTTTAATAATGCAGATCATCATGAGATCATTATACATTGAATATAATATTATTATATAGATCAAATAGTCTACTTGTCTTGAAATATCTATATATGGGTTTTATTGACCTCCAAATTTGGACTTACACCCAAAAATTTTGATATATAAAAGTATAAATAATATAAAAATAGGAGCTAATACTAGAATTATCATAAGGAAATGCTTGTAAGTTCCAAATTTATGTTTGAGACTCATTTAATTTATCAATAAATTATATAAAGGTAATGCCCAAACGATTCTTATGAATTCCAAAGGATTATTTATGTAACACAGATTATGCATTCTAATACATCTAAGTATATAAAATAATATAAATTATAACAAAACCTTAAGTCATATAAAAATATTTATCAAATAGAAAATAATTCCAACCAAGTCTGTGAACTCTTAACTTGTTATACTAAACTATAAATGAACAATATTATTTTCAAAAATTAAATAAAAATATTTTTCCAAATTATTCTTAGTTGTGCATATCTATGATCTCAATATTAGAGATTTATCTATTCTAAAAAATAATTTAAAACTAATACAAAATTCACATGACTACTATTTCATGGATTTTACATAATGAATAAGCATTTCTATTATGTTGGGCTGCAGGGAGGGCGCCTTGCCACATATTCTTTGTGGAAGGCTAAGGTTCCACATGTCTTGGTGGATTTTATAATTGGATCAAAAACCTACCAACTGGCATCATTATTTACGTGGTGCCAACTTAGAAGGATAGTATGGTACTGGCAAGGTTGTTGTAGCAAGAACCGACAGTTACCATATCCACTCGTAATATCTCCACAATAATGGTAATGTCAGGTGATTTAGAAAGCACACATTGAAATCATTGGGTTGTCATGTTTCAGCCACTTTGGGATTTGAAAATACTTTCCATTCATGCTATTTGGCACCTCGACAGTGGTTTTGGGATGGCATTATGCACTACATGGTTAAAACCTAGCATTTCCATTATGGTGTGAATGGACTATAGTCACCCTCACATCATTTATGCTTGGTAGAGGCTTTCATTTTTCTCATCATTGGGTTTTGTGTCGCATTTGTGCTTGGTTGGGGTTTGGTGGTGATAAAATTTGGTTCAACTTCAATCATGGAGGAGAGGTCAAAGTTTGTAGTCAGGATGTCTTTGGAGACACACACATGCATTGGGGAAGCTACTCCAATACATCTATTGAGTTTTGGAAGGAGGATGGCCTTTTGTGGATCAATTACAGAATGCTCAAGAAATATGACACTCTAGTGTTGGTAGTAGTGAAAATGATTGTGGGAAAGAGTTATTTGGAGGATGATGAGTCTCACAGGGTTGATATAGATATCACTTCTCGGTTCATGGTGTCCATCTTAGAAATAAGGTTGAGTAAAAGGGAAGCCAAGGCACTATTGAAAAACCTCTTCTATGTGGATCTGCTAGTGGGCACATTGTATGTGGTGTCTCCTGGAATGGGAGTTCCTAGGCTGTGGGACATGCGCTTGCTCTACATGCCAGGAGAGGTGATAAAATACTACCCCTTCCTATTGGATTTGAAAGGCATGGCATTAGTAGCTCATAGGGAATTGGTGGCGGTTGAATTGGATTACCTGCTTCGCATGCTTAAGCTTCCTCCTTCACCTCATGGTCATTGGGTATTAGATTTCCAAGCCTTCGCTTGCAATAATGGCTTCTTGGAGGTGGACAGGTTTGGGGTGGGGTTTGTTTAAATTTTTTCTTGAATTGCATGGTTCTATGGGTTTGGTTATTGGTCTTTAGGTTGGATGGTATAGTTTTTTGGTAACTATCATAGCTATGCTTGGTGGTATCTATTCCAAATCGTGAGTCCTTGTGTAGATATTTTGGTATGTCTAAATAAGGGTTGTTTGCTGTTAGTACGGGTAGTGCTGGTATGTTTGGGCAACTCAGAAAATCTCACCCAGTGGCTCACTATGTAAAAATTTCTTTATTATTAATATAAAAATCTTGCTTATGTAAAAAAAAAGTATTCCTACTATGAATAGAGCCAAGATAACTCACACTAGTTGATTGCATGCCAAACACATTAATCATTTTTTTGTATTTAGTAATATAAAATAGTAATTTTGAATTTACTAGGAAATTAGAGATCTATGGTTCATCTAGACTTATCAAATGTTCTACAATACTAGTTTAGCTATTCCACAAGAAATGATATGATAGTAAAATAAGTCACTAGAATAACATATCCTTACCATTTTATGGACATCCAAACAACTAGAGTGCACAAAAAATGTAACAACCTAAAAAATGCAAACATAAAATTTCTTAACAAAATGCTATCAAAATGACACACAATTTTTTATTAACTTCTATGATACACTATTATATTGATATAAAATATGTGAAAATGATATTAAATAAGAATCTACATAATAAATATAACTCCTACTTGGTTAGTACAATAAGGAAGTACATAAATAAGTATATCTCCAATACATTGTAATAACATGAAAGTTTCACAAATACATGTCTAGTACTTAAGTGTAAATATAACGTCATTTCATAACCAAGATATACAAGGGGTCAAAAATTCAACCCTCATCCATCATATGAATACAATATATCACGATACAAACCACACATATATAAGTGACCTAAAAATAATGTACACCATAAATAGTACCCAAATAACTCCAAGCTCAACTTTACATTTACCATTCCAAGATTCTATGCTCTTGATACTAATTGTGGAAGGGTTTGAACCCAAAATAAGGATGTATCCTTCCTCCCCATCCATCAGTAAAAGTGAAGAAGAACCATGCACAATCTAAAGGTGTGGTAAAATAAATTTAAAAGTTGTTATCTATATTACTTCATTTCTTTATTAACACATGCCATACACATGGAACCATAGATACAAACCATTTAAATACATATAATTGAATATACTAATGAATGTTCTCAATAATATAAACATGTCAAACAATCATTCCAAGAAAACCAATGTTCATAACATATCCTTTTCATCATCTAATACACATATGAATGAAGAGACATGAACAAGCCAAAAAATGGTCCCATAAATTAAAATCACAAGTCCTTTAAACCTTATAATTTTTTTATTAGTAACAAACATCTAAGACCATATACAATATATATGAATTTCTACTCACATCTCATACTTTGAAAGTTCTCTTCATGTGATGTTATATGCCTTTTTCAATGCATATGTCCAAGGTAGGACTAAATTCATCCCATAATACATGCATTCTAACCTTTACATAATGGAAATATCCAAACATAATAATATATAAATTTTAAATATACAATCAAACACACATAAAATAATCATTAAAAAAAACTTAGTCCCAAAACCCCATGTAGAGAGCATCTCCTAAATGTGTAGTGTACCCAAGTACCACTACCTCATATAAGAGAAGAAAGTTAACTATAAAAATAAATCATAGAGCAAGCCTACCACAAGTTGAAATAAAATGTATGCCAATATAAAAATCCAAATGACTTATCTTAGAGATCTCCTGCCTTTAGTGGTGCAATGTGGTCATAACATAAATTGCATGTGGATTCTCTACTAATAAGAGCACTAGAGTATATGGTGATGTGGTACATATAGAAAGATGAGAAAGCTCAAATATTGACCAATATTTTTATGGGGAATAATGCCTCAAGGCACTGGGACCTAGGTAAAGAAAATAAGATACTAACCATTCTAAATCATAGGATAAAATCATATTTTATTCTTCTAAATGGAACCCATGAGATAAATCTATTAGAAATCCCATCCTTCTAGATAGAACCCTACTATCATGATTAGAGTCATGACATAAAATATGTAATATACAAATATAATAAACTATGACATAATATATATCACACATAAACCTTGACAAGAAAATGTCACAAATCAATTGTGACAAAATATGTCACAAATCAACATAAATCAACCATGACACAAAAAAATTCACATATTAAAATAAATCAAACATGATACAAAGAATATCACAATTAGAATAAATCAACCCTAACAAGATGTCACAAATCAGTAGATTTAGCTCCCCAAGGAGACAAAATAACACCAAGCTAAGTTAGATGTCACTTTAAAGACACTAGAATGTTACACTATAGTCTTCTTAGGATTTTAAATCTTATAATTATAATTAAATCAATTTAATTTAATCAATCATGATACAAAATGTATCATATGAATAAATAAATAACCAACAAGACTTACGAATTCTTATTTTATTAGTACAGAAAGACAATGACTAAATAATTAATATATCATAATGTATAAATTGGGTGTGGCTAATTTTTCTTGAAAATTTAACTTGTGCACAATCCATAATTTTTAAAGAGAACATAGTTCATAAATTAAAGTTTTTGATAAGATAAGCAGGGATTATGGCCATTGTCGGTCTCCTACAATGATTTTAAAAACTAAGCCTTTACAACCATGATTCAAAGATTGGACATCCAACTTGAATAGCCATATTAACCATCATGAAGGTATATTTAAATTGTCAACCCAAGGATGTGAACTTGAAATGGGTCAACACAGTATGTGCGCTAGGAACTTCAAAGTAGTCACCTTCAATCTACAACTAGGAAAGACTTAATATTGAAAGTAAATTGCATGAATGGAAACAAAGAAAATGTTGAACATCACTCAATCAAATTTAAATTGAACTTGCATAACAAGAATGAAAATCTGAGCAACAAACAAGAAAATACTCTACCCGCCTTGGTTGTAGGAACAGTCACATAATGGACTTCTAGTGGCTGCAGGAATAGTCAATGCCAGATTCTTACTAAGTACTAAACAAAAGCTAATTCTAATCTATCTAAGCTAATAGATTACTCACCAAGTGGGCCCCCTTGGATGAGTATCCTCTAAAACCAATACAAAATTAGATCCAAATGTGGACTCAACCACTACAGTAATACCCACATTTCTCAATGTCATTAAAGATCGGCACAAGGTGGTTACATGCGGCTGACAAGGGAATATTCTGCAACCATTCTCTAGTTGACCATCACACACATCCAATGCATGAGCAGTTGGTAGTTGCATTCCTTAACTTAGCATTTCCAATCAAGTCTACATGGCAATGTCAATACGCATAATAACTGCATAGCTAAAATTATCTTAAAGAACATCCATCAATCACATGCAAGATTAATATAGATAGTTCACATAATAAGTCAAATGTCATTAAAACTGGCAAAGAGGGAATTAAACCCAAATGTCTAAAGGTTTGAAAGAAAATATATAAAAGTGTCAGCATGTAATATCAAAGTTCATGATAACTTCAATAAATAGACCATGGATTCTACCCATAATTAACCCAAAAACTAGACTCATCACTCCCCACAATCTAACATTTTATTGGTCCTCCAGTAGGGGAAGTGTTATGCTTCTGCTTGGTCATGGCTCTGAAATATACAACTGATAATTGCTCAATGTCAGTGTTTGTTGTGGGTGAATCAGGGTTCCAGTAGAATCCTCCCAACCGATTGAGTCTCTTCCATCTTTGGTTTTCCTTTGCAATGTCATATCGGAATAATCTAAAATTCGGTACAGGCCACATGAGGATAGGTGGCTGAAAGGTCAAGGGAATCCATTCTCGCCCTTAGGATCTCCCAATTTGAATATACCTTTCAATTAATTTTAGTGCAACAACATAGTTGTGGATAGAATGTGGTTCAACTTGTTTTAGCTCATCGGTTAATGTGTTCCATCTTTGGGATAAGTATCTCCTCATAGTATCCTCTTTTGTTGCTATTTTCACCTCATATTCACTGTATGCTTCCTCAATCCAAGGCATAATCCTGTTACCATAGCTCGGTCTGAAGAGTATTCTATTCTAGTCTGTGTAAATGCCTTTGGGATTCCTGGATTCGGCTCTAATAGCCAAAGGAGTACTCGATTCCTTCCCCTTATAAGTATTATATTGTTCACCCCAACTGATCTCATTTTGTACCCATGATATAAATTATCTCAATTGGACATCCCCCACATAAAGCAGTGGGTTCCAATCTTGGTCTTTACTGACAGCAAAATTGTGTAAATAAAATTCACATAGCAAATTTTTCATTTCTGGGGAGGCAATTTTGTAAGCATTGAAAAATTCCATAGGAGTTTCAATTGAAGGATTCAAACCTGAAATGTGTCTTGACAGTTTAAAGGAGAGATACTTTTCCTTTAGGTGTAGGGCATAAACTCTTGGTGGTGTTTTGCATGCTACGATTTGTGGCACCAAGGTCACAATATTGTCCATCCTTTCTTTTAGAGAGGCAATCTCCTGATTCTTGTCCTCAATGATCTAATCCTTCTCTTCAATTTCCTTTTTCAGCCTTTTCTTCTCCTTCTTCCATTCTTCCTCCTGTCTTTGTATCTCTTTCCAGAAATTTAAAAATGTTGCATGAACTGTAAAACCAGGGGAGTATGGATTCCTACCAGTATCTTTGTTGATGCTCCATATAGTACCAATTACATTGATTTAGGTGGTCCAAGAGGTTCTGACTGTGGGTGTAAACTTTCTTCTTCCACTTCCTACTGCATGGCTTCTTCTTCCTATTCATGCAGTTTCTGTAGGAACTCTTGATCTTGTTGCAAGAGCTCTTGATTTTGCTACAGGAATTTTAGATTTTCTTCATGTTCTCGGGTCTCTATTTCTTCTGCAATGGCAGCAAGATCTGCCAAAGTCATTTTTGCTGCTTCTTCAAACACATCCTTTTCTTTAATAGTCTCCTGCCCCATTGGGGCGTCCTCATTTTCATGTGATGTCCTTTTATGCCTAGGGATTTTTCTTGAAGGCATATCAACAACAAGTGTTTATTTCTCGGAAGGGCTCTCATGTTTTTCTTTGGCTACAGGATGAATAGTGCCAACCTTTCTCTTTCTAGTACTTGACACCTTCTATCTCAAGGCTGGGTTTTGACTTTTCCTTTCCCTTTTTTCTTCACGTGCCCTTCTTTTCTAGGCCCTAGTTCTTAGTAGGGTCTCAAGTGGAACATCATCGTCAGAATTTGAGGAATAATTTTTTCTTCCAGAGTGCTCAATTTCTAAGGAACTAATGTCTATAGTTCCTTTTGCTACATAGGAGTCATATCAGCACCAGAGGTTGAAGCACTAGGGGTGGTTTAGGATGTGCTTAATTTTCTGCCAGACCTGCATGCTCAAGATGAAACCCTAGGTTGCAACTGATCAATTTTTTACAAAATCCTCCTAGGAAATTCTAGGTGTTGCATCATGCAGAGATTTTACAACCAATAATTTAATTAGATAATGGTGGGAAACATAGTTATCCCTACCTTTCTGAGTTTCCATCAGAATGATGGAGAGAAGGTTGTACAGGATATTGGGTATGTTCATCCTCCTCCCATGCCTCATAGGACTCAACAATTTGAAATGTACCAAATGCAGGTTCAATAGTCAACCCTCACAAGTGATATATCTGATGATGTAGACGGCTGCCTCCTTCCATTTCTTAGGCAGAGAGAGTCTCTTAGCACCCTCTTTGTCAATAGTGATTGAGGGATAACCATGCACTATGATTATAGCCTTGGCTGACCTAGTGTCTCTCGAAACAGGGTAAGGTTCACTATCAACTGACAACCTTGATACCTCTGCAATTTGTTCCTCTGTTGTGATGACCTCGAGCCCTTTCACTATGGATTTTCCATCTGAGAATGTTTGAGAAAACTCCAATGCAATCCCTTCGTCGAAATCGTCCAGTTTCAAAAAAAATCCATCCAGCCATAATTTTGAAATGCTGCCAGACACTGTGCATCCTGCAAAAAAGTGTCATGAGCTGAGGGCTGATTTCAGATGAGTCTACCTCCCATTGTCTATAACCAATATTTTACTCTACAAGATTTCCTTCAGTGACTCTTGTTTGTAAGCAAATTCCTGCACACCTGCTAGCTGAATTATCGACTGGATTCCTTTACTTTATTTTTAACAATTACCATTTGCATTTGAAGATTAGGATAGGGTAAGAAATGGTAATAAAGGAGGTTATGATGAAAGGAAATGGTGGTGACAATTTAGTGTGCATTAGATCATATATGAAATTTCAAATCAGCTCAACAAGGTCATGGACTGACATATGGTGATAAATTCACATCTTTCGTACCCTCCCCACAACCTAAATTTGGACATGTGTCCACACATGTGAAATGGAAATAACGATTTGACAGGGGGAGTATGTGAACATCCATACTAACGTACAATAATTAAATGAAACACTCTAAAAGATAATTAAAAATGTAATTAATGTGCACATACCTGAGCATGCACAAACATGATGACATAGAGAATTCATTGCAACGATCTTGGAGAAAGTATTGCTTGCCTTTTTAAGTAATAATTGAGCAATTAATGATGATGAGGTGAAATGGAGCAAGATGGAATAAAGTGATGAAAGAGAGAGAAAGGTGGTATGGATGGACGGATGGGCAGATGGGTGGAGAAATAGAATTCTACAAAAGTAGAAGTCTTTATTATGACAAGTACGTACCTTAATCAGCTGGAAGGAGGGACACTAGGTCCATTACCTTCGGCTACAGGAACTTCTCAGCTGCAAGAACTGTGCTCAGGTGCTACATGCTGGATAAACTATTGTAGAAAATCTTCTTTGGAAGCTGGCTTATGATATAATCTGAGACGGTGCCCATTGACTAGTAATTTGAATTTCACAGGGTCAATGGTGGTGAGCTTCACAACTCCATTAGGAAATACCTCAGCAACTTCATATGGCCCTAGCCACCTTGTCTGCAATTTTCCTATATTATCCTAATACCGTGAGTCATAAAGCAATGCCCAGTCACTTGGCTGAAATTTTTTTTCTTTGATAAATTTATCATTCCATTTGACTCTTTGATTTTGCACTACTTCAGTATGGTGCAGGGCTGATTTCCTCATCTCATCCAATGCATTCGGTTGCATGATCCTTTCTTTATGTGCCTCAAAAATTTCCATTCCTAATTCAACTGCAGTCCTGAGGGTCTTGTGCTTGAACTCAATAGGCATCATGGTTGTCTTCCCATACAATAGCTCAAATGGGGTGAAGCCTGTGGTTGTCTTCCAGGTGGTTCTGTAAGCCCAAATTGCTTCTGACAATCTATTTGCCCAATCCTTTCTATGAATATGCACTGTTTTGGTTAGGATGGCCTCAATCTCTCTATTTGTCACCTCAACTTGTCCATTTGCTTGAGGGTGATAAGGAGTGGAATTTATGTGCCTTATGTTATATTCATTAACTAATGTTGTAACAATTGTTGAGGTAAATTGAGCTCCTTGATCAATTACTATTTCTTTGGGCACTCCATACTGTGTAAAAATTTCTTCATAAAAAAATTCTACAACCTTGTTGTCTCTTGGATGTTTCATGGCTTTGAATTCTACCCACTTAGTTACATAATCAGTGCATACCAAAATATAAGACTTACCATTAGATGGAGGATCAATGGGTCCCACAAAATCTAATCCCCACTTGTCAAAGGGAGTGACCACTACTTGGGGACAAAGTGACATCTCATCTGACTTTATTGGCCTATCCATCCTTTGGCATCTATCACATTTCCTTGTTTATCTTTCTTCATCTTTGTGGAGTGTAGGCCAATATTATCCTGTGTTCAAGATTTTCATTGTTGTCCTTTTGGCTGCAAAGTGTCCTCCACATGGTTCATCATGGCATGCATGTAGAATATCATAGGTCTCATCTTCCCCCACACACCTTCTCATTACATGATCTGGTCCAGTATAAAACAGGAATCCAACTATCCATGAAAAAGGGAAAGATTTTTCAATCAACAGTCTTCTCTCTCTTGGAGAGAAGTGAGGGGGAACTCTCCCTGCCACAAGGTAATTGGCTATGTTAGCATACCAGGGTTTCTGCACACTAATGGAGAATAGATGCTCATCAGGAAAGGAGTCATCTATGGCTCGACTATCTTTTTATGTGGTTAGCCTTGAAAGAAAATCCACAACAACATTGGCCTTCCCTAGTTTGTCCACAATAGCTATGTCAAACTCCTACATCGACAACAACCATTTGCCAACCTTCCTGAGATTAGGGGTTTGTTCATGAGGTATATAATGGTTGCATGATCAGTGTGTAGAAATTTCTGGTAACCTATTATATAGTGCCTGAATTTATTCAAGGCATAGATTATTGCCAACATCTCTTTCTCTGTTACCGTGTAATTGAATTCAGCCCCTTGCAAGTTTTTGCTGATAAAATAAATGGTGTTTTCAATAGCTCCTTCTTTTTGTCCTAGGAATGCTCCTATGGCATAATCTGAGGCATCAATATGGATGTGAAATGGGATTTCCCAATTCGGTCCCTTAAGTATAGGAGCATGAGTCAGAGTTGTCTTTAAATTAGAAAATGCTTTATCACAACCTTCTGTCCATTGAAACTCAACATCTTTAGTCAGGAGACTATATAGTGGTGCTTCTATCTTGCTTAAATCTTTGATAAAATGCCTATAATATCTTGCATGGCCCAAGAAACTCCTAACATCTTTTTGTTTTGTAGGTGTGGGTAGATTAGCAATTACCTCAACTTTTGCAAGGTCAACTTGAATACCATGGTGTGAAATGTAGTGGCCAAGTAATACTCCCTCTTGCATCATCATGAAGCATTTATCATTGTTTAGAGATAGATTCTAGTCTTCACATCTCTATAGAAATTTATTCAAAATTTCCAATGCTTCATCAAAATTTGCACCATAGGTAGTAAAATCATCCATATAGATCTCCATGCAGTCAAGGAAGATGTCTGAATATATGTTGATGACTGCTCTATGAAAAGTTGTTGGTGCATTGCATAACCCAAAGGGAAGTACTGAATAGGAATATGTCCCCCATGGACATGTGAATGTAGTATTCTCTTTGTCTTCTGGTGCAATTTGAATATGATTGTAACCACTGAATCCATCAAGGAAAGAGAAGTACTGCTTACCTACAAGAGAGTCTAAAACCTGATCTACAAAAGGCAAGGGAAAATGGTCCTTCTTAGTAGCAAAATTTAGCTCCCTATAGTGGACACAAACTTGCAATTTTCCTCCCTTCTTAGGCACAATCATCAATGGAGACACCCATTGGCTGTCTGAAATTGGGTAGATAAATCTCGTGTCTAATAGATTTTGCAACTTTGTTTTGACAATCTCTCTTAATGCAGGGTTGATTCTTCTTTGTGGCTGCCTTACAGGTGTAAAATCATCTTTGATATATATCCTATGAGTGTAGAGCTTTGGATCGAGTCCCTTCATATCATGGTATTCCCAAGAAAATGCTTTTTTATGGGTTTTCAACAAATTTGCTAATGTCAACTGTTGTCCTTCACTCAATTTACTGTTGATATTCAAAAATTTTCCTTCAGAAACTTGTACTAGTGTAACTAACTCAATCATAGTTTCTTCATTAATACATGGTACCTTAAGTTCATGTGGCAACATTGGGTGGAACATACCTGTTACTGAAAAAAGTTTGGTTGCTGGAAGAGTGGTTGTAGGAAGTCCGTCTACAAAGACAGTGGATATAGGAAGATTGGCTAAAGGAAGTCTCTTTGTGGGAATAGTGGTTATAGGAGAATTAGGAAGAACTGACATAAGTGTTTGTACGAGGTCCGTAGAATTAGATGCATGAGTGAGTGATGCCTCCTCTACCTAACAATGGTTCTAAATGATACTAGATAACACTTCATCTTCATCTTGAAGCTACAGGAAAGGAATTCTTCCTAGCATCATAAGCTACGACACAAAGTTAACGTCTTCGACCTCTTCACCAATATGTGGCCATACAGAGCTATCTTCATCATGGGATGGCTGAGCAGGAGGATAAAGAACAATCTTTTTAGTGTTCCTTCCATCAGAAATGGTCATATCACCTAATCGACATACAATATAAGCATCTATACTTTCTAGCCATGACCGACCAAGGATAATGGGATACCCACCAAGCGTATCTTTGGGAGAAAGAACCATGAAGTTAGCTAGATACTCCCAAGAGTCTAAAATAACCACAAGATCTTCTACCATGCCATCAGGCTTAACTATGGAACTGTCAGCAAGTTGTAGGACAATAGGAGTGGATCTCATGTTTGTAATATTTAGTTGTTGCAGGATGTCCTTAGTCATCACATTGATTTCCGCACCTAATTCAATCAAATAATTCTTTATGTTTATCTCATTTATAATAACTTCAACTACAGGACTACCTGGATCATTGTACTTGGGGATAGTTACTTTTCCAAGCATGATGTCAACAAGCTACCCCACTACATGAACTATAGTTGGGTCCTTCTTTTCCTTACCTGGTTTCTTAAGGCATGCTTCTTTAATTTCCTTTCCATAGATAGGGACATCTTTTATAGCTTGGAATAGGGGTATCTAGACACATATGTGCTTTAGCTGATCTAGAACATTAAAAGTGGTTTCCTCCTTATCTTCCTTTTGCTTGGCCACTTCCAATCTTTGGGGGAATGGTGGCTCTTGTGCTGTTTGCTTGGCTGGAGCTGGTTCATGATTTTGAGGTGCACAAGGCTGAATGGGATTAGTTAGAGATTCTTCTTGCTCTTCCACAAGAAGCTCAGTGATAATGGGGGTGGAAGGAGTTGATAGGGTCATTCCTGAATGCAAGCGTATGTCACTTAAACTCACAACATATGTAGGGAATTGATCTGGATTAGCAGAATATACCGTCTACTGATGTGGTTTATTATTTGGATTGGGTGTGGGTTGGGCTGGTAACTGAGTAGGTTTGGGTACATTTGCATTGGAATTAGCAGAAGGAGGAATTAAAGCAAGTTGTTGGGGTTGAGAAGATGGATGCATGTAGTTGGTTGTCTGATTTGGCCATTGCTGACCACCTCTCCATTGAGATGTTTGTTGCTAGTTTCCTAGAGGTGGTTGCCAAGGTCCTTGAAACTACTGCCAATTCCCCTAAGGTTGCTACCACTGAGGTGAGGAACTTTGATAATTGGACTAGGCATTTGGAGGGTTACCCCAAGACTGTGGTGGATATCCTCCATAATTAGATGGACAGGGTGGCTGCCACTGGTTACCAGATGAATACGAATTAAAATATGGTCCATCAAAAGATAATGGATCTGGTGGCATACCTTGTCTTGAAGCCCATGGCCTTTTCTGTGCAACAAAGTAGACTTGGTCTTCCTCAGTCTTGATTGGTTTGAGTTCAGATGGAATCTGCTTACTGTCAATGTTAGCTATCACCTTGGATATGTAGTCTTTCTTCTTTTTTCTACAATAGGGACAATATTTTGTCAATATTACCTCTGACTCCTCATGTTTCTTATTAGCTTGAAGTGTATCTAGTTGAGTAGCTAGATTGTTGATGATAGCCTACTTGAAATCTTCCAATAAATTAGTAATTTCCATCCTTGAGACTCCATTGTTGGATGACTTACCCATAGAAGATTGGTAGGCTCTTCCTTTCTTTGAAGCTACCCTAGAATAGTTCTGACATATCTTCTTGATATCCTCCCAAGGGACTTGAGTGATATCTCCTCCTGCAATTAGGTCCAAGGCATTAGTGCAACTTTCACTAATTCCTCTCAGGAAAATAAACTTTTGTGAGTCTTCATTAAGTGTATGATGTGGAGAATTCTGTAGAAAAAAAAAACCCTTGAAATGAAATCCTCTAGGCTCTCATCTTCTTTTTCCTGCATTATGAAAATGTCACCTCCTCTCATATCACTACCCTTGCAATACACATATTTCTCAAGGAACTTTGTCTTCATATCTTCCCAAGTTTGCACAGTGTTTATGCCAAGGCCCATAAACCATCTCAATGCTGCCTCTTTCAAAGTGGTAGGAAATAACTTAAGTTTGTGGGAATCAGTGGTATAGTCATCGCTTATGCAGAGTATATCAAACTCAAAAATGAATGTATCAAGATCTTCTATGATAAGTCCATATAACTTAGGAAGGAATGAAGCAGGGATATTCTTGAGGTTGTCTACTTCATTTTGTTCAGCAATGGGAAAAGGGAAAGTTGGTTGGCTCTTCCTATTCAGCCTGTCTCCATTTGCATCAGCCATGCCTACTTGATGGAATTATAGGAAAGATTCTTCAATAGGATTCTGATCTTCAAGGGAAACTTGAAAACTAGTCAAATGAGGGAATATATTAGCAAAGGGTTGTGGCTCTTCTTCTTCTATGCATGTGGTATCAACTCAATATCAACCAACTCACACAAAGAATGGGTGAGAAATAATAGTGGGTCATAACTTCTAACACTAAGAGAACACTCTAGAAATACTATAGCAGAAAAACTACCAATGAATCCAAAGGACTCCCTAGTTTGACACCATCCCCGACAATAGCACCAAAAGTGTTGGCCTCCTACAATGATTTTAACAACTAAGACTTTACAACCATGATTCAAAGATTGGACATCTGACCTGAATAGACATCTTAACCATCATGAAGGTACATTTAAATTGTCAACCCAGGGACATGAACTTGAAATGGGTCAACACAGTATCTGCACTAGGAACTTCAAAGTAGTCACCTTTAATCTACAACTAGGAAAGACTTAATACTGAAAGTAAATTATAGGAAAGGAAACAAAGAAAATGTTGAACATCACTCAATCAAATTTAAACTGAACTTGCATAATAGGAATGAAAATGTGAGAAACAAACAGGAAACTACTCTGCCCACCTTGGTTGTAGGAACAGTCATAGAATGGACTTCTAGTGGCTGTAGGAATAGTCAATGCTAGATTCTTACTAAGTACTGAGAAAAAGCTAATGATAATCTATCTAAGCTAATGGATTACTCACCAAATGGCCCCCCTTGGATGCGTATCCTCTAAAATCAATACAAACTTAGATTAAACTCAGATGCTCAATTTGGAATCTCATTTCATTCATTGGAAAAATGTAATTACAAAAGAGTGTATGGTATTCTTAGCTTATACAATAATTTGGTGATTAAATTCTTAAGAAGGAGGATCTGAACCTTATTTATCATCAATAGGGAGGTCAACTCCCACTAACTAAGAGGATTCCATTTAGGGAAAGCAAGAAAGAGAGTGGAAGAGTAGTTATGTATGTAGGGGAATCAGTTTAGACACGCAGGTCCAAATGTGGACTCGACCACTGCAGTAACACCCACATTGCTCAATGTCATTAAATATCGATACAGGGAAGTTACATGCAGCTGACAGGGGAATCTTTTGCCATTGTTCTCTAGTTGACCATCATGCACATCCTCTATATGAGCAGCTAGCGACTGCATTCCTTAACTTAGAATTTCCAATCAAGTCTGCATGACAATGTCAGTATGCATAATATCTGCATAGCTAAAATTATCTTAAATAACATCCATCAATCACATGCAAGATTAATATAGATAATTCACATAGTAAGTCAAATATAATTAAAACTGGCAAAGAGGGAATTAAACCCAAATGTCTGAAGGTTTGAAAGAAACTATATAAAAGTGTCAGCATGTAATATCAAATTTCATGATAAATTCAGCAAATAGACCATGGATTCTACCCATAATTAACCCAAAAACTAGACTCATCAGCCATAATCTTGTACAAGAGATGAACAACTAAGCTATAGGACATAACAAAATAGACTGGATAACACAACAACCATTCAGGAACAACAAAGAAATAACACCATCATTAAGAAAAGAGTCTAAAAAGTAGTATTAAGATCATTCCTAGGGTTTACAATCCACTTATCCATATAAAAAAATATACTAACCAAAAAAATCCATAACCACCAACTCTTAAGCAGAGTCTTAATAATACACAGAGTATTACTAGAAGCTAAATAAACTAACATATAGAACCATTCGAAGTGAATAAAAACATAGCTATAAACCATAGAAAAAAGGCACTAATGCTAGATAGACATGTCCAGAGCCCTATCATGAAAAATAAACAAATTGGGAATCTTTAATAAGACGCAAGTTCTCTTGGAGGTTCTCCATAACATCATACTAGCTATCCTTAAGCTCCTTGTTCTCAGACTTGTCAACTTCATTCCTACGACCCTTTTTCTTATGTTATTTCAATTTTTTTCCTTGTCTCGAGAAAATTCCCATCACTGTTCTCTTCATTATACCATCCACCACCATACATATGTTTTTTATGGCATCTTCCATGAGTTGGGACTTCTTGGAATTATCAGCCTCTTTAGCCTATCTTTCAATTTGTTTCACCTAGACACTAAGAGCTTCTATTTTAGAGTTTAAGATGTTGCAGTCTCCATCCTTAGAACTTTCCAACATTTGAGAGTGTTGAAAAGTAGTATCTTGCTCCTCCATAGCTATAAGGCTTTCATTATTATCCTCCACCTCATCATCCTATTCAAAATATTTTCCCTCCTCATCCTCATTGTCTCCTTCCATCTCATTGTTTTCTTCTTCCTGTTCTTGATTCTCCTCCTCCTCTTCAAAATATGAAACTTCCTCTTCCTATGATATCTCATTCTCTCCCAAGATATTAGGAAGATAATCTTCTTTAGAAGAGTCATGATCCTCCCCCTCAACCACCCTTTTACCTTTTTTGTCTTCTTCCTTCCCCCTTGAGGTATATTTTTCAAGTCTAACTAACCTTCAACCCTTGGGAGGGGTTGAACCATAGTCAGGACTGACATCCTTATCATAAGAAATGGTGATAGTGGGAATTTTTTTTGTTTCTTTAGGCTCCACCTTCCTATGTTTAGCCAAATTAAGGGAAAGGGGGGAGGAATTCCTTTTTTTAGGGGTAAATTTCAGGAGATCCTTCAGGGAAGGTTTATCAATGGGAGGAGAAGGGTTTTTATTCTTTTTAGGCTTAGGTAATCTCTTAGGAGAATGGGGTTTACTGTCAATTAGCTCTAACTAAAATAATCTCTTAGAGGTCAGGGTATTTTCAAGGAAATTGACAACAGGGTTCCTTTGTGGAGTAGTAGCTAAGACATATTTATAAATAGCCCTAATCAGCCCTTGATGTAAGGGGGATTAGCCCCATTCTCCTTACTTTGTTGGAGAGCGGAGAACATGGAGAAGGGGAGGTTAATATTCTTATGATGATGAACATGATTTAAGATAGGGAAATGATAACCATGTACAAACATGAAACACCCTTCTAGAGTGAACTATTTCATAATAAACAAACTTACATTGTGATAGGGAGTCAAAAGTTTTAATCTTGAGTACCCATTCTAGAATATTTTGGCTTTCTCCTTAACCTTGAAGAACTTGTCGATGAACGCTTGATAATTTATAAATCTCTTCTTACTTTTTTTTCCTTCATAATATAGACCTGTGGCTTGAGAAATGAATTTAGCCATGATAGTAAAGTGTAACCCTCCAATTTTGACTTCGCTATCATTCCATGAATTTGAAAACTTATAGCTAAGGGTTTCATTGTATCCCTGCATAGATTCAAAAAAGGGAGTGAATCTCACCCTATCAAACAAACCCTACAATTCTTCATTCAGCTTAAGGGTATCATCATTCCCTAGTTCTGTCTGCTTCCTTAGGCCCCTATATAATCTTCACCAATCAAACAATCCCTATGAAGAAAGAGGCAGTCTTCCCTAAATCCCTTTCTGTCAGATAGGGAAATCACATGCAAGGAAAGCTCTTCATAATTTAGGCTAAAACTGATAGCTTTCATTTGGGAAAGCTTCTGCTTAAAATCACCCATAATAATGAAAAAAAATGGTGGATTGGAAGGATCTCAAAAATAGATTCACACATGTCACTAATGCCCATAATGGAAATAATTAAATTCAAGGCATTAAAAGGGACTTTTATTCGATAGATAGTCCACATAAGAGCACAAGCTAAAACAACTAAGCCAAAGTCATTTGTAAGGACCTCCATTTTTTTTAAATGAATCTTAGGAGAGATAATAATAATATCTTTCACCTTAGAATGTAACCTTATAACATCCACCCAAGAGATATTATAAATATTTCCTTTTATCATAACATTAATCTCCATCTCTAAATAATTAGAGATGGAAGAATAATCATTAAGATACATTCATACTATACTCACAAGCCCCTAGATAATCATGAACTGGCAACCATTTCTCCCTTTATGATTACCTTGAGTATTCATCATGTTATTCATCATAATAATAGAATTTACAAAACAATAATCACCTTTCATCCTTCGACATATGATTATATGATTCATATTTCTTCGTATTAAAAATATCTTTAATATGACATGGCAGAAGAGGATAATTCCAATAGGTCCAGTTGTTATGCCTAAGACCTTCATTATCCATATTGTTTGCAACAAAATTTTCTTCTTTGTACAAGTGGCCAATTTTATAGTATTAAAAATGTTTAAGGATTCTTTTGCATTCATCAATTACATTCATCAACTCCCAGGGCATAGACATACCCTCCTTAATATTGTCTATTACTAGTTTGGAATCACCTTCTATAATGACCTTAGTGTATCCTTTTTCCTTCAGATAGTTTAGACCATCCCAAACAACCATTTCCTTAGCGACTTTTCTGGAAACAATACCTAAGATTTTACCATAGCCTTCTATGAAGTTCCCTTGGTGATTTTTTATGACTCCTCCAACTCCAACTAAGCCCAATTTACCCTTAGAGAAGCCATAAAAGTTACATTTGATCCAACCAACCTCAGGAGGAGACCAGATAGTGATTTTTCTAGTTTGATGTTTTATCCAATTGAAGTTTGTTAGGTCTTGTTTCATCCCCCACATTTGCTTAACTCTAAGTTCTTTATAGGATGGCATATTCTTGGTAGGAGCATATATCCCATTATTAATGTTCTCTTGAATCCGATGTCGTATATCCATACAAAGAGCTTTACTATTTCTAGCTAATTCCTTGAAGATTTTGTTATTTCACTCCTTCCATAAGCCCTAGGCTATAAAAGGAGGATCTTGTTTCTAGAGGTTGGTAATTATATTATGTAAGGGAAAACATTCCAGCTATCCAAAAATGATTTTATTGAGGAAGGAAAGACCCATTCGGTCATTAGGAGAGAGACAAAATGACCAAACCTCTTTTGAGTAGGAGTAGTGGAAGAACAAATGCATTATTGACTCCTTTTAATTGAAAATATAGAATTTTTTAACAAATTGAAACCCACTTTTATTTAAGTTGTCAGTGGTAAGAATCTTACCATGGGCGACCGCCCACCAAAAACAATTCACCTTTGGTCTCATTTTTTTTCTAGTCAGACAATGTTCCAATGGAAGTCATCCTCAGTGATCAAAGGCTTATACATAACCTCATAAAATAACTTCACTGAAAGGATTCCTAAAGAGTTTTTAGTACAAATCCATTCATCTTTTCTATCCTTTCAAAAAAGTTAGTCTCAACAACTTTCTAAAGTAATGTATGCAAAGCAACATCCCAGTTTTTTTGTCTCCCTCCCCTGAGATTTTTGAAATTTTTCTATTGAGGCTTCAATCCATCCTAGTTGATATACCAAGCAACCTTCTTTCCAATATTTCTTATAATTCTATGTTTTATTTGAAGAATATTATTGTTGGAGGATAAGGAGGTGCCCTTAATCCAAACATCATCCCAAAATTCAATATATTTACCATTTCCTATTCTCTTTTTAACTCCCACTTTTAGCACTCTTCTTATTTAAAGAAGGTTATTCTACAAAATAGAGCCATAAGGAAGCTCCTCTACACTAAGAAAATAGCCTTTTTCCCTATTTCTTAGATATTTAGCTCTTAAGATTTTAAACCAATATTTAGCACCTTCCAAAAGGTACCAAACCATTTTTGCAACAAGAGCTTTGTTAAAAATATTTAGCCTTTTGATACCTAGACCACCACTCCTTTTTAAAAAAAAAATACCTTTTCCCATTCCACTAATTCCATCTTGTTTCTTTCCTTAGTTCCAGTCCAAAAGAACCTCATTTGAAACTATTCATTTTTTTTCGTGATAAAAATAGGGATATTGAAGAGGGAAAGGTAGTAGATTGGGATGTTTTGTAAAGAAGTTTTAAGCATTTGTAAATTCCTTTCTTGACTTAAGAGTTATCCTTTCCAACCAGACAAATTTTTTGAATCCTTTCTAGGATATAATTCCAATAGTTACTGCTCAATTTCCTAGAGATAAGTGGAAGACCAAGGTAAGCAACATGAAGATCAACATCCTAGAAGCCAAGAATACGCATCACCCTATCTTTAACAATATGATCAACATTGCAGAAGTATATCTTACTTTTTTTGTAATTAATATGCTGACTCAAATCCTTAGCACAATCATTGAGGATGGATTTCTAGTGATTAGCTTCAACAACCAAGGCTTCACCCATAAGAATAGTGTCATCCACAAACTGCTGATGAGAAGCCAAAGGAAGAGAGGAAGCGACCTTGAACCCTTTTAACAACTTAGTGTCTAAAATATTTTGAATGTTTATTCTAAGAACCTCAACCAATATTATAAAGAGGTAGGGGGAAAGGGGACCCCCTTATCTTAAACCCTATCCACAAGAGAAAAAATACTTAGGAACACCATTCACTAGAACAAAAAATTTAGGTGTGGTAACATAAGAGGTGACTAATTTAAGGAATCTTAAATTGAACCTAAGATTTTAAGGAAAATAGAAAGAAAGGGCCAGAATACCCTATCATAGGATTTTGAAATGTGTAATTTTAGTGCCATCCATAGATTCTTGCTGAGATCCATAGAGTGGAAAACCTTATGGGTATAGATAGCTACATCCAAGATATGCCTACCTTGCATAAAACCTTTTTGATTTTCAGAAATAAACTTGTTCAAAACCACCTTTAGTCTGTTCACAATAATATTTGAAAAGATCATATAAGTGGTATTTCAAAGGCTTATAGGTCTGAAATCTTGCATAGGGGTTGCTTCTATTGGAACACAACAATCTACTGAGAGGTAGATTAGCTTCTCAAGCCCTTAATCACTACTATAGATTAATTCCTTTTAGCACTTTATGTAGATTTACTAAACTCATAGACAGGTGAGAATGCATACACACAAGAAATCACATAACACCAGATATACATGGAAAACCCAAGATGGGAAAAATCACGGTGACAAAATTTTTCTGGAGTCTACTGCTCAAATCCAACGTCACAAATAAATCCTCTTTTACAATATTTAAGGGCACCAACCGTAAGGAGACACCAATCCCTTGGTTTTAGGAGCACCAAATCCAAGGAAGAACAAAATCTCTACACTGAGATCCAACTCAATTATTGATAACACCAACTAATCAGATCTACAAAAACAAATATCAAAAATTGATTATAGTTCAATTTTGTAACTTACTTTGCAAATACACAATACATTGTTGCACTTTATACAACTCACACTCTATTGTTGATGCTGCAATCTCAATAACACGTCCCCTCTTCTTTGCACTCTCTCTCCTATGCACTTCACTCTCTTTTGCACTTAGAAAAATCTCGTTCTATCCTCTGAATAATAACCCAGATCTGAATCTCTGATTTTTGTTTTTGGGTTCTACTACCTCGAGATGTACATCACTGTCTAGACCATTTTGAACCTTCTGATAGAGTTTCCTTTATTTACAAGCTTCTCCAACAAGTTGTTTTTTCATCTTGAGCCTTACACCATCATCCAAATCATCATAAAAACATCTAATAGGGTTTATTAGACAACTTCATCATTACACTACCTTTGCATTGTGCCTTACAACATTTAATTCTGATACACAAAATTTGCTAAGAATAGCGAACTGCAAAACCCTAAGATCAGATCTGCATTTAATTCATTATCTATTTATTTGATTTGATTATGGTCTTCATCAACATAGTGATCTATGCCAACAACTTGCAATTTTTATTTCCAATCAGATGGTAGTTGGAGGATTTGAACAAATTAAATTCATTCACTATGTCATTCTCTAGTCGAAACCCTTGTTCACATTGATGCAACCATTGAAGATCTTCATCTTTGAATCTAGGCCATAAATCTACTTCTTTGTGCCACAATCTACTAGTTCTCCATCCATTTCCCAACTTGAAATCATAGTGATTAGATAAACCTTCTTAAAACTAGCATTGTTGATCTTTACTCATCTGGCGTCATCACCACATAATTCAAAACGATGATGTGAGTTGGTATGTCAAGCAATCATCATTCACCATCTATCAACATAGTCACCTTCCATCACTATCACCTTCCTATAGAGTCCCACCAAAGTCTTCACCATGACTTTGTTGTATCAAGGGGACACCAAAGCAACTCTCTCCAATATGGCATTGTCTCTTCTATGAGGTTCTATCAGAATGTCAAAGAGACTGACTATTGTATTCCACCAATCTTCATATGTCTCCCCAATGAGGTGATCTTATCGTCTGAACAACATTTGATTAATATCCATCACCCAATCACTAGGGCTTGATCTCTGCCATTGAGCAAGCATCATCACTATGTCGAAGAGACTATTGAAACTATCTTGTTAATGTGTATATGTCTCCTCGAGATATGTTTCTACCTCACATGGATGGTCCCCACTGGTGACGTGTCATCGTTATCAACACCATACAACATACAACCACCAATATGACTTGACATATTGGTCAATCACATATAGCAACTTGTCCTCACTTGCCATCATTTACCATCATCACCTCCCTATCAGAATGTTGAAGGAACAATTACCAATATTCATTTTTCTCCTTGATGAGGTGCCATTGGGATGTCGAAGGGACTAATCATCTAGTCTCACTGATGTTCATCTGTATCTTTGATGTGGAGCCTTCAACCAATGCAAACATTTGTTGCCATGTGTCAAAATCGTGTCCATCCTCAAATACCACACCATAGGTCATCCACCTTTTCTTCCTTTCCATGTGTCAAAATACTGCTAGCTCGTGGGGTCAAACTCAGTCAATGCTTCCTTTTGGCGGGATGGTGGGGTGCTGCCACCTATCCATATATGCCACACCATTCAAATTTTCATAGTATCGAAGGGACTCATTATTTCATCCTGCTGATAGGTGCATGTCTCTTCAATGAAGTGCTTATCAGGATGTCAAGGATACTAGCCACTAAGTACTACCGAAATCCACTATCAACCCAATGAAGAACCTTTGGCTGATGAAAAATCTTCTTGCCACCTATCAATCATGACATCACCTTCCTTTTTCACCTTTCACTTAGTTTGGTCCCACCAAACTCTACAACAAGCACCATCTGATCTCCAAGGCTTGATCTCCATGTTTGATCAAGCATCATCACTATGTGGAGGGGACTTAAAATATTGTCTCTTTGACAACCCATTGTCACATTGATGTATCATTGTCTCTCTCTCTCTCTCTTTATTGCTTCATCAAAGGGGCTCTAAAGTGACTCCTCTCGACATGTTGACATCTCTTCGATACAAACACACAAAAAAATATTTCATTTGTGACTTGGGAAATATTATAGTAGTTGAATATTTATTGGGTTAGTAATATCTAGGTGAAGGGTTTGGTTCCCCACATGATGTAATGGGCTTCAGTTATGACTTAGGCAACTATTACCTCCAATAGGCTTTCAACAAAAAATAGAAGTTTTGTTCACAACGCCATGAATGCAACCCTAGGGTTTAACTAGTAAACCCTAATCCTTGTCTAAGAGCATAAGTAATTCTATTTTGAGCACATGCTTCAACCTCTAGAACTATAATTTATATTTTTGAGAATCTCTCAGAAAACCCACAACAAATCTGTCAATATATTCATTCAAATGTCTAGAAGCCATTGAAGCCAAAAGGTGACAAAATTTTGTCAACTATGCAACATTTGTAGAATGTGTTCCTTTGCATTTACAACTGCTCACACAGTTCTAGAACCAGATCCATATCCTCATAACCATCCTCTGAGCTCTATTTCATTCAGGAACACCACCGAGCACACACTTGATCTATCATCATTCCAACATCTCCCTTGCATGATCAATTCTATCTTGTATCTAATATTCCTTTGACATCAATGACACTTTTATATTAATGCCAACATTCTCCTTTATAATATCAGCTCCATCTCACTTTTGATCCCTCTTTTGACATCAATGAAAAATTTATGCCAACAATCTCCCCCTTTTTCATTGATGGAAAATCCAAATGCTCAACCTATAGCCAATGGTCTGATACTAATGATGGATAATTATCTGAGATCACATCTCCTATAAAGAGCGAAACTCTTTAATTCCAAATAATCTATAATTCCTTTAATAAATTCATTTCCATTCCATAGAATATCGTAACTACATTCAATTAAAAAATTTTAATCCAAAAGATTCCAAAATATCGACTTAAAGTCTACAATAAGATTCTTAATACTTCCAACTGATTTCATAAACGTGTCATCTTACACGACATTTAATAATACAAAAACATTGTAAAAGAAATTTACAATTCAAGACTTAGGCATTCTATCGCCTTAAGTTCTACAATAATCATACAAGAATAAAATATAATAGATATATGAAGAAATCTTCATTTGATCTTCAAACCAATTGCTTTTCTTCAAACATGAAGATGAGAAAAAGGTTCAGGCGCTTTTTCCACCCAACCTCGAAGCTTACGCTTCCCCGGAATTCCTTAATCATTCAAAGAATACCCGACCCTGCACGAATTGCTTAGCAAAAAAGAAGTCGACAAGTAAAATGGAATCTGATGCGTGCATAGTATAACTAATAAATCCACAAGCATTTTCATTTTTCTAATTCATTTAAGAAACAAGCAAGTTTGATACTAGGATATCATAGAGAGTTATTCATATTCCATCTATTTCAATGGTCCTTAAGTTACTTGGCCAAGTAAAATGTCATGCACGACAAATAATAGTAGTTTTAGAAAAGAAAAACTATGCTCTCTAAAAACCCATATTGAGCACCTGTCCCGGAAGGTAACTTTCCAAACACATGACATGCACATTCAATTATCAAGCATGCATGTTTCCATTCAAAAATTAATAAAAGAAGGTGTAACACACGTATGTAACTAAGTACATATAAAAAAAAAATGAATAAATGAGCACACATTCTTTTGGTTTATTTACTCATAAAATTCATCTACACTCCAATATAATCCTTTTCTAATTCATTTCATTTCAAAGTAATTATATTTTTATTTTACTTTCTTTCTCTTTTCTATTTTTTATATTTCCCTTAAAATATTATCTTTTCAAAAACATAAAACCTCATATTTAATTCTATTTCGTAGCAATTTAGTATCATTCCTTGTGAATTATCAATTTTCACTTTTACTTCTTAAGCATATTTAAATACACAAAATTATTTTATCTTATCATTTTGGAAAACATTCAACATTTTATTTTGTGATATTTTAATGACTTCATGCTCTTTTCTTGCAATTTTGAATTCTCTGTCTATACAGATAAGTCATATAGTTTTCTTTTGGAGGTTTTTTGAATCTAAAACATACTGTTTTCTATGCGTATCTTTACTAAATGTTTATATTGGAAATAAATCTAAAACATCATGTTTTCTTTGCAAATCTTTTAATATGCTAAAACAAAATTCTCTAAACAACAGAATCTACTGTCTCTTAATTGTTTTATGTTCAAGTTCATTCTTTATCTCCATAAAAATACAGCCAGGTATATGAATTCAAGAATTCTATAATTCCTATGATACGTTCTCATTTTTATTGTATTTGCGAAAGAAAGAAAATAAATAACACAGGAATTTGTTTTTTCTAAAACTGGTAAATGTTTTATAACAACGATCTTACCTGTTAATCTACAGTAGTTGTGTGTTTCCTAAATCTGATGATGAGTCTCTATTTCATGATCTTTGGTGAGTATCTTATATTCCAAGCTCTCTGCAACAAAGTCTCCTTTCCACCCTTAGACTCCTCTCCAATTTTGTCCGTGCCTTTTCCTATTCACTTGCATATGAGGATTAGCTTCTTTATGTTCTGAATTCCCTTCCTCCTATGCTTTTTGTGCCCTCTCTTCTTTATCCTTCCTTCCCATGCACCTCTCTTATCTTCTCCTCCTTCCTTCCCACACCTTCCTCTCTTCTCCTTTCTCTTGGTTGCACGTCCCTTCTTCTTTCACTTCTTTTCTGTACCTCCTTTCTTCCTGCCAGCATCCTCCTTACTTCCTTGCTCGTGTATCCTAGAAGTAGCTTTCTGTATTTCACTCCCTCCTTCTTGCCACCTCTTTCCTACCAGTTGCGCATGAGATAAAAAACAAAATTCAAATAAACAACTTTGTGCTATATTTAGCTCTTTTTCCTCCTCTGTCAAAATGGATTTTTCTTTTTCTTCTATGTGCATCTCTTTAGAAGATATTTTATTCTTCCTCCATTCTCTTTATCATGCATAAGGTGGAGTCATCAATAAAGTTTGATCCACAATATGTGCCAAATTCCTAGCAGTGATGGCCATAACTCCAAGTTAACTGTTGTTTTATTTTATTTGATTGCATATGAAAATTGATTGAGAGGTAATTGTTTACAAATTGTTTACTACTATTTTCAATTCAATCCAATTTAAAACATATTTCATTTTCTAATTTCCATTAAATAACTAAATTTAATATACATATTTATTTAAACTTTTATTTGTACTTTCATTTTAAATTTGTTTTTCCACATAACAACATAATATACTCAAATTGAGGAATTCTTCGTAAATAATCAATCTTTGCATTTCAAAACAAACATATTCATTTTCACATAAATTTGAGCAATCGGATAAACTTATTAAAAATTTCCAAACATAATCATCACGAAAAATACATTAATAATAACTAAGTGGTGTGTGAGATTCCATCATCCTTATTAACATCTAATGGCTAAAACGACTCTACTTGATCAATGTTTTCACCTTCATTCTCGTTCACCTATTCCTACATTCACTTGCACTCAAATTATCATCAACAATGACAATCCCCAAATTTCATAATAATGAATTCAAATCATTTCATTTGCATTTAAATTTAAATTTCAATTTCAATTGAAATAATCATCTAACATAAACATGCAAATATCATGATTAATAATTGCAATTAAATAATTGATAAAATCAGTACATGACATCCTTCCCCTCTTGGAAGAGACATCATCTCGATGTCTCATTAATCAATCAATAAGCATAGTATCTCAATCAATAAAATGTAGTGTCTCAATCATAATAAAATAATAACTAACATCATAGTTCTCAAAACATAAGCATAAAAAATTCATAGTAGCATCCATGCTATCCAAATTCACAACATGTGAATCAAAAACCAGAGTATCAAGTATCTCATGCATTAAGCAAATACTAATCTAAGAAAGCAAATGAGGAAAATGATGGTCAATCATCTTAGAATCCTCCCATGTAGCACTATCCTCAGTATACTAGTCCCACTGGACCTTGTACTAAGTACTATCCCTATTATGCAACTTAATGCTACGTCTGTCTAGGATTCAGATGGGTTCCACTAGCACCACCCCTGGATCCTATACCTGTAATGAACACCAATCAAGTATATGAGATGCATCAGGATGGTATGGTTTCAATAAAGAAACGTGGAATACATTATGGAGTGAAGCTAGAGTAGGTGGTAATGCTAGTCTATAAGCAATTGGATTAATGACTTCCAATACATCAAAGGGTTCCACAAATCTCGGAGCCCACTTTGATGATTTCCCAAATGATATAGAGATCTTATGAGGCTTAACCCTCAAAAAGACTTTATCTCCTGCAACAAACTTTCTGAAAGTCCTATTTCTATCAGCATAGCTCTTCTATCTATTGGCTGCCTCCTTCAACCTACTCTTGATCAACTTAATTTTCTCATCCCTTTCCTTAAGCATATCTAGACCAATGATGATCCTATCTTCCATCCTATCCCAACTGATGGGTGTGCGAAACTTCCATCCATAAAGATCCTCAAAAGGTGCCATACCCAATGATGCATGGAATGAGTTATTGTAAGAAAACTCAACCAATGAAAAATATTCTTCCCACTTGTACTATTGATCCATGCAGTACATCCTCAGTTGATACTGAACAACCTGATTGACCCTTTCTGTTTGGCCATCAGTTTGTGGGTGATATGTAGAACTAAAATTCAATTTAGTTCCTAAAGTTGCATTTAGTGTTGATCAAAACCTAGATGTCATCCTGGTATCCCTATCTGATATAATGGTCTTTGGTACACCATGCAATTAGAATATCTCTTGCACAAATTTATTTGCAAGTGTCAATGATCCATATTTCAGATTCCCAGGTATGAAATGTGAATCCTTCATTAGCTTATCAACGACTACTAAGATGGTATCATGCCTATTCCTGCTCAAAGGTAATTCTTGGCTAAAATCCATACTGATTACTTGCCATTTATACTTAGGTATATCATGGGGATACAAAAGTCCTGTTGGATGCACATGCTCAGCCTTGACTCGCTGGCATTCCAAACATCTTACCACATACTAAATAACATATTTCTTGAGCTTAGGCCAAAAACAAAAAGTCTTCAACTCTGCTACCATCTTCGTAACTCCTAGATGCCTTGAGTAAGGTGCATCATGTACTTCCTCTAGAATCAACCTCCTCAAGTCTCCACCCTCGGGGATATACATCCTTCCCTGATATCTGAAAATACCATCATACTCCATCACATATCCTTCAAATCTATGATCTAAAGGATCTGCCTCTAAGGCCTGCTTAACTCTCTCATAATGCTCATCTACTGGAAGATTATGCAACACTTGTTGTATCAAATTTGACCTTGTGGTCAGCATAGTAGAGAGATGTCTTCTCCTGCTAAGAGCATTTGCAACTCTATTTTCCTTTTCCTTGATATACTCAATACCAAAATCATACTCACTTAGGAACTCAAGCCACCTCCTCTATCTCACATTGAGTTTAGGCTGTGTAAAAATGTACTTAAGTCCTAAATGATCTGTCTTTAGTTCAAATGGTTTCCCTAGGAGGTAATGTCTCCACATCTGCAATGCATGAACAATAACTGTAAGCTCAAGGTCATGTGGCACATAATTCAATTCATATTGTTTCAGTTTTTTGGACTCATATGCAACCACTTTTCCTTCCTGCATCAACACAACTCCTACACCTTCACTTGCAGCATCTGTAATCACTATGAAGTGCCCATTAGGATTTGGTATAGTCAAAACTGGTGCTGATGTCAACTTCTATTTTAGAAATTGAAATTCCTCCTCACACTTCTTAGTCCACTCAAATTTCCTTCCCTTCTTCTGAAGAGAAGTAATAGGTGTTGCTATCCTAGAGAATCCTTCCACATATTTCATGTAATACCCTGCAAGCCCCATGAAACTACAAACTTTAGAAACAGTCCGCAGTGTTGGCCATTCCATTATTGCTTCTATCTTTGCAAGATCAATTGAGATTCCCTCGACAGATATGACATGACCCAAGTAGTGAACCTTCTTCTGAAAGAAAGTACACTTCGAAAACTTACCAAAAAGCTTTTGATCTCTTAGTCGTTGCAAGACTATCCTCAAGTGCTTCTCATGCTCCTCTTCTGTCTTAGAGTGAATCAAAATATCATCTTTGAATATAAGTACAAAATCATCTAAACAATCTCTAAAGATGTTTTTCATAAGATTCACGAGTGTCGTTGGGGCATTCGTTAGACCAAAAGGTACCACTATGAACTCATAATGTCCATACTGAGTTCAGAAGGCTATCTTTGGAATATCCTCCTCCTTAATCCTTAGTTGGTGGTAACCTGATCTAAGATCAATCTTAGAAAACACTGTGGCCCCTTTCATCTGATCAAATAACTCATCTATCCTAGGTAAAGGATACCTATTGTTAATGGTAACATTGTTCATCATTCTGTAATCAATACACAATCTCAAGGTCCCATCCTTCTTCTTCACAAAGATTACCGGTGCACCCCATGGAGATAAACTTGGTCTAATAAATCCCTACTTTAGTAACTCCTGCAATTGAACCTTCAACTCATATAACTCTGTAGTAGTCATTCTGTATGGAGCCTTGGATTGAGACTCAGTTCCAGGTAAAATTTCAATCGAGAAATCAAATTCTCTCTTCAGTGGTAACTCAGTAAGTTCTTCAGGAAAGATATCCAAGAACTCCTTGAGAAATGGATAGTCCTCTGGATTTTGCTAGACATTATCCAAGTCACTCATCAATATAGCAAATATGGAACATCCTTTCCTATGTGCTTTCTTTAGCTACATGGCTGAGATATGTCTCAACTCAAGAGGCTGTTGAGATCCAAAAATCTCAACTGGATGTCCAAAATCATCAAGACAACTCACAATCTTATCCTCACAGTTCACTATAGCTTTGTGCTCAGTTAACCAATTGATCCCTAGGATCACATCATATGACCCCAATGGTGCTACATATAGGTTAACTTGGGTTTGGAAATCAGGTAGCTCTAAATCGTTGCAAGATAGACATGAATCTACCCTCTTCTCTGCTTGTTTTCCATATTTAACTATCCATGCATGTGACATATAACCAGGTCTAATAGGTAACTTAGCAACTACTTTATGATCAATAAAGCATTCAGTAGCTCCTGTATCTATCAAAATGGAAACTGATTGACCAAAAAGCTTACCCATCATCTGAATAGGTGAAGCTTGAAAATATGCTTGACGGTTGTCAACCATTGCATGAATCTAGTGTTGCGGTGCTCGCCGATCATTTCCTCCTAGCTGACCTCCTACACATTGTGTGCAATTGGAGGCATAATGATCTCCTCCACAATTGTAACATCCACCTCATGGCCCTGGATGACCACCTATCCTGTTCCTGGTATTAGAGAAGTTGGTGTTATAATTATTCACTTTCTTGTTTCCTAGTTTCCTTCTCCTTTTTCTTGAGAGTTTGTTCCTCTCTTTAGGTTCTTTATCTGTTGATTGTTGTTATCCTTCTGGTTATTACTATTTTGGACCTTCCTGTTTCCAAATCCAGATTTAGAATTCATATTCTTTCTATATTTTGGTACCTGTTGCAACTTTTGTTCTTGTTTTATAGCCTTCTCAAAGACCTCATCCATAGTTAATGGATTATGAATATCCACATCAGCTCCTATCTGTGGCCTCAATCCTAGGATGAATTTCTGAATACAGAACCGCTCATCCATCTGATACTTTGGTACATACTTCAAGAGATTAGTGAACCTCTCCCAGTACTGAGTAATTGTCAAACACCCCTGTGTCAGATTCTGAAACTCTATCATTTTTATATCAAAGAATAGCTGTGGAAGCCATCTCTTCCTAAAAAGTTGCAAAAATACTTTCCATGTAGTTCCACCTGGTAACAACTTCTTCTCAGTTTTCTCATTATCCCACCAAGTAGCAGCTTCTCCAGAAAGCTGATATGTAGCCCAAACTACCTTGATCTCATTAGACATATCTCTAAGCTCAAAATAATTTTCCATTTCAATTACCTAGGCTTAAGCTCCATCACCAATGGTCTTACCACCAAACTTGGGCCGGGCTACCATTTTCAAGTCTTTTTCCAACTCCCCTTCAATCCTAGCTTGAGGATTTGGTATTTCTTCAACCCTTGGATTTTCATTGGTGGGTTGCTCCTGATTTTGGGGAATTTCATTCTGAGGGTTTTGTCCTTCCCTCACTCCTCGAACTTCTTGTTCGAGATTATCCATTCTGGTACCTTTTTTATTCAAAAGATTGAGAATCTAATCCAACCTGTCATTCTCATTACTTGTAGCAGCTCCTTTTCCTCTTGAACCCATTATGTATCAACAATTCTTGCATCAAGGAATGTTTCTTTAGCATAATGGAAAAAGGACCCTAGTGTTCAAACCTAGGGCTCTGATACCAAATGTAAAGAGTGAAACTCTTTAATTCCAAATAATCTATAATTCCTTTAATAAATTTATTTCCATTCCATAGAATATCGTAACTCCATTCAATTAAAATTTGTTAATCCAAAAGATTCCAAAATATCGACTTAAAGTTTACAATAATATTCTTAATACTTCCAATTGATTTCATAAACGTGTCATCTTACACGACATTTAATAATACAAAAACATTGTAAGAGAAATTTACAATTCAAGACTTAGGCATTCTGTCACCTTAAGTTCTACAATAGTCATACAAGAATAAAATATAATAGATATATGAAGAAATATTCATTTGATCTTCAATCCAATTGCTTATCTTCAAACATGAAGATGAGAACAAGCTTGAGGCACTTTTTTTTCCCAACCTCGGAGCTTACGCTTCCCCGAAATTCCTTAATCATTCAAAGAATACCCGACCTTGCACAAATCGCTTAGCAAAAAAGAAGTCGACAAGCAAGATGGAATCTGATGCGTACCTAGTATAACTAGTAAATCCACAAGCATTTTCATTTTTCTAATTCATTTAAGAAACAAGCAATTTTGATACTAGGATATGGTAGAGATTTATTCATATTCCATCTATTTCAATGGTCCTTAAGTTACTTGACCAAGTAAAATGTCATGCATGACAAATAATAGTAGTTTTGGAAAAGAAAAACTACGCTCTCTAAAAACCCATATTTGGCACCCATCCCGGAAGGTAACTTTCCAAACACATGACATGCACATTCAATTATCAAGCATGCATGGTTCCATTCAAAAATTAATAAAAGAAGGTGTAACACACGTATGTAACTAAGTACATATAAAACAAAAATGAATAAATGAGCACACATTCTTCTGGTTTATTTACTCATAAAATTCATCCACACTTCAATATAATCCTTTTCTAATTCATTTCATTTCAAAGTAATTATTTTTTTATTTTACTTTCTTTCTCTTTTCTATTTTTTATATTTCCCTTAAAATATTATCTTTTCAAAAACATAAAACCTAATATTTAATTATGTTTCGTAGCAATTTAGTATCATTTCTTGTGAATTATCAATTTTCACTTTTAACTTTTAAGCATATTTAAATACACAAAATTATTTTATCTTATCATTCTGGAAAACATTCAACAATTTTATTCTGTGATATTTTAATGACTTCATGCTCTTTTCTTGCAATTTTGAATTCTTTGTCTGTACAGTTAAGGCATATAGTTTTCTTTTGGAGGTTTTTTGAATCTAAAACATATTTTTTTCTTTGCATATCTTTACTAAATGTTTATATTGGAAATAAATCTAAAACATCCTATTTTCTGTGCAAATCTTTTAATATGCTAAAACAAAATTCTCTAAACAACAAAATCTACTATCTTTTAATTGTTTTCTATTCAAGTTCATTCTTTATATCCATAAAAATACAGCCAGGTATATGAATTTAAGAATTCTATAATTTCTATGATACGTTCTCAGTTTTACTGTATTTGTGAAAGAAAGAAAATAAATAACACAGGCATTTGTTGTTTCTAAGACTGGTAAATGTTTTATATCAATGATCTTACCTGTTAATCTATAGTAGCTGTGTGTTTCCTAAATTTGATGATGAGTCTTTGATTCATGATCTCTGGTGAGTATCTTATATTCCAAGCTCTCTGCAACAACGTCTCCTTTCCACCCTTAGACTGCTCTCCAATTCTATCCGTGCCTTTTCCTGTTCACTTGCGTATGAGGATTAGCTTCTTTATGTTTTGAATTCCCTTCCTCCTATGCTTGTTGTGCCCTCTCTTCTTTCTCCTTCCTTCCCATGCCTTCCTCTCTTCTCCTTTCTTCTGGTCACACGTCCCTTATTCTATCACTTCTTATCTATACCTCCTTTCTTCCTACCCGCGTCCTCCTTACTTCCTTGCTCACGTATCGTAGAAGTAGCTTTATATATTTCACTCCCTCCTTCTAGCCACCTCTTTCCTACCACTCGTGCATGAGATAAAAAACATAACTCAAACAAACAACTTTGTGCTATATTTAGCTCTTTTTCCTCCTCTCTGTCAAAACGGATTTTTCTTTTTCTTCTATGTGCGCATCTCTTTAGAAGATATTTTATTCTTCCTCCATTCTCTTTATCATGTGTAAGGTGGAGTCATCAATAAACTTCGATCCACAATATGTGCCAAATTCCTAGCAGTGATGGCCATAACTCCAAGGTAACTATTGTTTTATTTTCTTTGATTGCATGCAAAAATTGATTGAGAGGTAATTGTTTACAAAGTTTTTACTACTTTTTATAATTCAATCGAATTTAAAATGTATTTCATTTTCTAATTTCCATTAAATAACTAAATTTAATATATATATTTATTTAAACATTTATTTCTACTTTCATTTTAAATCTTTTTTTCCACATAACAACATAATATACTCAAATTGAGGAATTCTTCGTAATTAATCAATCTTTGCATTTCAAAACAAACATATTCATTTTCACATAAATTTGAGCAATCAGATAAACTTATTAAAAATTTCCAAACATAATCATCATGAAAATACATTAATAATAACTAAGTGGTGTGTGAGATTCCATCATCCTTATTAACGTCTAATGGCTAAAATGACTCTACCTGATCAATGTTCTTGCCTTCATTCTCATTCACCTGTTCCTGCATTCACTTGCACTCAAATTCTCATCAACAATGACAATCCCCGAATTTCATAATAATGAATTCAAATCATTTCATTTTCATTTAAATTTAAATAATAATCTAACATAAACATGTAAATCTCATGATTAATAATTGCAATTAAACTATTGATAAAATCAGTATGTGACATCTCCATTGCTCATCTTTATGAATATTGCATAATTTTCTCCCATTCTCAATTGCTTGAGAATTCGCACAACTTTCTCCCCCTTTGATATCAATGGAAAAGGGTGATAGTTCTGAATGTCTTATCTTAGGTCACCATGCTACTGCAACATTCACTTCTCCTTAGCATTGGAAAAAGGGATTTTTTCTCCCCCTTTGACTGATACCAACTAATACCAATTTATGCTCTCATACCAATTTCTACTCTCAACCTTTGAACACAATGGAAAACCCATATTCTCCAACTGTTTTGTACAAATTAACAATATCTGATGCCAGTTGAAGTTCCATTTCATGCTCCAAACCAATCAGGTCTGATACGAATTACAAATGTTTTCCCTTTATGCTATGTACCAATTGATATTCTAAACTGCACTGTATCAAGTATAAAATTGATTTGATACCAATAGCAACTCACCATTAGACCTTGCTCCATTCTCTCTTTCTGTATACCTGAGAATTTTCTTCTCTTCAGGCTTTGCATCAACTAAACTACTCTATACCAATTCACAATGGTCAGACACCCACTGGAACCACTCTCTACCAATTATGGAAAAAGTAATTTGTGAGTGTATTTACAAAACAACTCCCCCTTTGATATATCTCCGCTTCTTTTTCAGACAAGAAGCATTTCTCTTAATAGATCACTCATAATATCTATCCCAACTATAGATATTCTTTCCTTTTAACAAGCCATACAA
Source organism: Sequoiadendron giganteum (assembly GCA_007115665.2). Classification (NCBI taxonomy): domain Eukaryota; kingdom Viridiplantae; phylum Streptophyta; class Pinopsida; order Cupressales; family Cupressaceae; genus Sequoiadendron; species Sequoiadendron giganteum. Next base: position 578,256,521 of record CM021109.1, read on the forward strand.
GGAGAAAAGGTGTAGCCATAAATTTGTAACCATCAAGTTGTTAGAAATTTGTAAAACTTATTTTACCAGACTTGATATATCCTTTCATTTCCAGGGATGAATAAGATACCAATTAAGCTCCCCTTGGACACATTCCCTATCACAATAGATTAGTGATGTAAGGTAGAAGTATCCACATTGAGTGATGTCTACTAATATTTCACTCTCCACACCTTCTTGGGCTTCTTCTCTTTATTTTCAGCCTTCTCAAGAATATGTGAACCAGTTTTTACTTTGGGGGACATATTCCTCTTCTTATTCCATGCTATTGATCTTACATAATTTAATTTACAATTCTCAGCTGTGTGACCAAGATTATTATAGTTGTAGTACATTACATTCATATTCATTATATGAGCAAATGAATTTCTATTCACATATTTTGTGCTCCTTCTAGGTATAGCTCTACATTCACACACCCTATGACCAAAATGATTACATGAATAATAGTAACAATAGAAAAGCAAGGAATACCTGGTCATATCATTTATTTGTGCAGGATGAGGTGGTCTTTTTTTCTTTTGATTCTTGATGTATATCATCCTTTTCAAATAATCTACATCAGCTCCCTTTATATGCTTCTTCTTCTTTAGGTAATCAAGAATTGAATGATTATGCTTCCCCTTATCTTTAGTAGGTCTCTTTTCTTCTTCAACTTTCTTCTTATCAATAGTAGGCTTCTTCAACTCAACAACATCCTTAAATGGTTTCCCATCTCCAGAGTCATTTCCCTTGGAGCAACATCTTTCTTCTGCTTTAAATTTGTCGTATAATCTTGTAGAAGAACTGGTAGAGGAACTCTTTCCCTTCTCAAACCCAAGGCAAAAATTTTCTTTAGGTTTTGATGGATTTTTTTATTTTACCAATTCATCTAATATCTCAGAGCCACCTTTTATCTTTAGACCCTTGTTAATCTGCTCCTTATCATTTTCTAAATATTTTCTTAGGGCCATTATTTTTTCCTCTAACTTCATGCAGTCATCTGATTTAGACTGTAGTTTAGATTTAACTACATCTTTTATTCTCTTTGCTTCTTTCACTTATTTTTTCAGACTAACTATCATTTGATCAAATTCTTCAAGGTTTTTAGTTAGCCTTTCTATCTCCTCTTGTGCATGCATTTTCTATTTATTTTTCTCCTTTTTCAAACTAATAGTCTCATCTTTTAAATTATCAATTTCTTCTAAGGCTGAGATGAGTTCTCCTTCAAGGTGTACTTCAACATCCTCTTCACCAAGATATTTACCCATACCATGCCTGTGTTTTGCAGTCTTTGGTCATGGATAGTGATTCTTTTCCCTCAACCATGAAGATACAAGAATGCATATCATTTGAGCTATTATTGGCCTCAAATGAATCACTTTGTTTACTTGTGTACAAATTCTTCTTCTTCTTCTTCTTCTTCATTTTACTAATACTTTCTTGTTTAGAGTTATGATTTTCATCATAAATATTGGAACAATGAAGATCATATCCCTTGCTATCAGTTTTTGTTGTCATTGATGTCATCATATATGAGTTCCAACTGCAAGACTCTAAGATTCATTAATCCACTATTATGAACCGATAATAGAAAATTATCCTTCGGTATTTTGCTCTAGTATCCTATCCGATAAAAAGTGACTACTTCAGTTTTTGGGAAATGGTCTGTGGTTGAAGCATGTATGGACATGATCTCATGTGTACAGGTGATCGTGGTATCATTTTTGTTGTTAGGTCTTTTTCTGGCTGACCTATCAAGTGGATAAAGATGTAATGGATTAATTTTGTTTGTATAATCCATGCCTACATACCACTTAGTTGAATCATTTTTGAAGAAGTTTTGTATTTGTTTAGAGCCAAACTAATTGTTAACTAATGGATAATCTGATATATATATAAGCTGGTTTTAAAGATACAAAGCATGAGTGTGAGTGTGAGAGATATGCGAGTGTTGGTAGATTGTGTGGAAGTGAAAAAGAGAAAAGTGTGATTTGTTGGCATGTGAATTTTTGGAATTACAAAGGAACTAAATCGGCACTTAAGGTGTACTTCTATCAGTTCAATTTTGGTGGTTAGCCATTTTCTTACTTCATTTTCATAGGCAGGAGCCTCCCATTTTGGACAGCGAGTCTTGGCAATAAGCCACCTCTTTGTAATATCTTATAACCGGTTATACTATATTGTGAGTTAATCCTCACCGTGGTTTTTCCCATTCTGGTTTTCCACATAAAAATTCTGGTGTCTCTTGTGCTTTGTGTTTCATGTTCTATTGATGATTCTGTTTATCTTAATTATCATATACATTGGTTTAATTGGATGGACTTTGTTCAATAAGTTTGAGAATATACTGATTCACCCACCCCTCTCAATATATTGGATATTTAACAATTGGTATCAGAGCTTGGTTCCTCTGGAGAAGTCTAACAAATTGAGGGAGATCTCAGTGATTGAACAAATGGCGAATAATGTAGAGCTCTGAACTACCCTGGATGATCTTGATAAAGCTGAAAATGAGAATAAAGATTTGAAAGAGAATCTTGATGAAGCAAATGAATGTGTCTGGAAGTTGAAGGAGCAACTAAGGAAATTCAAAGAGAGACATAGAGAAGTCAGTGATGAACTAAAACAAGCAAATGAAGACATTACCGAAATGAAGTTACAAGTGGACTAAAATAAGAGGATTGAAGAATTCTTGAATGCTGAAATGAAGGAAAAGTCTGATGAATGTTCCAGGCTTGAACAAGAAGTGTGCAGGTAAAATGAGTGAAATAGTTAGCTAAACAAAACAAACATCAATGAAATGTATTACGTCTAATGAAAGAGAAATAATAAACCAAACTATTGTAACCCTTCATTTGAAATCATTCCATTGTCATGTATTCTTGGTGATCTCTCAATTCATGCCCTCAGACTTATTTTTTACACATGAATCTACGAAATGACAACCTAAGAAATGAGATGCTATATGAAAATGCACAGCTATATGCCTACATCTACATGTTTTGGTATTTTTAATTGAAATGCTAAATGATCTAAGATTGTTATGCTGCTGTATTTAAATGTCACCAAGATGATTGTAATTGAAAATACAATTCTAAATGGAATAATGCAAGAAGATGCAACAAGCTAAGATGCTAATGCTAAAATAGCCATGATAATGCAACTATGAACTAAAATGCTAAATAATAACTAGAATGCTCTCAAAATTCTCTCAAAATTGCAATAAGATTTTTGTAGCATAAGTTTGTAATCCAATTCTCCATGAAAAGATGTAGAATTTCCTTCTATTTATAGAATCTTCCAAGCTTGGGCTGAGGTGGCAAAGATGGACGGTTGAGATCATGATCCTGAAGCATCAATGGTGGAGCATAAAGAGGTTGGAGAGAATCATGGAGGTGGTTCCCTTTAAGAGAACACCTTGCCAAGTGTTGAAGAGAATCAAAGGAAAGAAGAAGCCATGTGTCCAAGGTGGTTTCAAGTTTGTTGCAGGTTGTTGACGAAAATTCTCATTTTATAAATTAGAAAAATTCAATTTCATGTGACACATGGTGAGGTGGCAGGTGAGGTGGAATGAAGTTAGAGAAATATGGAGAAATGTGACAATTTGAATTAAAAATTCAAATTTAAATGAAACAGGGAAATTAACTAAATGACAAATTATTTAATTTGTGCATTTAATTAATTTAAGAGGAAAGTGATTTTTGAAAAAGAGGAATTAAGGGAATGAACCATATAAATAAATCTATCAATTTATTTATACTAGTAGAAGAATTAGGATTTATTAATTAAATATCGAATATTTAATTAATTGTGCTCCAGACCATTTTTACATGGATACATTTTGCCCCTCTTTGAAGTGATGTGTTTACACATTGCTTCAAATAATTTTTTGACATGGCCTAGATGCTGATTTTTCAGTGATGATTGAATGATGCCCCCTGGGAGATAAATTGGTGAATTTTTGAATTTTAGGATTTTTTTTTGAATTTTTAGAAAATTTTGATGATTTTGATGATTTGAACATGTTTCAACAATTTATCTCCCAAAAATATTTGTAAAATCTGCCCTAGATGATGATTTTATGAATTTAGCCCCTTTTGAAAAATAAAATAAATCACTGCCATTTAATTACCCATCTTAATAGCTCTTTTAATAGGTAAAATGTGAAAAATAAGCTCATTTGTGCATTTACCCTTTAAAAATTTGAGAGAGAGATTAAGCAATTTGTGAGCATGAGAAAAATGGTGATCTCGATCTAGACCCACCGATTCGAGCATGTATAGTGACACAACCGCTCGATGACATACGAACCTCTGGTACAAACTTTGAAAAACCTTTCTTTGTGAAATTTTAAATGCTTTTTCCTGCTTTTCTAAAATTTTAAAATTGTATGCCAAGAGTTTTAGCGCATCCATGAGATAGAATAGCGCATAGACTTAGAGATTTAGCACATCGATGACCTGATATAGCGCATCAGTTCAGGGTTTTAGCGTATTGATTGATAGGTCGTAGGCTAGGTTAAGTTGTGCATCCATGTGATGAAGTGGCGCATCCGTAGAAATGGCGCATCTGATGGCACTCTCAAATTTTAGCTAGAGGAGTAAAATGATTTTTCAACTGCAGGGGAGTTGGGTGAATCTTTTTCACCGATAGATGAATTTCTTGTTGAATGAGCAAAATTGGGGGGAAAATTTATGGTGTAAATGGAAGTGAGAAGAGAGAGGATTTTGAGTTTTTCTCATTGCAAAATTAATGGAGAGGAGGCTGCCAGTTGTCCTTTGTGGATTCATTTTAGGGCTGCTCAGGTGTTTTCTATTTTCTTTATCTTCTCAATTTTCCTCTCGTTGGAGATTTGATTTTGAGATCTCTAGAGGTCTAGGTAAAAATTTGCTCAAATTGGAAGCATACTAAAATGATGTAAATGAATGGACAATATTTTTTCTTGGTTAGGGGTTAAGTGTGATAGTCTCAATTTTTTTTTATAAAGTTACTGATCTTCAAGCAATTTTTAGTTCTGGGACAATGCTCTCCTCTATTTTCTCTTTTACAAATTATGAATGGAAATATCAATGATCTCTTCGTTCATCTTCAATAGTTTAGTTGAATGTGTGGATCTGTTTTAGCTTTAACTCAAAGAGTTAGTTAAATGCTTAAGGGGAATCACAGATTTGTAAGGAGTTACTAAAGATTTGATAAGAAGTATTGTTGCAGGCACAATGAGTTCTCATATTGCAAAGCCTTTTTGATGATGGTCAACACGTTTCTGAATTCAATATCTAGTATATTACTGGTTTTTGCACACTTGACTCCATTTACCCAATTGATGAAGCACTGGCCCATTTGTTGACAATAATGAAACAATTGAGTTGATCATATTTCAGATTTGATATTCAAATGAGAATAGAATTATAAATCATTAAATGTTTCAATTATGATGTATGTGCTATAAAGAGCTATTCATTTCCTAGCATTAGGTGGTTATTCATTTGAGGGTCTGCCAAGCCATCAAAAAAAAAATATATTTGCATTGAGTAGGAGTAAATTTGTGTTGAAGTGTTCTTGAGGAATGAAGCTATCAAATGAACACAAGTAGGGATCACCCTCCTAGGTCTTGGTGAACCCAAAGTGTAGGAGGTCTTTAAAATCCTTGTCAGTTGGTCCAAGTCCTTTGAGCTGACCTTGATTGGAATTGGAAATTCCATAGGTAGATTAGGATGTCAACCTGGTTACAGTAAAAACAACCAACAAAATGGGGACTCTACTAGTGACATTGTTGAAGATCATTTTGCATTATAGAGTCATGAGCTTGTTATGATAGGTTCATCTCCTTTTCAAGTGATTTAATTCTCATAAATGTTGCTAGAGAATCTATTGTAATTCATCTTTCAATTTAAGTTCTTTCTAGATTTTTCCATATTTAATGATTATTTCATAATACCTCAAAAACTGTGAGTGGTGACTCTGAGATCTATGCACCAATGTGCACTATTTGAGAAAAACTGAGAAAGAACTGAAGGATTTGTAGTAGAGATGAAGCAGATTCGAGCTCTTGTGATGAAGTACCCTAACAAGTCTGAGGAAGGAACCCATACGATGTCATATTGTTGGATAAGGAGGTGTTGCAGTGCTTATGTTGGTTCTTGAAAAAATTTGACCTGTGAAGAAATTCCAATTGATAAATTTTTTGTCCACTATAAAGAGGTGGTGACTCTACCAAAGAACCTAATAAAAAGATGAATACGGTTCTAGACCTACAAATTTTTCCAATTAGAAGAACAATTTGCAGCTGCTGCAACAGTTCTATGTATTTTTCACTCTTGGTTTTCCAGAAACTCTTGTATGAAAACCATATTTGAACTTCTTAAAAAAAAAAATTGGTTCCCTACTTAGTGATTTAGCACTACTAGAGAGAAAGGATAGTAAATTTAAGTTTGCACACTTCCATTTGCTAGATCTGTTGAATGTAATTTCAGTTCCGTTGAAATATTTGCTTATATGGATGGTTAGAATACATTTGTGTATCTTAGGGGTTTCCATCCATTTTTATTATCATATGTTTCAAGCCTAGGTTGTCATTATGTCAGCCATTGTCATAGTGATCCTTCATTTGGTCAGGCTTGTAACTATGCACAATTAGTGAGCCTTAATTTGTAATATCCATGGATCATCAAGGTAAAGTAACTATACCAGTGAACACTTTGATTCAGCTTGTCATAAAGTGTCATGATCTTCAAGCATCTAATACCTCAAAGTGACCCAAGAGTTAATAAGCCTAGGTTTAGTCCTGAATGGAATGATAGAAATGAAAGAAGGCTTAAAGAGATGGATGAAAGACACCAAATGTTTCAACAAGCCCAGTTAAGAGACCATCAAACTGTGTCTACTTGTCAAGTCATTGCACCATTTGTCAATTCATTTGACCCATTATATGCTCAGTTAGATTTTTCATGGGTTGATTACAAAGTGGAATGTATGCCAAATCAAGTTTATAAGAAGATGCCTAGATTTGATGGGTACACCATGTGTGAAGGAGATGCACATGTTCAAAGTTTTTCCAGCTTCATGGAGAAACATTCATTTGGAGATCAGGATATGTGGATGAGATTTTTTGTTAGATCTCTTGAAGCACAAGCTCGGGATTGGTATTTAAGTTTTCTTGAGAAGTCATTTCCTTTTTGGGATAAATTAGTGAATGCTTATAGAAAATAATTTGCAAGGGATCCTCTAGATATTGTCATAGGACTAAAAGAGATTAGAAAGAAAAATGAAGAGTCAAGCATTGATTTCAGTCATAGATTTGCTAATGCCTTGTCACTAATCCTGGAGAATTTCAAACCTAGTACATCAGACTTTATCCATATGTATTTTGAGGCCTATGAAGAAGGATCTAGTGCATTTTTAAAAGATTTTGAAGTCTCCAATCTTCAGATGGCTTACACATTTTTAGATGGTTTGGAGAAAAAAAGAAATGAATCTGTGTTAAGTTTGTTGTCTTCAATTATGGGTAAACATGCTGATGAAATCAACAGCTATGTGAATGCAAATGATCAGAGGTCTACAGAAAAGTGCACACCTGAGAAGGTTGAAGACAAGAAGGATGCATCATCAAGTGAGGAGAAATTTGTCTTTGAACAACCTACAAGAGAAGTTTACCTAGCTGAAAATTGCAGCCATGATTATGAAAGACATGATGAGAGGAATGAAACATTTGAAGTTTCTCTTATTTCTCATAAAGATGCAAAAAAAGAGGGTACATCCCCTATAGAAATTGAAGGTTGCAAGCATGAAGATACCTTCCTAGATGATTCTCTCAGTCTAAAACATGCTAATGAGACCTTCCCTTCAAGAAAATGAAAGTGAGGTTATGAAGAACAGTGAGATTTCAAGTCTTCTGAGCCAAGAACATGATGAAGAATATCAATTGGATTTACTCTTTGAAGAAGAGAAATGTGATCAACAAGGTAATGGTACAATTGATTATGTCAATTCTACATATGATGAATGTAGTCTTGATGCAAGTCTCCATGATGAGACAAAGGAATTTTCTGATTTAGGGAACTCTTTTGAGAATATCAGTATTTCAGCTGCAAATGAAGAGGTATGTGATGAATTTCAGTTTGAAAGACAAGCCACAAGAAGCTGCAATGAGGAAACCATTGATGATTTTAAGTTTGATAAAGAAGATGTTTATGTCTACCCTCAAGAGGATACAAGTGACAGGCTCAGTGAAGACACCCAGTCTAAAGTTGAAGTACAAAGAGATGTGGATTGCTGTTATGAAAACCCAAAAGTGAGTAAGAATGAACAAGTGGATGATTTTTTCTCTATGACTGATGGTGATCATGTTTTTGACAATGTTGTTGGAAATCCAATTTCTTATGATTGGGGAGATCCTATTTATGATCATTCCATTGAATTCTCAGGCTTTGAGGATGATGATATCATGGGATATTCTGATTTGCAATTTGATAATGCATTTAGCTCAAGTGAACGTCAAGGAGAGGAAGTGGGTGAAAGGATATATCAGAGCAATGATCTACTAAGTTGTGAACAAATTTCAGATCTATTGACCATAAAATATCAGAAATGTGCACATGAGGACAACTCTCAGTTGTTGTGTGCAACCCCTATTGATTTTGATAGTGATGATGGCCTTCAAGATGCAGGGTGTGATGCATATATCTCTGATTCTCTTTCCAATGATGAACCAATTGATCATGACAATGATAGTGTGAATGAAGACAAGAAGCCATTTGATGGTAATGATGAATTGTGTGATGAGTATGATAGTGAGCATGCTGATGTAAACTCATAAATTTGTTTTGATGAGTTTGAAGCAGAAAATGACCATGAAGATTGCATATCTGATGAATCAAATATTGAAGATTGTGATGCAGATTTGGACAAGTCTTTGTTTGTTGACTTGATGGAGCCTAGTCATGAGTCTTTGAATGTGGATGTAGATGTCTATTTTGATCATAAATCCGATTATGCTTTTGAACCAGAATTGCTTGTTGTTAAGCAAGCTTGTGATATTGAAAATGTTGATATATTGTGTTCAGAGATGACAAGATGACTACAGATGATGATGAGTCAAAAATCTCTAATGACTCTCAATACCAACATGATGAAGAATAGTTACAAAGTGTGCTAATGGATGAGTGTATCTCCATGCATACAATTGGAGATAGTTTGCATGATGAGCCAGATGCTCTAGTAAATTCTTGTGATGATTTAAATTTTGACATGCAAACTAATGATCAGATTGAGCTCAAGAGTTCCAGCCATGTCGCAGAATGTGAGTGCTATCTTTGTTAGCTGGAAGGAGTTTTTGTAGAATTTGGCAATGTGCAAGCTATTGAAGCAAGTTGTTCTTAGCTTGAGTAGGGTTTATATGATGAATATGAATAGTCGTTGCCACATGCTAATCAACATTTTGAAAGTGTGCCTGACTTTCAAATGCACAATGAATATGAACATGTTGATAATGTTGTGAATGATTGTTTGTCAGGAGATGCCAACATGTTTAATCAGGTAGATGGTTGTGATCAAACTATGCTTTCATGTGGTCTTGATCACCATTTTCAAATCATGTCACTTGATGCAAAATTAGAAAATGAAGAAAGTGACAATGATGCGAATTATTTGACTTGGTTTCCATATAATGAAGCTAAACAAAGAGCAAGTTTTCACTTGCATAAAGGAAGCCTGACACTTGTGTTTGCAAAGGTGTAGTTGTTCATGTTGCTATGGTTTGATAAGTGCAAGCATGAGTTGAGGGAGATCAACTCTTTTTGCAGAATTGTGTTTGACAAAGGTAAATGTTGACTCCCATTTTACATTTGGTGGCTCGGGGTCACCAGATGAAGTAAGAAAAAATAGATGAATAAAGAAGTAGTTTCATGGCACCTAATGGACTTAGTTTTTGGTCTACTCCCCAGAGATTTGGAATCTTGCTATGCCCACAGGGGGCATACATCCCCAGTCAGAACCGCTAATGGCACTCGTGCCCATTTCAAAAATTTTGCCTCTGCACTTTCAGAAGTGCACTTGAAGGATCAGTTTGAGTGACCTACTTTGGAAGGTCGTAACTTGATGCAAGTTAATTTTCATGCAAAACCCATTTGCAGACATATTCAATTGACATATGTGAACATGTGTGTCAATTTTCAGCTTCCCATGATGAGTTTTGTTAGGATTTCAAAAAGCGAAGCTAGAGGGTTTTTGCACTTTTTCTTCTGTTTGTAAACATTCAGTTTTACAAAGTGGCCTCCCGTTTGAGCTTGCATTTTGTAATTGGTTGATCGTCATGCCAGAATGATTGTTGTTTTGCATTCTCCCCACATAAATTATCTTGTGTGTCAGTTTTCAGAACTTCATGACCTCATTTGCTATTTTTAACAGGTCAAAACCAAATGCCATTTCTCTTGGTCTGCACTTGCATTTTCAGAAACCTTTTTGAGAGGTCAAATTTGAGCATCAATATATTTTGATCAATAATGGTTCAAGAAAATTCCTTTTGCACACATGCTCAATGTACCTAAATGATCTACTGTGTCCAATGGTAGCTCACATGAGCTGATTTGATATTTTTGCAACGAGGTGATCTTTTTAGTTTCAATTGGTTCAGAATAGGTGTTTGTTGCAGAAAATTCGAGTAAGCAACTTTGCGGATTAATATCTTTCACCTCGTAAATTTTTTTTCTGAACCATTTTTTGCACTACATTCACATGCCAAATGTTTGGATGTTTGCAAGTTTTCATGGCCCCAAGAGATTGTTTGCCCAATTTTCAAAGGCAATTCCAGAGCCTACTTGGCTAGTTTTGCACATTTTCCAAAGTGTTAGAAAACAGATTTTAATGGAAACCCATTTCATGTTTTTACTCGAGAAGCATTCAAAAGCTGTCCCAGATCAATTGAGGCTAAAATTTGTTTGAAAACATAGTTTGTTTTAGCTGGGCCCACATGGAGACCCGACATGCCTTGCACAATTGTGAATTTGAAGGTTGCAAATGAGGATTTAAATACTAAAGGTGATGAGTATGTATTTGCTGCTAGCATTGAACATTATAATGAAAATAAGGTTTTGAATGTATTAAGGGGACTAGACATACACCTCATTTTCAAATGGATGGTAGCCACTGATAAGAGAAAGGTAATTTATGTGAATTGGTGACCCTAGGTACACTAGTGTCATGGGACACAAATGCAAATGATGGTAGTAAATTGAACTACTATGGAATAAGGTCACAATATCTTTTAGTCTTCCCTCACTGTTGACTAGTTATATTTTGTTTCACTTTATTTAAGCCAATTTGCTAGGCCTCCTTCTCATATGATGCATATTGATGCCTTACAAACTATGGCTCAAATTTGAAATATGATCCATTTTATATGGATTTGATATGGAATTATTTTCTCATGAGGACCAGCTACAGATTGGGAAAATAATTATGTTCCTACCATCATGGTGAGGGGTTGGCAATCTCAGTGGTTTGCTAAACATGCCCTATGGAGTAAGTTTTTAGAGTTGTTAAGAGCTTTCGAGTACGTGTCCATAGCCTCACTGCCACGCCACTTTTTCTCATAGTTGTTGCAAAGAAATTTTTGTGAAGAATGTGAATGGTTTCCATCATTTTAGATGGGAACACTTCTCTTAAGGAGATTATTGGTTGTGCTAAATGAAGCAATCTGAAATGTGGCTTGCACAATTCAATTGTGCAGTTCGAGAGCTTCATTAATGAAGAAAAGACATCCTTTAAGGGAAAGGATGGAAGATTTTTGTCAGATGCTGTGGTCGCACCTACAGAGGGGATCCAAGTTATTTAATCTGAATGGGTCTAGCGAATGCTAGAGAAGGAGATGCCATCAGAGCTAAGTGGCTCAAATTACCTAAGGGTTGATTTGCGCATCCATTAAAACAGATGAAGGGATGCCCAAATGTGATGTGGAAGGGCATGAATACCGGGTATGCATAAAACAATTTGTTGAAATGACTTCACAAATTATCAAGGGCAGTTATTATATGCAAAAATGGAAGCCTAGGTAAGGCACACAGTCTCCATATAGGGTTGGACTGTGAAAACGTCCTTGGTAACTTTCAAAGCGAATACAAGAGAGAGCTGGGTGCGAAACGTGAGTGCAATGTGAAGCACGACGTGAGAGTTCTAGAGCAGGGGTATGCATAGCCATCAAAGAACAGAGGACAAAGAGATGAATAGAGGGCGCAACCAGTAGATAAGGGGAAAGCCCATGCATAGGAAGGTTGTGTTTCACTTGACTTACTATGGGATGAAGTGATGAGGAGCTCGAGTGACAAGTGATGGAACAACTAATAGGGAATGCAATGGAAATACGCTCGAACCATATTGTAAAGGGCAGGCTATGGCGTAAGTTTTGAAGATGATCAGTGGAATTCTCATGAACTTTTTTGCACTACTATTGTAGACTTTCTCCAAGGGTGTTGTCTAAAGCAGAAGTAGGGATACCCATCAAAGCAGGAACCGCCATGGGTGCAGAATAAAACAAAAAGAGAAGTTGCAGAACAACATAGCTTGAGCAATGAAGAGATTAGGGCAATAAAGGCAATGAAAAAGCAAAACAAATCAACAACGGAGAATGAAGGTTGACTCCAGCCACATCTTGGCCCTTCCCTGCCATATCGTGATCCCAAGGTGCATGTGGGTTATTGATTGCAGTGTAGTGGGGTAAAACTGGTGGGCCCAAAACATTGACATTTTTTAATGCTTTTAATATTGCCAATGGGTGATTTCATTTTGAAAAGGGATTTAAAATGGAAATGAGTAGGAGCTGGTAAAATAAGTTTTGGCCTAATATGGTGGTGAAAATTTTAAAAGAAGTGGGACTTTTACTTTTCAAGGGTAAAATTCCATAATAGGATGAAAAAATAAATTGACGGGAGAAATTTATTTTCAATGCAAATGTAATGTCAAATGGCCATATCATTAAAGTTGGAAAACTTTAATAAGTATAAAAAAAAAATAAAAGGCGTTTATGGGGAAGGAATTATTTTCAATTGCAGAGGTAAAATGAACAATGAAAATACCTTTTAGCTGGAGGAGTAAAATGATTTTTCAATTGCAGGGGAGCTGGGTGAATCTTTTTCACCAACAGATGAATTTCTTGTTGAATGAGAAAAATTGGGGGAAAAATTTATGGTGCAAATGGAAGTGAGAAGAGAGAGGATATTGAGTTTTTCTCATTGCAAAATTAATGGAGAGGAGGCTGTTGTTGATGGTGTTTTCTGCACGGCAACAACTCAAGCATAATATGATATCCTATCTCTCTTGAAATGTAAATCTCTATGGGAAAATAGTTAACCCCAAGGTCTCTAATGTCAGGTCTTGACAATGAAAATAAAACAACTCAGAGATAATGTGAAAATGTCGGTAATCACAAAGGGACCTTACTACAAGAAAATACTAGACTTGGATTTATCAGATCTGACGATATGTTGATACTTCAAAGCCTAAATTTAACCCAGATAATAAAATAAATAGCAAAAGATAAGAGTTTAAGAGAGATCTAAGATTAAAATTACTCCTAAAATCAATCACAACAATGATGAATGCTGCAAACGGACAAATCTCTAATAAAACCAATTTCTGCTTAATCAAGGACAAGCCTACAACTCCACACAATTAGTGCAATCTTCTGAGGAAACTGAAGATTTTCAGACTATGAACATTCATCCACATACCCAGTAAATGGTGCAATGTAAACAAGCATCCACAGTTGAACTTAGAACAAAATAAGGCCTAGACTAACTTTACACATAACTTACAATCAACAAATTTCCAAAAGTATGGACCGGAGATCGATCAACATCATTAACATTTCACCATTATCATGAAAGAACTGAAAACTAACATCTAACACTGAGAATTATGAACAAGAAACAAGAAACTGTCAAAGGTAAACACAAAGTTTGCCAAATCAACAACCCATTTGCATTATCTTCTCTAGCATTACATAACAATTTCCAGTCTCTCTCCTCTCCTACAACTACTAACTTGTAGAATCTAACTTCTAGCTTAGCCAATTTTGGCTTTTTAGCCTCTGATCAGCTATTCTCTAACCTTTTTCTAACTCATTACAAATGAGAAGGCACTGGCCTTTTATAGAAAATTACATTTTGAATCAATGGCCAAGATTTAATTAATCCAATGGCATAAATTACACTTCTAGAAGCATCCAGCTGTTACATTTAATTTGGGAGCTCATGGTACATCATCATCCAATCAATTGCATTCAGTTGCATTATGGCCCAATGACATTAATTTTGAGAAAGTCCTCATTGGAGAATAAAAGCACCTCTCCAATTGGTATACAGCTGGTGGCACAGATTCTTATGTAGGCCCCACTTTAATATTTGAATTGAACTTTTCCAGATTTCCCTCTTGGCACGAATCCATATGCAAGTCCACATGTTTTGATTTATTTAATCCTGAAAAACAAATATAATCATTAGTAGTTCGCATGTCAAAAAATTTCCATTTTCAGAATTTTTTTAATTTTCAAAATTTTTTATTCTTTTTTAAAAAAGAAGCATTTTGGAAAAAAATTGTTTTCAAAAAATTTCCATTTTTGGAAAATTTCGGGATTTTGAGGGCTTGAAGGAATTTTCAGAAAAATCCACCCAGGGAGGATAATCCCGAAATTCCAAGCAAGGTCAAAATCCCCTAAACCTCGTAACTTTTTTTCTAGAAGGAATTTTTGAAAAGTTCAAAAAGCAACTTGGCCTAATTTTTCATCCTTTATCCATTGGTGCAAAAATATTTACACATCACATTAAAAATTCACTTCAAAAATACTCATTTCTAAAATACAAGGCCCAAAAATGCTTCAAAATACCACCCCATCAAATCAAATCCAAACTTAATCCAAAAATAACCCCCAAGAAGAGAAAAAACAAAAAATGACAAAGCCAAGGTACAAAGATGTAGAAGAAAAAGAGGGTCCCCACCTCTGGTGGGGCGTGTGTGTGAAAAATGCACAACAACTGCTAGTTGTCCTTTGTGGATGCATTTTAGGGCTGCTCAGGTGTTTTTTGTTTTCTTTATCTTCTCAATTTTCTTCTCATTGGACATTTGATTTTGAGATCTCTGGAGGTCTAGGTAAAAATTTGCTCAAATTGAAAGCATACTAAAATGATGTAAATGAATGGACACTATTTTGTCTTGGTTAGGGGTTAAGTGTGACAGTCTCAATTTTTTTTTATAAAGTTACCGATGTTCAAGCAATTTTTAGTTCTGGGACAATGCTTTCCTCTATTTTCTCTTTTACAAATTATGAATGTAAATATCAATGATCTCTTCATTCATATTCAATAGTTTAGTTGAATGTGTGGCTCTGTTTTAGCTTTAACTCAAAGAGTTATTCAAATGCTTAAGGGGAATCACAGATTTGTAAGGAGTTATTAAGGATTTGATAAGAAGTATTGTTGTAGGCACAATGAGTTCTCATATTGCAAAGCTTTATGATAATGTCAACACATTTTTGAATTCAGTATCTAATATATTAGTGGTTGTTGCACACTTGACACCATTTACCCAATTGATGAAGCACTAGCCCATTTGTTGACAATAATGAAACAATTGAGTTGATCATATTTCAGATTTGAGATTCAAATGAGAATAGAATTATAAATCATTAAATGTTTCAATTATGATGTATGTGCTATAAAGAGTTATTCATTTCCTAGCATTAGGTGGTTATTCGTTTGAGGGTCTACCAAGCCATCAAAAAATAATATCTATTTGCATTGAGTAGGAGTAAATATGTGTTGAAGTGTTCTTGAGGAATGAAGCTATCAAATGAACACAAGTAGGGATCACCCTCCCGGGTCTTGCTGAGCCCAAAGTGTAGGAGGTCCTTAAAATCCTTGTCAGTTGGTCTAGGTCCTTCTAGCTGCCCTTGATTGGAATTGCCAATTCCATAGGTAGATTAGGAGATCAACTTAGTTACAATAAAAACAACCAACAACATTGATGGTCTGTTATGGTGCATCGGTGCTAAACATTAGTGAATTCACAGAAGTAGTGGATCAATGGCCTATTATGGCACGTCAATGCCAAAATTTGGTGCATCTGTATTTTAGCGCATAGAAATATTGTTTTGGTGCATCCATGCCAGAAATAAGAATTTTTGATGTTTCTCCTCATTGTTGATAGTTTTCGATCACGTCACCCTTGTAGTTGATGTTGATTGATGATGCTAATAGATTAGATGATGATCGATCTCATGATAGGTGAGATTCGATGATTGATTGATGATGATTGAACTCATGATAGGTGAGATAGAGTTGATAGATTGATTGATGATTTTGCAATTTTTGTTGACGATAGGAGACTAATTTAGGAGTATTGATGTCTCAAGAGCGATTCCTAAAGATGTGGGATATGATCCCATGGCTAGTATAGGCTGATATGGATGTTATTGAGAGATGCAAACTATATTATCTAATTCACATACCCCAGATTAGGATTAAACAGGGATTACTGACAGCACTAATGGAGAGGTGGCATAGCGACCACAACACTTTCCATTTGGCGACTAACGAGATGACTGTCATGCCTGAGGATGAGTACCAGATTCTTTGGATTCTTGTGGTCAGAGAGGTTGTTATATATGATGCTGCTGAGCAGGGTGGTACATATGCTTTACATTGGATTTTTCACAATGACTAGATCAGTGGTTATGAGCTACCATGGCAGGAGCTGTTTGAGAGTTGTGGCCCATTATCATCCGTGCTTGCTATATTCGTGGGTGGATTCTTATGTCCTGATCGTAGGTCAAAGGGACTATTTATGGGATGGGGTCGGACACTGGAGTAGATGATCATGCACAATACCAGATATGCTTGGGGTTCATGCATGCTCACCCACCTCTATCATGATTTACATTAGGTAGTGTACCTTGGAGCTGCCACCCTATCAGCCGAAGTTACACTACTTCAAATCTGGGTGTGGGAGCACATAGCGGTTACTCGAATAGTTTTTGACATATATCGACCATTTGGGAGGCCTTATGTTTATGGATACAATGGGCCAGTTGTCCAACATATGCTTGGAAAAATGGAGTACGGGAGATGAGTACTAGATGACCTGGATATAGTCACATGGTGCCCATACGTGGATTGTGAGTAGTGGGTAGAGGATCCCCTAGAGATGCCATATGTGTGTACTACCAGATTTTTGATAGGGCGAACATGATTCATCATAGAGATATTTCTCGTGGGTAGGGTACACAGATAGTATGATAGGATATAGGGTATGCCATAGGGAGTGGCCCACTATGCATGTATACACCAAGACATACAAGATTGGGGGCCCCTTCTATCATATGATGCAACTTATCAGGAGTATTTTTCTTTACAACTAGTGGCATGGGACTACCATCCTAAGATTACTGATGCCATTATGTCAGATGATTATGCATAGTATTTCTTGACAAATCCGTTTCCCAGATTGACTAGCCCAGATGAGCCATAACCTACTTTGGATGATGATGGGGAGAGGGCACCTAGACAGAGGAGAGGTGGGGGTGATGGAGAGGAGGGGAGAGATGAGGGTGGGGATGATGGGGCAGATGATGGTGAGGATGGGGATGGAGGAGGTGGCAGAGATGGAGGAAGTAGGGGAGGCAGATCTGGTTTCATTATTCAGGATGTGATGATACCCCAAAGGAGGATATCCTTGGTGGTTGCACCATAGTAGCATGTCTAGATCAAGGTTCCCTCCCAACAACAATAGTCACAAATTACTGCACTACATGCACAGTTGGTTTAGGCCCAGGGAAAAATTGGTATAGTATAGGGGCAGATCCAAACACTACAGGGTTAGTTAGCTTAGGCCCAGGCACAACTATAGGTATAGGGGCAGACACATGCATAGGTAGCACAAATGCAGGCACAGGTTGCTACCTTGATAACAAAGAGAGATTCCGCTCAATGGTAGGGGGAGAAGTTAGTGGCTATAGTTGATAGGCTCTAGACAATAGCTGAGGGAGCTAGTACATGTGATCTTGTGAGAGAACTTTGTGAGTCCAACAAGGAGGTAGAGTACTACCGAGGCAGATACTATGAGGCAATGCCTACTGAGTAAAGAGTGACCTATGCTCGATCTAGATCTTGTCAGACTCATTCCATGACCACCAACAGGGGTGTTACATAACCACTTTCGAGGGGCCCACTAGGGGATGCTCCAGGAGCAGGTCCATAAGGGCCAGGAGGTATAGTAGGATCAGAGAGGCCCGCGACCTCTAGGGGCAGTACCATAGGATCTCAAGGTCACGCTTGAGATGTTGTATATTGATTCAAAGACCCAAATTTGCCACATTTTTGTATCATCTCTTATTTCTTGATATCATTATACACTTTGACATTATTATTTTGAGGTTATATATGATATGCAACGAAGATTTAGTGATCTACATGTTGTTTATGCTTTTATTATGGATGTTTATGATGGATGCATTTATTTTTATTTTCTATATCCTATGTGATGTTCTATGTGATTATGTTATGTTTTATGTATGGATGCATTAATGAGATGATGGTGTATATGAGATAGATGTGATTATGCAAATGATATGGTATGCATTGTATTTTTGTATTTTTCACATGTATATATCAATGATATGGATGGATACATGAATGCAAAATGTTTTATTATGGAATGCAAATATATGATAAATACATGGATAGGTATGGTTGAATGTATCGATGTATGGTTTATGATGTCCAATGCATGATAAAAGAATGAAATGCTGCTGGATATGATAAGTACAAATGTATGGATATATGATAATTCTCTCTTTTTGGATTTTTCATGATGTGAAAATGTGACCTAAATGTATGGATGATTATGTGAATGGATTATGATTATGAATGATGTTAATGTATGAATGTATGTATGAAAATGTTTTATTTTTGGATTTTATGCCATGCAATGTGTGTACCGACATGGATGGATGGATGATGATGGATGCATGATGAACGATTTAGGATAAATGCTTTCTTTTGGATTTTTCATGACCTAAATATATGAATGTGAATGAATTATGATGATGCATGGATTATGATGTTATTATGGTAATCATTATGATGAGTGTTTATATGAATGGTTCATGTATAAAAGAATGAATTTATTATGACTTCGATGTATGATAATGAATTAGTGAATGATGTTGTTATTATGGATAATGCTTTATTTTTGTGGTTATGCAATGCAATGCAAATGTGTGATGAATGCATAATGGGTTATGTATTGCAAATGATAAGTGTAAATGCATAATATGATAAGTGTATAATATGATAATGATAGATGTATGTATGGATGGATGTATGATAATTCTTTCTAATGATATGATATGGAAACACACATGCAAATGAATGATTTTTTTGTTATGTCAAGTTTACTCAATCTTTTAGTGAGAGATAACATCATGTTGAGAGTTGCCAGCTTTGGAAAAATCTATAATGCAGATGTAGAACTAATATGAATGCAATCCTATCTATGCAATGTTGCCATCTAATTCATTGTGCTTAGTATAATCATTGAGCATTTTATTATGTTGAAAGTTAGTACAAACATCAATGGTATGATTAGACCATGATGACCTGAGTAAAAATTCCATACAACTTCCGTTGAGATATGATAGTACAAGATAACACAAGCATCTATGTATAATTAGACTAAGATGACCTGAGTATCACTTGTGTAAACATGAAAGAGTTAATCATTTTCCCATGCAAATTCAAAATGTCATCAATGATACTTTGTAGAGCATGTCCCGTGACAATTTGCACAGTAGTACTGATTGACTCATAGACAATAGACAAAGAAAAATATCATTCTCGATCATAGCCCCTCTAGTTCAGGGCATCATCAAGGTATTCCAGAGAAATGATAACAAAAATCAAGATAAAAAAATTGAACCTACATGCTAAAGTGATCCAACCATGATTCAGAAGATGATCCTCCAATGAGAATTGATTTGATTTGGTCTTGATGTTTGATTTGATTTTGATGGTTGGTTGATTGGTTGATTGATGTTTGATGTCCAGTTTTGATGGTTAGAGTGATTGTTGTTTTTGCCAAGGTTGCTTTGCTATTTGCTTGTTTGTTGTTTTGAATTCAATGGTTATTTGCCCCAGTGAGATCAATATTTTTCCCCCAGTGAGAAACAAACCAAATTTATTATGGATATGTATAATGATAACCAAGCCAAAGTGGGACACGACCACGATAGCTGGATACGAACATGACGTTTGTTGTATGATAGGCATGAGTGCATAGTGATAACAAGAAGCGGACAGTCGACACACACTCAAAATAGATGGAGGAGCCAACTTATCACAAATAGTGCATGTTTGCCAGGTTTTCACCATTTGTTTTTATTGCACTTTTTCAGATTCTATGAGTTTTTGCTGTTACCAAGACACTTGTTCGCCAGGTTTTCATCAAGGCAACAATTTTTTGATTTTTCACTTTTTTTTGTATTTTCTCTTTTTTGATTTTTTCTTTTGCTTTTTTGATCTTTTTGCTTTTTTTGTTGTTGCCACCAAAATGCTTGTTTGCTAGGTTTTCATTAGGGCGACCATTTTTTGAGGACTTTTTATGACTTTTTTATGATTTTTCAGGATTTTTATGATTTTTATGATTTTTTTAGGACTTTTTCTGATTTTTATGATTTTCTCAAGACTTTTTCTGATTTTTATGATTTTTTCAGGACTTTTCTTGATTTTTATGATTTTTTCAGTACTTTTTAGGCATGCACCAGATGCATTATGTGTTGAATTTATTTAGATGAATGATGTTCATTGGTTCTTCAAATAGATCCCCTTCTGGTGTAGATAGCTGATATGCCCTTGATTCAAAGACTGAGACAATAGCAAAAGGGCCTAGCCAATTTGGATCAAATTCTCCTTTCTTTTCTCGATCCTGCTGATTACGAAGATTTTCCTTTAATACTAGATCACCTACCTAAAATATCCTTGGTTTAACCTTGTGATTGTAACTCCTAGACATTCTCTGCTGATATAATTTCATGTGTTCTACTGCAAGCTGACGACGTTCATCCAACAATTCCAGCTCTTGTAGTCTAGACACTCGGTAATCTTCTTCTGAAATGAGACCTTTTAAGGACACACTGAGTGATGGTATTTCAACTTCAATAGGTAATGCAACTTCAGATCCATATACAAAGGCATATGGTGTAGCTCCTGTAGGTGTGCAGATGCTTGTATGATAGGCCCACAAAGTAGGGTTCAACTGGATATGCCAGTCATGTCCAGCCTCATTGATAATTTTCATTAAAATCTTCAGGATTGTTTTGTTTGAGGCCTCTGCTTGGCCATTTCCTTGAGGGTAATATGGCATAGAAAACCAATGCTAGACATGGAACCTTTCACAAAGTTCTTGTACATCCCGATTCTTGAAAGTTCTACCATTGTCAATGACAATGGATTGAGGAATACCATATCTACAAATGATGTAGTTTAGGATGAACGATGAGATCTGCTTTCCTGTGATGGTGGTTAAAGGCACGACTTTGACCCACTTTGTAAAGTACTCTATTGTTGTAATGATGAACTTGTGTTCATTAGATGAAGATGGGTGAATTTTACTGACAAGATCCAACCCCCATTGACAAAATGACCATTTTGATGCGAAGGGATGTAACTCTTATGCTGGTGCATGGATAAGATTACTGTGGATCTGGCATTTCTGACATCTCTTGACAAATTGGAAGGATTCTCTCTCCATAGTCGACCAATAGTATCCCAAATGGAGGAGTTTATTAGTGAGGGTTAGACCACTTGAATGTGTCACAAATACCCTCGTGGACTTCTTGCAAAGCCATTTCAAACTTTGTGCATTCTAGAAATCATAAGAGAGTTCCATCAAGACCTTGTCGGTATAGTACATCTACTATAAGGGTATGGCGAGCAACTTGGTGGATAAAATTTTATTTTTGGTTTTGGGAGAGATCGGGAGGAAGGATATTATATTTTAGGTAGGTATAGATCTTCCCATAAATGGAGGTACCAACATCAATTAGTTGGCATATGAGTTGGGACTCAGGATCATCATAAGCAGGGGTAAACATTTGTTCCACCATGAACTCATAACAAAATTGTTTTTCTAGAATTTGTAGCAAAGAGGCAATGGTAGCCATAACATCAGAAAATTTGTTGTCAATCCTTGGGATTTGAGCAAATTTAATGTCAAAAAATATTTCTGGAAGTCATCCATCATCCTTTTATAGGGAATCAATTTTTCATCCTTTGTTTGGTAATCATCATTGATCTAATTAATGATTAGTTGAGAATCCCAGTAGACTTTTAGTTCTATGATTTTCTATTCTACAACTATCTTGATGCCAATGCTAAGTGCTTCATATTCTATCATGTTGTTGGTGCAAGGAAACATTAGTTGATATGATTTTGAAATGGTGTGCCCATGGGGAGTTATGAATAGAATTCCTACTCCTAATCTGTGTTGAGTATATGATCCATCAAAATACAATATCCACTACTTCGTTGTTATAGCAAAGACATCAACATTTGGAAATTCAACGTGTAGAGGATGATCATCATGAATCGGTGCATCAGCCAGTTGATCGGCGATAGATTTCCCTTTGATTTCTTTTCTATCAAAATATTGGATGTCAAATTCACTGAGTACCATTACCCATTTGGCTAACCTTCCTGTCAGATTTGCTTTGCTAAGGAGATATTTTAGTCGGTCTATCTTGGCTATGAGTCTGATTGTGTGAGTCAACATATAGTGCAACAATTTTTTCTTAGCGAACACTACTACTAAACAAGATTTCTCAATGGATGCATAGTTGATTTCATAACCATTTAGAGTTCTATTGATATAATAAATCTCTCTCTCCTTTCCTGTTGAATCTTCTAGTGCCAACAAAGCTCCCAATGATCGATTAGTTGTGGCTATGTACAATAAGAGAGGCTTTCCTTCTGCTGGTGGTTCTAGGACATGTGGAATCATTAGGTATTGCTTCTATTGATTTAAAGTTGCCTCACATTGCTCATCCCATCTAAAGTAAACATTCTTGTGCAATAAGTGGGTAAAAGGGTGAGACTTATCAGCCAGTTGTGATATGAATCTTCTGATTGATTTAAATCTACATTGAAGGGACCTTAATTGATTGATATTTTTTGGAGGCAACATTTCCATGATAGCATTTAATTTTGCAGGATCTAACTCAATACCTTTTTATGACACTATATATCCTAATAGCTTTGTCGATGTTACCCCAAACACACATTTTGTTGGATTCAGGTGGATGTTGAACTTCTCTAGTCGGGTGAAAATTTTGTCTAGTATTTCCAAATGTCCTTCTCTAGTGAAAGATTTGGCCAACAAGTCATCCACATAATCTTCCATGAAGGTATGCATCATGTCATGAAAGATGGTTGTCATGACTCTATGATATGTGTCTCCTATGTTTTTCAACCCGAAGTGCATTATGTTCCAGCAGAAGGTGCCCCAAGGGCAATTGAAATCTATCTTATCCCGGTCTTCAAGTGCTATCTTGATTTGATTATAGCTAGAAAAACCATCCATGAGTGACAACATGCCATGAACTGCTATTAATTCTACAATGATATCAATGTTTGGCAAGGGAAAATCATCTTTTGGGAAAGCCTTGTTGAGGTCTCTGAAGTCTGTACAACTATGTATACTTCCATCAAGCTTTGAAATAGGTACAATGTTGGATATCCACTCAGTATAATCAATGGGTCTAATGAATCCGACATCCAATAATTTCTTTAGCTCCACCTTTACCAACACAACAATATGGGGATGCATTTTTCTCAACTTTTTCTTGACTGGTTTGACTCCTAAAGGGAGGGATAAGTGGTGCATGATGAGATCCAGGTCTATCCCTGGCATGTCTACATATGACCAAGAAAAGTTGACTTGCCACTCCTCAAAGAACTTGATAACTTTAGGCTTCTCTTGTTCTGTCAATGATTCTGCTAGATGGAGAGTTTTCATTGTGTCTGCATTTCCAATATTGATGGACCGTGTTGGCTCGATCAAGACTTTGGATCTTTCTTGGAAGTTCTCTGAAAGAGTGTCAAATTTCCCATCCTTTGACACCTTGGAGAGGTTTTTATTGTCATATGTGCTCTTTATTTTTATTATTTCTTGATCTGATACTACCATGGAATGGTTCTCACCATTAGATCTTTCTTTTGTTTTACTCATTTTGCAACTAGGAAATTTGGCACTCCCCTATCTAGAAGCGTCGTTACGATGTTCAATGGTGGAACTAGTTTTAGGGGTAACAACACAAAGGAATTTGATAATGGCCTCATTGTTTTAGAAGGTGGGGATGTCAATAAGCTCGGTTTGGTCCCAATCTATAAGTTCAGGATGCACCAATGGTAGGGAGTCATCCGGTGGGTTCAGGTCAGAGGTCATAAGGGTCCTAATGATGTCATTTTCATCAAACAATACTATAGAAAGGTCAAGGTCTATGATGTTACTCTTCCAAGTGATCCATCTCGCTAGAATTTTGATCATCTTCACTTGAACCATTGATATTTTATGATCCTAATTTAAGTTGTATTAATCTTTAGATTTGTCCCTCCTCGAGTGTGGGGTTATACTTGTGTATCACATCAATGTCCCTAGCATGATAGGATTCTTTTGATAGTGAATCCCACTCATAGTTATTGGAATTAGTTTCATAGTGATCACTTGCTTGCAGTTGCAGGTTCCGTTCAACAAAATTCCACTTTAGGTCTTCCTTTGTTTCTTCGTCCTTTTGATGCTATTTATATCCCAACCCTATATTTTCTTTTGGATTTGTTATAATGGTTTGGATGGGTTATACAATACCTTCTTTCCTTTTTCCAATAGGTCCTTTTCCCTCATATCCCATTTTTTCCAAGATTGAGAATCCTTTGCCATACTGTGTGGTTTGGATATTAGCCATTGTTGCTTGACAATCAGTTTCATCCTTGTAGGGCCAATTCAGAATATCTATGTCATCATATTCCTCTACTCGAGTGCTTGATTTTATGAATCATCCATCAATAAGTGTGACCGGTTGTGAGGATTATTGTGATAAGGTTGATGGTTGACCATGGGATTTTGGTGAAATTAACTATGAGAGGCAAAGGGATTGTTCAATGGAGTATTCACCCATACCTTTTTCTTTGACTTAGAATTTCTTCTGAAATTGTTTGGCCAAAGTATTAGGTTGGGCTTCAAGATTTGTAGGTGCAGAGGGGATAGGTTCTTCCTTTTTCTCTAGCTATTTTGATGAGGAATTTGGTTGGCTTTCTTCATTGGAGGATGCGACTGGAAACTTTGACAATGGATTGGATTGACTTGAATTATTGGGGATGTGAGGGGTGCAATTATGAGCTTCTTAGTTATGAGGTACAAATACATCCTAGATAGCCTTAAGGGTATTGCAATGTTGGGGACTACTAGAATCAACAGGGATGGTAATCTCTTGCCCATTGCAAGGAAATTTTAGGCATTGATGGTATGTTGAAGGGACAACCTTCATTTCATGGATCCAAGGACGACCTACAAGTATATTATATGCCAAATCTTTATTTTAAACTTGGAAAACCACATTGTTTTGAATTGGCCCAACCTGAATTGGTAGTATAATTAATCCCTTTGAAGCTCTTTCTTCATCATCATATGCTTTGATGGTGATCTTTTTCCTTGCATCTATTGCATTTTTAGAGAACCCTAGTGCACAAACAAGTTTTAAAGTACATATATTAAGATCGACTCCTCCATCTATGAGGACACACTTGACACAAATTTTATGGATTAGAACCTTGATGTGTTATGAGGATGGGTGAGAGATACGTCATCCATTTTTGAAAAGGATAAGCAATGAGGTGCAACTAGATGTCTTACCATGGCTTGGAAAGTGCAAAATTCCAAATCATTTGGTATTGTTATATCCACTAAGGCTTTTTCTAAGATCTCGTTGTGGGCGGGAGAAATTATAAGGAGCTCCGATATTGATATTTGTGCAGGGATATTTTGGAGCTGATCGACAATGTTATATTGATGAGATGGGGCAGCAGGTGTTTTGGAAGTGCTGCCTTTTAGAACATATTTGGTTTGTGCCCTTGTAGTCACATTTATGGGTACATTGTCTTATTTTCCATTAATTTTAATAACATTAATTTGATTATCTATTGCAACCATGTCTTGTTGGATATTATGGACTTCATTAGAGGAGATGTTGACGTCGTTGATTGGATGATTGGTTGCACCAAGATTTGGTGTGTTATTGATCTCAATGTCATTTGTATATTCTTCAATGACTGAAATATGATAGATGGTGGTGTCATGAACATGGTTCAAAATCTTCCCTTTTTAGTTCGTGTTAGAAGATTCCCCTTTGTCATAATTGGGTAAGGGGTTCTTGAATACCCCATGATTAGTGTTTGTTTGGGGTTCTTCTATTTGTATGATCAATCAAATCTTGTATTTTGTGTTTCAATTGCATGCAACTATTGGTTAGGTGACCTTTGTATTGATGAAATTCATAAAAGTGGGCCTCATTCCACCATGATGATTTTACTTTGGGTTCAAAACCTCAAGTGTCGGGTAGAGTGATAATATTTTATGTAATAAGTTCTTTCAACGTAGATTCATATGATTGACCCAAAGGTGTGAACTTTCTGTGGCTGTTCGATGTTTGGTATGGTAGGGTCCTGGATGTTGTGTTATTTTTATTGTTTTGAGTATTACCTTGGTTGGTATTTTGGTTGTTTCTTTGGTTGGTATTTTGGGTGGTCTTTTGATTGGTATTCAAGGTGCTTCCTGACAAGTTGAAGATTGCTTTAGCATTATGCATTTCAGCTGAAGTATCATTGCCATTATTTTTGTACTTTTTCCAAAACTTTGGTTTGTCATTATTTGAGGGATTAGATTAATTGTTTTCATTATAAATTTTTAATATTCCTAGTTTGACCAAAGATTTTTCAATTTTGATCGTATTTTCAATCAATTTTTTAAAAGTTGGAGGACATTGTAATTCAAGCCTATAGCTCATGTCGTCATTTAAGTTGTCAATGAATACCTCTATCTTCTCCCTTTATGGTATGGGTCGAGGATACCTTGTGAATAATCTTCTCCACCTTTGTAGAAATACTAGGAATGATTCACCCTTCGTTTGTTTGACATTGCAAAGGTCCTTCATTATGATTTCATGTTGGATGTTTTATGAATATTGGGTGATAAACTTATTGACTAATTCCTCAAAATATTTGATTCCTGGAGGTAATTGTGAGAACCATTGCATGCACTACCCTCCCAAACTATGTGGGAATAATCTCATCAAATATGTTTCCTCATGGGAAAATTCAAGGCTCATTGTTCAAAATTCCCTTATGTGATCTATTGGATCGGGTTTCCCATTGTACTTATCATATTTAGGGAATTCACAATGTTTGGGAAATGGTATCATGTTGACACTTGGATCAAAAGGCTAGGGACATATATCTTGTATGAAATATCTCTTGGTATTCCCAGTTTGCATGTTTTGCATTTGTTGTTGGAGGGTTTGGTTTTGCTGTTTCAAAGTATCCATGGGGTCATTGGTTTTTACTTCACTTCTTGTTTCATTTTTATTTTTTGCTTCTGTCTTCTTAGGAGCTCTCTTTAATTTCATGATATCAAAATATTTAGGTAGTTAGAACCCTTTGTTTGCTAGCATCAAAATGTATTTTTCACCCTCCTTTTCAAAGATCCTCTCCATGAATTTATGAAAATTTGGATCTTGTTGTGCTTGTTCTATGGTTTCATTTGTTATTTCTTCTATCTCATCTCGAGGAACTCCTAAAAAAGGATTCTCCTCTCTTTTAGCCTTGGTGTTTTGGTTTTCAATTTCTTTTTGCTCAAGTTTTTGCTTTTGCAATCTCATTAAAATGGGAATACAAGTGATGAAGATGTTTTAAGATTTTGATCAAATTTTGGGAGTGCCAAAAGGACTAGTTTAAATTTGATTAAGCAAGCTTTATTTTGGGATAAAGGATGATGAATCCTGATGAAGGATGATGAATCTTGATGGTGAAATCCAGCTACTAAATAAAAAATAGGTTTAATGAGGAGGTTATTTTGGATGCTTGATCAAAGTTTAGATGAGGGATTTTTACTTGAAAAATGTTGGTTTCAACAAGTTTGAGATTCTGGTATGGTTGAGGAAACGTCTTGGACTAAAAAGGATCCTAAATTGTGAGATTAAAATTCGGGCAAATAGGGGTTTTAGCTCTCTAGTTTAAATTTTTTATGGATGTGCTATAATAGTGAATAGATGTGCTAAAAGATAGATGTGCCAGAGAAATAGATGGATGCACTGAAAGGTTGCATGTATGCACCAAAATAGGCTATGTATGCGCTAGAGGATGGTATGTATGCATTGCAGGGTTACATAAATGCGTCAGAACAGGGGATGTATGTGCCAAAACAACAAATGTATGTGCTAAATTATGATAGGGTTGTGCTAGAATAACATATGGATGCGCTAAATTATTGTAGTCATGCGTTGGGGTAGTTAATGGATGCGTTGATCTAGAAAATTCTTTCTAGTTTTTGACAGTTTTGATTGAATTTCTAGTTTTCTTGGAGGGAATTTTGATTGTTTGATTTGGATTTTCTTCTGAATCAATAGTTGAACATTTTTTTGTGATGTTTTCTTTGATATTTGTTTCAAAAACACATCAAACAAGCACAATCCTAGGCTGTGTAAGACAATATCTACTAGATTCCCATTTGGATTGCTCTAGCTGTGCTTACTTTTGAGGAATGATTAGAGGCTTGACCACACTAGATCCCCCTTGCATTTCATTCACTTCTTGAGTTAGCCAAGCCTCAATCCTTATGAATCTCCCATGATGGACTTCTCTTTTATACCAAAATCCACAAGAATGTGGGATGACTTCAAAATGATCATTCTTGCACCCGTAAATAGAAGGGAATTTTTGGCTTACTACAACAAATGGTTTTAGTAGGGGAATTCCATTCATGGGGGATCATCCATATGATAAGAGAATATTACTTCCCTTCTTGTTAGAACAATCCTCGTGATACTCTAACTTTCCTCAAGTACCAACATTTATATCCTGGGTGGAAGTCGATTGGCTTTAGCGTGTTCCCGGTTGGGTCATTCCCTTGGGGTGATTACCTTTTGTCCCACCAAGGTAGGCCCTCTAAGGATTAAAATGAAAGAAAAAGAATGGGTCTGGCTTTTTGATCACCAAGTTAAGGGGAGATCATACACGCTTACCATTCCACAAACACAACAAGCATGGTGTTCAGTTATCCCCATAATTAGGCTAGATTCCTAACTTAACAGAAATAAAATAACCATAAACTCGAGCCCCTACAATGTAAACCATTAGTTGTTTTTGACATGGAATTCTTTGAAAAAGTCCTTTATTGTTTCAATAGAGTCTATGTTTGCGTGTAAAATTCCTGCAAAACAGAGAGAAGTAAATTAGTTCTCGGACCAATAAATTTTTGGAAAATAAAACATATGTGCCATAACAATAGACAGATGTGCTAAAATTTCACATATATGCATTAAAAGATTGCATGAATGCACTAAAATAAATCACATATGTGCTAGAAAACTCCCTATGTGTGCCAAAATTTGCAACGAATGCACTATAGAATTCCATGGATGCACTAGAATAGAGCACAAATGCACTAAAGAACATTTGGTATGTGCTAGAGGAATTCACAATCATGATAAAACTTTACAATCCAAACCTGTAAACACACTTTTCCAGAAAACATTAAAAATATAGGGGCTAGGCCCCATAGTGGGCACCAATTTATGTGTGTGCGTAAAATGAGTGAAATAGTTAGCTAAAAAAAACACGCATCAATTAAATGTATTACATCTAATGAAAGAGAAATAATAAACCAAACTATTTTAAGCCTTCATTCGAAATCATTCCATTGTCCTCTATTCTTGGTGATCTCTCAATTCATGCTCTCAAAATTATTTTTTGCACATGAATCTATGAAATGGCAATCTAAGAAACAAGATTCTATATGAAAATGCACAACTATATGCCTACATCTACATGTTTTCGTATTTTTAATTGAAATTATAAATGATCTAAGATTGTGATGTTGGTGTATTTAAATGACACCAAGATGATTGTAATTGAAAATACAATTCTAAATGGAATAATACATGAAGATGCAACAAGCTAAGATGATAATTCTAAAATAGCCATGATAATGCAACTATGAACTAAAATACTAAATACTAACTAGAATGCTCTCAAAATACTCTCAAAATTACAATAATATTTTTGCAGCATAAGTTTGTAATCCAATTCTCCATGAAAAGATGTAGAATTTCTTTCTATTTATAGATTTTTCCAAGCTTGGGCTAAGGTGGCAAAGATGGACGGTTGAGATCATGATCGTGAGGCATCGACAGTGGAGCATAAAGAGGTTGGAGAGAATCATGAAGGTGTTTCCCTTTAAGAGAACACCTTTCCAAGTGTTGAAGAGAATCAGAGGAAAGAAGAAGCCATGTGTCCAAGGTGGTTTCAAATTTGTTGCAGGTTGTTGATGAAAATTCTCATTTTAAAAATTAGAAAAATTCAATTTCATATGACACATGGTGAGGTGGCAGGTGAGGTGGAAGGAAGCTAGAGAAATATGGAGAAATGTGACATTTTGAATTAAAAATTCAAATTAAAATGAAAGAGAGAAATTAACTAAATGACAAATTATTTAATTTGTGCATTTAATTAATTTAAGAGGAAAGTGATTTTTGAAAAAGAGGAATTAAGGGAATGAACCATATAAATAATTTTTTAATTTATACTAGTAGAAGAATGAGGATTTATTAATTAAATATGGAATATTTAATTAATTGTGCTCCAGACCATTTTTATGTGCATACAAGAAGTAGTGAATCTGAGAGCAAAATTGGAAAAGGCAAAAGTTTGTGAGGATAGTTTTAAGTCAAGTTCTACTAGACTTGATGAATTGATTGCAGGACAAAAACCCTCTAAAGATAAAGGTGGACTAAGATTAGAAGCAGGTGAAATCTTGAAAGCATTAAATGATCAAAAGAATCAAGACAAAGGAAAGCAGAAAAGGAATTTTGGAAGGAAACCACCCGTCAGACAACCAAATGCACAAAGGTACCCATCTTTCAATGGCACTTATTTTCCTATAACAAGTTTGGGCATAAGGCAACTAAATGCAGAAGTAGGATGAATCAGTTCTTCGGTTCTTTCCCCAAACAATGCTATGCCTATAATAAGCTTGGACATAAGGCTAGTGATTGCAAAACTCAAATGGTGAATAGGTTTAATGGAGGTAGAGTAAATCGATCTTTTGCTGGTTATTGCTATAATTGCAATATGTATGGACACAAAGAGAATCAATGCAAACCAAGGTTTAATGGAAGTCAATCAAGTCAAATAAATGTTGTTTGTTATAATTGCAACAAACCAGGACATATTTGAAAGGTATACAAAAACAAAAAGGGAAAACAACCTGCTCCAAAAAAGAAGAATGAACTTGAGAAAAAGGTTGACAAAGAAGAATTTAAGTAGGAAATGAGTAAGATGTGGAAAAATAAAGAGGAATCAAAATCCTTTAATGCATCTATGCCCTCTAGTGGTGTAAAAAATTCCTTCGGGAACTAGACCTAGTATGGTCTTAGGGGGAGATTTAGCAAAAAATGGTTTGAACCCCCTCTCTTCAAGTGTGTCAGCTCTTGGCACAAAGTGATGTTGTGAATATTGCATAAGAAGAGGTTTTGAAAAAGAAACCAGATGAAAAGATGCATGTATGCTCGCTTGCAGAGCATATTAGGGTTTCTCTATGCGGGAGAATCGTTTTGTCAGCTTTTCGATTTCCAAGTGCATTAAATGCAAATTAGGGCATCATATTTGTGTATAAAGAAAAATTATGAAACAATTTTGGTCACTATTTGAAGAAGGCGAAGAGAGATTTGGAGTGAATTGAAGTGTGAATAGTGCAAAACCCAGTTTTGAAGAATTGTAAAGAAAAAGGTATTTTCTTGATTCTGTGTTATTGCGAGCTTGTGAAAATTATTTCCTAAATCTATTTAAGAGCTCGACATATAGAAAATGGAAACTCCTATGGTCATGAATGTAATAGAAAGACCTAGACCCTCATACAAAACATACTCAATGAAGGTATTTGAGGATGACCCTATGGGCACTTTTTCTTCTGTTCCCCATGGCATCATGCCAAGAGAAGACACAAGTATATTAGGGTTAAGTTGGAATAATTAAATCACATAAAAGTGATTGATATATGGATGAATGAGCTCATTGATGATGAGCTCTTGGTAAAGCTTGAATATTCAAATCTTGTGGAGATGAATTTGGATCGATGGAACAATTTCTCGAATTTCAGTTCTATAGTGGATGATTCATATGTAAAACTACTCCTAAGAAGAATACATGATCAATTCTTGCGGACCCATGAGCCACATTTGATAACCAAGGATGCTATTAGGGCTGTCACGAGACTATGTGACACCGGACCAGTACCTGTACTGAAATCAGTTAACAATGAAATGGTAACTAGTCTTACCAGTGCAACATATGACATAAGGGCTCTTGCTACAAAGCCTATCAAAAACCCAACCATGAAGTATGCATCTATGATGACTGGCCAAAAAATTTACCTCACTAACAGAGAAATTTTTGTCTGCAACAACTATCTATACTGGTTATGATATGTGTGAATGGTAAGAAGTATGATCTATGTGAGCTTCTCAGGCAATAACTTCTTGAGAACCTAAGAATTTCAAAAGAAAAGAAGTATCCTTTTAAGTATGGTTCTCTGATTGTGTGTTTTTTTTTTTCTATTTTCTAAGGATGATTCAAGGAAAATCTGGAACTGTGTGTTGGGACCCATCCCGACTTGTTGCACATCAAATTTTTGAGCACATGAGCAAGATGGGTGATGTGAACAATGTAACAAATTCCTTTACGAAATTCTTCTCTATTTTTAAGAAGAATATGAATGAGAGAGATATGATTCAAAGGAAGATTGTGGAAAAGTATAAACTTGACATTATATTTCATGTATCATCTGATGAATGTATGATAGAGGCAGTTGAACCCCGAACCATCTGGATTTAGCCTTTGGGTTATGAAATTTCAGAAGAAGTTGTTGAAGGTTATGTACAACTCTTGTTGAAAATTTTGAAGGATTCGAATGAACCCCGGATCGGGAACTATGCTGAAAAATCTATGGAAGTGCATTTAGAACTCAACAAAGCTAAATCATAGATAGCTCGAGGAAAAACTTCACAAGGACAAAATTTTGAAGAACTACGTAGTGTAAGGAGATCCAGTAGGACCCCTCCTTCCATTCTAGCTTCTGGTCCCGCTACAGTGAAGTCTATACCCAACACTACAAATAAAGGAAAAGGTTCGACCCCTTCTGGACCCACTACTAAATTTGGGAGAACAAAAGGTATTCCTTCGGTAGTCCCTATCAAGTGAAGAAAAGAAAAATCTACTCGAGAGAAGAACATGAGTTTAACTGATGATCAGGAGGAAGAGGAAGAAGACCTTGCTACAAAATTGACAAGAAAGAGAAGGGTGAGTGCCTCCTCCAATGCATCACATGTAACCAATGTTGGCTCGAGGAAATTTCTTTATGTGTCTTCCTCTGAAGATATTGATGAACATGATGTTAATGATGCAATGAAGACTAAAGTTGAAGATGAAGTTTCTTTGGACCAGGAAGTACAAAAGGCCTCCCCGGTAAGACCTGGTTCCCCTCTTAAGCTTCATGTTTTGGTAAATAATATGTTGAATCAAGACAATATGGTGAAGTCCACAACCGAAGTGTACAATTTAGTAGGAGAAGAGGATAAAGAAACAACAATTCTAGCTATCATCAAATATGTTATTGTTTTGCAAGAAAAATGGGATAACATTAAGTGTGATGTTCCTAAGAATTTGTGGGAACTTCTGATGAAAAGAAGAGTAGAGGAAGTTGAGTTAGACTACAAAATAAGGAATAAAGTGTACAAAAAAATTGTATCCTCTTTGTCTCTGGATAATTTAAAATCCTTGAAGAGGATTTGTGCTAAAAAGTTCAGGGAGAAAAGAAGAGTTAACACCCTGATGCCAAAAGATAAGAAGGAAGGAAACAATAGGTACTGTCAAAGATACTACAAAAAAGTATGGCATGATTGGTGCATTTGGTTCAGCATCAGAATCTATAAAATAATCATCTATAGAAGTGGTTGATGAACCTCCTTTCGGTGTTGTTGATGATAATATTACTCTTGAAGTGAATGACACCATTGTACCTCTGGAAACAAGTAGTACAAATGTTCTACCAGAGATCAATGTTGCTGATGAGAATCTAGAAATTGAAGAACATGCTGAAGAAAATGTTGAAGTAAAAGTTCATGTTGATGCACCTCTGATACACCTCAAAGAATCAGATAGAGATAAGGGAGAAAATGACAAGACAGAAGAGAAAATTGAAGAGGAGAAAATTGAAGAAGAGAAGATAGAAGAAGAAAAGAATGCAAAAAATGAAATGGAAGAAGAAAAATGTAGAAGAAGAAAAGGTAGGAGATGAAGAAGAAAACAAAAATGAGAAATCACATAACATTGCTAGAAAGAATGAAGAAGCATCCCAACAGGTTGCAGAATCACAAAAGTCCATTGGATAATCTTCCTCTAGAGATGATGTTTTGAAAGGACTGTTGTCTAAATAGATTAGATTTCAATTGGTAGTTCCTCTGGAACTCCTATAGCTTCCAATGAATCAAGGTTTTGTAGATTTGAATAATATTTCTTCTGTGCACAAATTGGTATTGGGTGATGTATTTCATGCATCCGGTAGAAGAGAAATTTTGGAGATGCATCAAAAAGGGAATGAGCTAATTGAGGATGCCATTAAGGCCCTGCAAGATGTTAGACTAGATAAATCTATTGACACATCTCTCTTTGGTTGATAACTTGAAGCTTCTTTTGGACTCCTTTAAGGAGCATACCTCAAGGGTTATTGAGAAAACACCGTAGGATGTGAAAGAGAAGATGAATGAGAAAAGATTGCTAATCCTCCATGATAAATGTGCCTTGGTACATACCAATGTAGAGAAAATCCTTGAAGCTGTGAAGCTAATGATGTGTTTGCATATTGTATAAGGTGGCTTGATGCCACTCAAAGTATAAAAGATCTCATGGACTCCATTGAGTCCCAGTTGACCATTGTCTCCAACACCTACAATGTATGAATGGATAGAGATAAATCAACTTGGAATGCTATTTGTACACACAGAGAAAAGTTATTTATGTTACAAAAGTACAAGGAAGAGATATTCAAGAAGTTTGGCTTGCTTGGTGATAATGTGAGAATGGAGTATGCTCTTGTAGCTAATGCCTTGGCTAATGCTGAGAATTTGGACAAGATAAATCTAACTCCAGACTCTCCAGATGAAGCTGAAGAAAATTTTATTGCTTTAGAATCTTTGGACAAGTTGCTTGTATATTCTAAGAAGAGTTGGGAGGATGACAAAGTAGCCTAGAAATGCATTCTATAGGAAATTCAAAGTGCTCCCTCCTCCGGGTAAAATAATTTTTTACATTGCATGAGATAACTCCTCACGAGGAATTCAAATGTTTTGATTCCATTCTAGATCATGTGTACACATATTTCATGTTTGGTTCGACCTTTGTCCTTGATGTCAAAGGGGGAGAAGAGGAATGAGAAGTAGAGTATATTATGTACAGTTTTGCATATTCTTTTTGGCACATATTTCCATCAATAATAAAGGGGGAGATTGTTGGAAGAATGAAGAAGATCATATCGCTTTCTATCATTTTTTTTGGTCATTGATGTCATCATATATGAGTTGCAACTACATGAATCTAAGACTCATTAATCCGGTATTCTGAACCGGTAATACAAAATTATCCTCTAGTATTTTTCTCCAGTATTCTATCTGGTAAACAACGACTACTTCAGATTTTGGGAAGCAGTCTATCATTGAAGCATGTATGGAAATAATTTCATGTGTACAGGTGATTGTGGTGATCGTGGTATCATTTTTTTTGTTAGGTCTTTTTCTGGCTGGCCTATCAAGCGGATAAAGATGTAAGGGATTAATTTTTTTGTATAATCCATGTCGACATACCACTCAGTTGAATAAGTTTTGAAGAAGTTTTGTATTTATTTAGAGCCAACCTGATTGTTAACTTATGGAAAATCGGATATATATACAAGCTGGTTTTGAAGATATGAAGCATGAGTGTGAGTGTGAGAGATATGCATATGTTGGTAGATTGTGTGGAAGCGAAAAAAGAGAAAAGTGTGATCTACTAGCAAGTGAATTTTTGGAATTACAAAGGAATTGAATCTACACTTAAGGTGTACTTCTATTAGTTCAATTTTGATGGTTATCCATTCTGTTACTTCATTTTCTTAGGAAGTAAGCCTCCCATTTTGGATAGTGGGTCCTAGCAGTAAGCCACCTCTTTGTAATATCTTATAACTAGTTATACTATATTGTGAGTTAATCCTCACCGTGGTTTTTCCCATTCTAGTTTTCCAAGTAAAAATTCTGGTGTCTCTTGTGCTCTATGCTTCATGTTCTATTGATGATTATTCTTATCTTAATTATCATATGCATTGGTTTAATTGGATGGAGTTTGTTCAATAAGTTTGATAATATACTGATTCACCCGCCTTCTCAGTATATTGGATATTTAACAATAAATGCATTCAAAAGCAAGATGACTAATTCTAACAGGATTAATACCATTAAGGGGTAGCTTAACTCTATGTTTTATAGAGCCTTTTCTTAATCTTATAATGAAATCATCTTCCTCTTCATTAGTCTTCTCAGATCTGAAAGTAGATGGTTTAGTATTCTCCCTTCTAGCTACAAAATCTTGTATGGATGTATCTACACTCTTCTCATCTTCACTTATCTTCAGACATTCATACATGCTTCCATATGTCTGATCTTGTCCTAAACCTTTCTTTCATCCTCTTTGTACATATTATTTAACTTGTTCTAGATATCATGTGCAATTTGATAGTGTATAACTTTGGTAGCAATCGATCTTGACATCCTTATAAAAATAGTAAATTTTTCCATCGCATTACCTTTATAAGCCTTCTTTCCAATAGTATTAGTGGGAAGAGTGTTAGGAGAATTTTATCCCTTCTCAAATTACATCCACACATTAGACCCTAATGATTCTAAATATTCCTTCATTTTTCTACTCGAAATAATTTAGTCTGATCCATGAAAGAGAGGTACTTCTTCTACAGATGAGCCTTTTTTACTAACCATTTTGTGTTCACCTTACTCGGATCTACCCAAGTTGATTAAGCTTCTCCTAGGGAACCTAGGGTTTTGATACCAATTTTTGGAACACAACAATCTACTGAGAGGGGGGTGAATCATTAGATCTTAAAATTTAACCTTTAAAACCTTTTGTGCAGACTAGCTTCTCAAGCCCTTAATCACTACTACAGATTAATTCCTTTTAGCACTTTATGTAGATTTATTAAACTAGTAGAGGGATAAACATGCATACAAAAAAGACATCACATAACACCAAATATATGTGGAAAACCCAAGATAGGAAAAAACATAGTGACAAAAATTTGCTTGAGTCCATTTGTCAAATCCAACATCACAAATAAATACTCTATTACTATGTTTAAGGGCACTGACCTTAAGGAGACACCAATCCCCTAGTTTTAGGAGCACCAAATCCAAGGAAGCACCAAATCCCTACATTGAGAACCAACTCAATTATTTGATGGAACCAATCAATCAAATCTATAAAAATAGATATCAAAAATTGATTATAGTTCAATGTTGCAACTTACTTTGTAACTGCACAATACATTGTTGCACTTTGTGCAACTCACACTTTGTTTCCATATCAACAAAACATCCCCTATAATCTTCTCTCTCTCTCTCTCTCTCTCTCTCTCTCTCTCTCTCTCTCTCTCTCTCTCTCCTATGCACTTCACTCTCTTCTGCACTTAGAATAATCTTGTTCTGTCCTTTGAATAATAACCAAGATCTAAATCTTTAATTTTTGTTTTTGGGTTCTACTCATTCAAAATTTTCATACTCTATTTTCTATGCTCTCATTCTTCACCCTCTTGTAGACTTCATTAACTCAATGCTTGCAGACATGACACTTGGAATTTTTTTGATTGTCTTCTTTATTTCTCTTTATTGACCTACAATTACTTCCTCAAGATGTGCATGATTGTCCAGATCATCTTGAACCTTCTGATAGGGTTTCCTTTGTTTACGAGCTTCTCCAACAAGCTATCTATTCATCTAGAGCCTTGCATCATCATCTATCTCATCATAAAAATATATGACAGGGTTTATAAGACATCTTCATCACAACACTACCTCTACATTGTGATGTACAACATTTAATTTTGATATAGATAATTAGCTAAGAATAGAAAACCACAAAACCCTAGGACTAGATCTACATTTAATTCATTATCTATTTATTCGATTTGATTTCGAGCTTCATCAACATAGCAATTTATGCTGCTAACTTGCAATTTTTATTTCCAATCAGATGGTTGCTAGAGTAGTTGAATGAATTAAATTCCTTTACTATGTCATTCTCTGGTTGAAACCCTTATTCACATTGATGCAACCATTGAAGATATTCATCTTTGAATTTGGGCCATTGATCTATTTCTTCATGCCATGATCTACTGGTTCTTTGTCCATTGCCCAACTTTAAATAATAGTTGTTAGATAAATGTTCTTGAAAACAACACCATTGATCTTTACTCATTTGGCATCCACATAATCACCACACAATTCACAATAGTGATGTGAAATGGTATGTTGAGAAATCATCCATCACCATTTGTTAGCATAGTCACCTTCCATCACCATCACCTTCCTATTGAGTCCCACCAAAGTCTTCACCATGACTCTATTATGTTGAGGGGACACCAAAGAAACTCTCTTTGATATGAAATTATCTCTCCTATAAGGTTTGGTTAGAATGTCAAAGTCACTGACTACCCTGTTCCACTGATATTCATATGTCTCCTTGATGATGTGATCTTATCATTCGATCAAAATTCGATTAATCTCCATCGTCCAATCTCTAGGGCTTGATCTATGTCATTAAGAAAGCATCATTGCTCTATCAAAGAGACTCTTGAAATTATCTCACTGATATTTATGTCTCCTTGAGATATCTTGTTGCCTCATATAGATGGTCCCCATTGGCCATGTGTCATCCTTGTTAGCACTATGCAACAAATAGTCACCAATGGGAATTGACATATTGGTCAATCATATGCAAAAACTTGTCCTCACTCACCATCATTAACTAGCATCACCTCCCTATTAGAATGTCAAAGGGAGAATCATTTTTGTCTTTCCGATATTCATCCTTCTCCCCAATGAGGTTCCATCAGGATGTCAAAGGGACTAATCATCTAATCTCACCTATGTTCATCTATCTCTTCTATGTGCAGCCTTTGACCGATGCAAACATTTTTTTCCATGTGTCAAAATATTGTCCATCCTCAAATACCACACCATAGTTCATCCACCTTTTCATCCTTTCCATGTGTGAAAATCTCGCTAGCCCATGGGGTCAAATTGAGTCAACG
Source organism: Sequoiadendron giganteum (assembly GCA_007115665.2). Classification (NCBI taxonomy): domain Eukaryota; kingdom Viridiplantae; phylum Streptophyta; class Pinopsida; order Cupressales; family Cupressaceae; genus Sequoiadendron; species Sequoiadendron giganteum. Next base: position 578,296,253 of record CM021109.1, read on the forward strand.
CTTCCATTTGGCAAGATGGCAAGGTGCTTCCATGTGTCCATCTATGTCAGGTCATTCACATTTTCATAGTATCGAAGGGACCCATTATTTCATCATTCCAACATGCTCCTATCTCTTCAATGAAGTGCTTATTGAAATGTTGAGGAGACTAGCCACTAAGTCCCACCGAAATCCTCCTATCCACTTGATGAAGAACTTTCAGCTGATGCAAACTATTGTTGCCACCTGTCAATCATGATATCACCTTCCTTTTTCGCCTTTCAATTAGTCTAGTCCCACTAGACTCTACAATAAGCACCTTCTGATATCTAAGGCTTGATCTCCATGTTTGATCAAGTATCATTGCTATGTCAAGGGGACTTAAAGTACTATCTCTTCAAAAACCCATTGTCACTTTGATGTATCATTGTATCTCTGTCTTTGTCAATTCATCGAAGGGGCTCTAAAGTGACTCCTCCCAACATGTTTACATCTCTTTGATATAAACACATGTACAAATATTTCATTTGTGACTTAAGAAATATTACAGTAGCTAAATATTTGTTGGTCCGGTAATAGCTAGGTGAAGGGTCCAGGTCCCCACACGGTGTAATGGGCTTAAGTTATGAATTGATAAATTGGTTACCTCTAGTAGGCAGTGAATAATAAAATAGAGTTTATGTTCACAATACCATGACTGCAACCCTAGGGTTCAACCAGTAAACCCTAATCCTTATTTGAGAGCATAAATAATTCCATTATGAGCGCATCCTTCAACCTCTCGACCTATAATTTATGTTTTTGATAACCTCTTAGAAAAACCACATCGAATCTATCAATAGATTATCATTCAAATGTCTGGAAGCCATTGGTGCAAAAGGGTGACAACATTTTGTCAACTATGCAACATTTGTAGAATGTGTTCCTTTGCATTTACAACTTCTCACACACTTGCAGAGCTAGATCCACATCCTCATAACTATTCTCTAAGCTTTATTTCATTCAGGCACACCACTGAGAACACACCCAATCTATCATTATGCCAACATCTCCCTTACATGATCAATTCCATATTGCCTTTAATACTCCTTTGACATCAATGAAACTTGTACATTAATGCCAACATTCTCATTTATTGGATTAGCTCCATCTCACTTTTGATCCCTCTTTTGACATCAATGACAACTATATGCCAACAATTTCTTCCTTTTTAGGTATGAGATAAATAAATGTGGAATTGAGTTGATTCAAAAGTCTACCTAATATGAAGAAATCACAAGCTACATTTAAGAGATCCTCATAAGCAATATCTGAAAATTCCTAAAAAAAGTCAAGAGGGAAATGATTTTAGATAGATCTTTGAGATCTTACCAAGAAATAACTTGGGGGATCACCTATAGGAGATGTTAAAGCTCTTTAGGGTCATCAACATAATCCTTCAAAAAATTTGAGAAGAAATAAACAACCTCTTCAACAATTTCCTCTTTCAAATTAAGGATAGAACCAATTTCTTTTATTAGATGTCTGATCCTATTTTCGCTTCTATATTTCATCATAGATTGGTCAAAAAGCATGGTGTTTCTATCACCTTCCGAGAGCCATTGAATCATAGATTTTTGTTTCCAAAATATCTCTTCCTTTTTATTGACTTTAAACCATTGATCCCTTAGATATCATTCCTTGTTGCAAGTGGGCTCATCAACAATGCCTTTCTCCATTAAATTTTATACCTCTTTTATGCTATCTCCAATAGATTTCTTGATGTGGAAGATGCTACCAAAAGAAAACTTACTCTATCCTTTGACTCTTTCCTTGACTCTAATTAGTTTACTATCCAAATGGTACATTGGAGTTCCAACACAAGGTTAATTCCACCATATATCCATAAGAGCCTTAAAGTTAGGGTGGTGATTCCACATAATTTAGTATGTAAAGGGGAAAGGTACCTTGGAAACATTATCCTCCCAACATAGAAGAATTGTATTATGGTGTGAAGAAGATCTATGAATAATAGATAAGGTAAGAGGTGGGAGGATGTTACAGTTAGATGAAATGAGAAAATGGTTGAGTTTGACCTAGATAAAGTAATTTCCCTTATGCCTATTTGACCATGTGAATAGGGAGCCAATCAAGGGAAAATCAATGAGGCCCACAACTTTAGGAACCTAGCTAGATCCATCATGCTATCAAAAAATCCTCCAAGACACCTTTTTTTATGATGGAAACAATGGGGAGTTAAATTTCCCTCCAAGCATCCAATAATCCTCTTTATTAATACTCATTTGGTTTCCTAAAAATCCCCATAGGTCAAGTCTATAAGATGAGAATTTGGGCCATAAATATTTACCAAATTCCATTTCTCTAAGGTGATAAGATCTTCAAAAGATACCATCAAGCATTTATTACTAATAAACCCCATAGAACCCTTAAATATAGTAGGGTTCCAACAAGTGGCTATACCTTCTGAAGCTCTGTCAACATCAGTAACAACATAATTAGCATAGGGCCAAAAATTCTTAACAACTTTGTCAAAAGTATCCTTTTTTATTTGTATTTCTTGGATCAATAAGATATTAGGCTTAACATTAGCCAAATAAATCTTAACCAAATTCTATTTATAGGTGGGGTTAAGGTCCCTAATTTTCCAATAGATCATCTTCATGAGTTAAGAAAAAATGGAGAAAGAACACCACCTTGATGCTGCAAAATGGGAAAGGCCTCTTCCCCTTACTTCTTTTTTGACTTTTTTCCTAAAATTGAGTCCAAAGTCTTTTGCTTACCTAAAGCAACATCTCTAACCATATCTTTATTTTTGGAGTCCTTTTGGGATGGTCTTCCCACTTTGTTCCCTCCCCCGACATCGAGTTTATTCTTCTTTTTGGAATTGGAGTAAATTTGTGTCCAATCTTCATCAGCTACACCATCAACTAGAGAGGAAGAAAAGCTCAACTGAGCCATAACATCCCTAATGATTTTATTTTGGTTTGAAGGTAGTTTCTGAATTTAATCCATTAATTGTTTCTCTTTAAGAGAGATGGGAGGGGGAGAAGCCAATCCCAGACCATTTTGAGATTCAATCTCACCCTCCTCAATAACTTCTGATTTATCTTCAAGGTGATTGGTGGTTTTTCTTTCTAAAATAGTCAAAGCATCTGATTGATTTTCCTTCATGAATTTGAAATCTAACCCCTTCTCAATCTCTGATTTTTCCTCCCGCTTCTCTTTTTGAGATTTCTCTAGAAAATTTTGTTTTAGATCATTGGATAAGACAACCATTTCAACCTCCCCAATAGGAGACTTAGATGATAGGACCATATATTCCTTAAGGATCAAGGTAGCTATTTCCCCTAAAGAGGTAACCTTAGCTTCCTTTCCTTCATTAACTTCCTTGTTGTTTTCCACTAAGGAATAATTCGAGACTAACATTTTTTCCCCCGCAGGTTGGACCTTGTGAGGGGTAGAGTTCAAAAGGTTCTGATGAACATTCTCATACTCAACCAAAACATTGGTTTTAGGGGAGGAAATTAGAGTTGGACCTACCTACCCACTTTTAGAATCTTAGAACCTCATATTACAAGTATCTTGGAAATGGCCAATTTTTTTTGCAAATTTGACAGAATCTTTAGCATTTTCATATTCTAAACGTTGAATCCATTTTCCAAAATTTGAGTTCAAGGCCATAGAGGTAGGGAGGATAGTTTTAACCACCACATTAACATAGATTCTTACAAAAACTTGTTTGGTCTTGAGTTGAGTTACCTTGTCTACAAGCAAAAGGCTACTAAAGGAATCAAAAAATCCCCTTAAAATACCATTATTCCAAAATTACAAAGGATGCCCTGGGAGGCGAACCTAGGTGGGGGAAACCATCCCAAGGTCAATAGATGGATCAAAACTAGGCTTCCATTTACAAAGATACTTTAAAAAAAAAAACCAATATCAAAAGCCCAAGGACCACACTAAGCAGCTTAATCAAAACTTCATACAAAAAGAATCTAAAGAGGAACATGCCTTTAGCCATAACATTAATGCAAATGCTACTTTTAAGATTCCAAACAACGTCAACCCATTTCCTTACTTGGTCAATATTTGGATGACATGACAGGTGTTAGAACCGAAAATTTCCATTAAAATTCTAAGTTCTTTGCCCATTTAAATCCCATCATTTTCCTATCTTTCTAATAATAAATTCAATTTTTCTCATCCATAATGTTTAAATATCTTTACCACCATCACTTTATCCCTTATGAGCTTTCACCGCTTTACTGCAGCCTTTATAAAGCCATTTGCGGTAGTGCGGTCAACACATCAAAACCTGTATACACCTAAAATTGGTCTGGAGCATCCGATTAATTAAATACACATTATTTGATTAATTATTCTATTTCCTCTACTATTTAAATAAATAGAAATATTTATTTAATATAGTTCACATTCAAATTCATCTTAATTAAATAAACAAAATTAAATACTTTGTTCGATTTAATTATCAAATCCCTATTTCATTCTATCACATCAATCTCAAAATTAATTAAAAAAGGTCAAACACTTTATTGATTAATTACCATATTCCTTTGATTAATTTAATAAATGACTATCCTATAGTTTGTTTTATTAAATTATTTATCTCCCTTTCCTAATTTAAATAAATCAAAGTATTTGAATTAAGCATAAAGGAATATTCCAATCTACATTTCCTCAAAATTGAATTAGATTTCCTATGTCTAATCTATGTCTAAATTTGTCACAATTAATGCTTTGAAACTTCACGAGAAGTTTTGGAGACAAATTGGAGACAAATTTGGAATTTGATCTCTCAATCCTCTTCTCTTGCCTGGTGTTTTCGTGGGTAGAGACAATCTCCATCTTTCCCTCAATCTCCTCTATCTCTCACCATTCAATTCTCTAGATTGAATCCAAGCCTCTCAAAGCTTTCCTTGTGCATTTCTATAGCCAGGAAATCTATAAATACAGCCTCATTCAACCAAGAAAAGGATCTAGATAATCAAGCTTTTGCACCCCTACTCTATAGGAATCCAGACATCAAGTATCAAGCAATTCAACAATCAAGCTTCACAACAATGGTTGCCTCTTGGAGCTACATTTATCTATTTCACATCAATATCATCCTAGTTTAATTGATTTATCATTTAGCATTATATTATCATCATCTCGTTCTTTAGATAGTCATTTTAACAGTCTTATTTGCTTAAACAATCTGAGAGCAATTTAGATTTAATAAATCTTTGGAGATAGAGAGCAATAGGACACTTTCAATTGATTACTTTGTTAAATTGATTCAATTTGTTTAATCATTGATATAATGTCATATTAAGAAGTGTATTTACATTATTTACCTCATTCCACACTTACAAAACCTATTGCTATACTGCCGATGGCTCAATCCATACCCGTGGTATGGCGGTAGCAGTTTGGTGTAGTTAAAGAAACCCTTACCACTACACCATGAAGGGTAATTTTGGGGACCGCAGTAGAGCGGTAGCAATTAGAAGGAAATGAAGATATCAGTCAATGAGGCAAGCAAATGAATTGGTGTGGTGAATAGTTGACATAGCAGTAAATGCTTACCGCCACACTGTGTGCGGTCTAAACATAGACCGCGGTGACTATGGTGGATGGTAAGTTACTGGCATGGTAAACAGATGAGAGTGACAGTGATAGTGAAGTGGCGGTGAATTCTACGATGAGGTAGTCAGAAGATAGTCACCGCAGTACCGCCACCGACTTATAGGGAGACCACGGTGACAGTGGTATACCGTTATCAGGCAGCGATGGCGGCTACTGCCACACCATGACCAACTAGAGAAAGAACCGTGGTAGCACAGTAACGATAGAGGAAGCAGTTAGAATGGGGATCATGGTAATGCAGTGGAAGTAGTGGAGGTGACAATAGATGCTAACCGCCATATTGCAGGGAGTCAAAAGGAAGCCCATGTTTGAGCGGTGGGGAAGTGGTAAAGGTAGAGGTAACAGTTGATGTCAGTCACTACTATACCACAGGTGAGCAGAATGAAGGGTGTGGTAGCGTGATGTTGGAAGAGAAGACAGTCAAAGTCAAAGATCGCTATACCACGATCGGTCAATAGGTGGACTGCGGTAGAGAGGTAAGTATAAAAGGAACTTCACAACATATAAATTAAAATGCACGGAGTGGTAAAATATAAAGGGAAAAATTGAAAGCAAGATTATAGTTAAAAATATTTAATTTTCCGAAAGGCAACTGGATTAAATATTTTATCTCTGTGATAGAATGTAAATGGTTTTACCAGTCATGTGAAAGGTCACGACCCTTGGGATTTACTATATAAATGTATTGTAAAATCACTTGTAGAGAGGTGGTAGATTTTAGATAGTTGGACAAGGTGAGCAGTTGCTGAAAAATATGATGATGTAATATTGTAAAATCTTTTCAAATTATATAATGGAGAAGAATACATAAATCTGGTCATTCAATTATGGTGTCAATTGTTTATTGAATTTATCAAAAATATTATCTAGTTGTCTCCAAGGTTGTCATTTCTTTATTATTTAAATTGATATATCAAGGATATCTTCAGTTTGTCAAAGCACATTTGCTGCTCTTGTGTGGTTTAGTTAATTGGATCCTTCAAGGAAGGATTAAACTCATTTAATTAATCATAGTAATTTGGAAAAGGACATTTGGATCAACAAAAAGAACTTGATAATTGCATCCTTGCACATTTATGCTAGACATAAACTCATAAAAGTGCTAAACAATTAGAATTGTATCCAAAAATAGGATTCACATATCATTTGCATATTGACTCCATTTACCCAATAGAAGTAGGCACTGGTCATACCAATTCCATTTTGGGATCTCACAAAATCTTATCTATATATTCATATTTCAAACATGATTAGGAGTAGAAGTAATTATTGAACTTTCATTTATCCCTCATAGTTTTCCATTGGGGATAGATCACATAGGTAGGAATCATATAAAATCTACATCACTTTTATAGGTACACCCACCTAGGTTTAGCAGAGCCTGAAGAGTAGAAGGTTCAATTATATCAATTGGCCTTGTACATTGGCCAAAAGAATTGTGAGAGCTTGGCAACCTATCATGGTTCAAACCTGCATTTTTGAGACCCAACAGTTTGGTGACTCTACTGGGGAATAACTTGAGAAAAGTCTGGTGGCAAGCAGCCTTTCCATATAGAGTCATTGAAGAGAGATTCATAGTTAAGAAGTTTGAAAAGTGACTCCACTGGGTGAAACAATAACTTTTTTTATTTTCTCACTTTTAAAAGTGGGTGGCGACTCTGAATGAACAAGTGCATTGTGACTGATAAAATAAAATATAGATCAGAAAGAAATCATCCTAGAGTTCATACTATCACAATAACTCGCAACATGCAGGGAAGAAGTTCTTTGTATAGAGATGGTGATGGCCCTAATGACAAAAGTAAGTGGAATTACAAAAATGATCAGGGCAAGATGGTGTCTAATGACTTGGGCCCAACAACTAAAATAAAAACATCTAAACTACTGGTGGAAACACATAATTCATATGATGCACTAGTAAATGAAAACAACCCATCTAAAGAACCTCAAACTCATGAGGAGAAGAGAAATCCCTTCTATCTGGTGGACCATGAAAAAGTTGAAGAGCTCAAGGCTATATTTGAAGATGAAAGAGAAAGGAGACAGTGTGAACATGATTAGAAAGTAGCACTTCCTGAGGATGGAATTGGATATGAAACGGCCTTTGAAGAAAATTATGAACTTATGGCTAGGGATGAAATAAATGCAATATTGGAAAGCAAGAGACAAGACGTAGAGAGAACAAGAATATAACATGAGAAGAATCTTCAATCAATAAGAGAGCTTGAATTATTGAAGTTGAAGAAAAATCTAATTAGAACACCAATGGCTGATTCACCCAAATATGTGCCACCTCATAAATAAGGGAATAGAAATATATGACCCTCGAGTCCTCGACAAGCCCAACAAAATCAGTTGAGGGATCAATATAAAACCTTGAATGTTCCACCACAACACTGAAGTACTCAGCCACCACCTTACCAACAACATGTGCCTTCACAAGGTTAGCAATATGTATCTTTGTCTCACAATAATCCATTGTACAATTACTAGCACCATCCCATTCCTCCTCTTCCATAATACACAACTATGATCAGGCAGTTTGATTTGGCTGGATTTCAAATATGTCCTTACCCTATGGACAACAGTTGGAGAAGCCTTGTCCCAAAGTTTATAGGAAGTAGTGCAATTACAACTGAAGAGCATTTAAGGAGCTTTAATGCTTTTATGTAGGATTTGGAGATGTGCAGATGAGGTTGTTTATGATGTCATTGATTGAAGATGCCAGAGATTGGTTTAATAGTTTTCCAATAGCCTCTATTGATTCTATTCATGTGTTTTATGAACAGTTTCTTGAGCATTATGGGAATCAATATGCACCAGAATTTGCTTTGCATGAATTGGTGACTATTCAAAAGCATCAAAATGAGTTAGATTATGATTTCAACATGAGGTTTTCTAAATTGCATAATAAGATACCTCCTGGATCTAAATTAGTTGATCCTGCTGCATTAAGTATTTATTTTAAAGCGTTTGATCCTAAGACAAGATATGAGCTTAGGAACAAAGGTGCCAAAAATTTGGCTGAGGCTCAAAGGATATGAATCACAATTGAAAATAATAGGAAAGCTACAGGGATGATTGCCAAGAGGGAAAACCCTAGGGTTCCCCAATATGCTCCTCTAAATAAACATGAAAATACATTTAGGAATGAAAGGCCAAGACTGCATTACATGCCATATAATACAAATTGGAGAGATGGAAAGCCAGTGATGGATAATAGGCCAAGAAATAAAGAGACACCTGATCCTCTAAAGAAGAGAGGGACATACATGGTTGATAATAGTCCTTGGTGTCCAGTGTGTGACTTGCCACACTCTTCATAGCATTGTATTGTAGCTCAGTCAATGCTAGGAAAAGACATACTAGAAATTGATAATGAAGAAGATCATAATATCTATTTGACTTCTCATACTCTTCACTCAAGAGAGCAAGGGTATTCATCTTTAGAAGAAGGAGGGTATGAATATGATGTTGATCATCTGAAATATAATGTTCACATGGCAGAACAACAAGTTTTTTTTGACTATGAGGAAAGTGATGATGAAAAAGGTTCTCCTACTACATCATATCAAACCAATAAGGGAAATATGAGGAGACCATATGAGGAAGAAATTAAAAGATTGACCATTGCAGCAGTTCAATAGGCTAAAAGCAAGTACTGGCTGAGAAAAAGAATAGTGAATGAGAATGAAGGTGTTCCAAGAGGAATATTTTTGAAAAATAAGAATATATCCTATGAAATAACAAAAGGGATAGATGATAAGAACTCTGATAAAAAAGAACAGAAGCATGTCCCTAAAGAAGGAAATAAATAATTTGCTAAGGACAAGAAAAAGCTAGATTAGGCACCCAAAGGGGAGAAAGAGGAGAACAAAGGAGAGCCAACAAAGCAAAAGAAGGTGATTAGGACTAAAGGTACATCTTTTGACTTCGTGCAAGCTTTTCCCCAGGTAAAAATGTCCATCCCATTACTTGAAATGATGAAAATTAAGGAGTATAGGGAGAGTGCTATTCAATTAATGTCTAGTGGGAGGAATCAAAATGTGAACTTTGAACAAAAGGAGAATCTTAGAGTTGCTGATAAGAAAGAAAAAATAAAAGTTTCAGAAGTTGGCCTAAATAATGCATTGATGAATACGCCACAAATTGATCCATTTTTTACTACCCTACTCATAAATGGTAAATTGGTAAGAAATTGCATAATAGATTTAGGTGCTTCTATGAATATTATGCCAGTAGGGGTAATGAAACAACTTGGTATGTGGATAGATATTGAGGGTGGTAAATGTTATGCCATGGATAGTAGGCCTATCCTAGTTGTGGGGATTATGAAAAATGTAGAAGTAAAACTAGCAACCTACCCACAAGAAACCTATAATATTGATATAATTGTGATTTATACACCAACTCAGTTTGGAATGCTTTTGTCAAGACAATGGTCTACAATAGTTGGAGGTAATGTGGAGTTTGATTTATCATATGCCACAATACCAGTTAATGGTGAAGAAGTAAAGTTGTATAGAGAACAAATAATGAATTAGATTGTTGAGTATGTTCCTCAAGAACAACTTAATTGCTTTTATGATGTGGATTTAGGGAGTTTCAGAGTAGAATTGTCTTAGCTAGAATTAGTGAATACTGACCCAATTGATAAGCTTGTTTCATATCACCAAAAGGTACAACATTTAATTATTCATTTTTGTTGGCTTTTGAATGTACAAACAATGTGGAAGAGTATGAAGCCTTGTTGATTGGTTTGAACATGGTTGTCAAGCATAAGATTAAGTTGTTGACTATCTTGGGAGATTCTGAGCTAGTTGTGTCACAAGTTAGATCAAAGTATGCTGCAAGGAACAAGAGGATGAAACAATATATAAATGATGTGTGGGATACAGTGGAACTATTTGATGCATTTTCAATTGATTGGATAGATAGATCTGAAAATTTGATGGCTGATTTTTTGGCTAATGTAGCCTTAAAGAAAGATGATATCATTTTGGTAGGAGTGTCATAGGTTGAATTCAAACAAGACCTGATGTCCCTGACAATATATATAGCTGGCATGTTTTTAATGATAATACTGACCTTTTGAAGTTTCTTCATTGTATAGACTAGTATGAAGCACATGATATTGATTTCAATGCTTTTGTGGAAGAAGTGGATGGGAAACAACCTATATTTGGCAAGGAAGTTTTTCAGCTTAAAACCAATAAGCTTCCCAAAGTTCTTGTGGCATTGGAGAGAGTATATGATGGGAATGATAGTTGTCTCATAAAGAAGACACCTATTAAGAAAGACGATATTGAAGAAATAAATCTGGGAATTGAATTAGCACCAAAAAGGGTTTATATCAGAAAGAAAATAAGCCCAACCATCAGAAGAATGCTGAATACATTGCTGAGAAAGTACAAGCATGTGTTTGCTTGGTCTTATGAGGATTTGAAGACATATAGAGAAGATCTTTTTCAACATGAAATTCCACTAAATCTAGATGCAAAGCCATTTAGACAAAGGTAGAGGCCTATCAATCCAACTCTAGAACCTAAGATGCAAGAGGAGCTAGCAAAACTCAAAGAGGGAGGTATTATAAAATCCATCAGACATTCAACATGGGTCTCAAATTGGTTCTAGTTAGGAAGAAAAATGGGGATATAAGATTATGTGTGGATTTCAAAAATCTAAATGTTGCTTCCCTAAAAGATAATTATCCTCTTCCAAACATGGAGGCAATATTGCACAAAGTGACAAGATGTGAGCTATTGTCAATGATGGATGGATTTTCTAGATATAACCAGGTCAAAGTCAAAGAATCTAAGCAATACAAGGCAATGTTCACTACACCAGGGGGAACATACGTCTATGTAAGAATTCCATTTGGTCTCACAAATGTAGGAGCTACTTTTCAAAGGGTCATGGATGTGGCATTTTCAGATTTAATTAATGCTATAATGGTGGTATATCAAGATGATCTCATTGCTTATTCCAAAAAGGCAGAGAATCATGTGGGGGACTTGGAGAAGATCTTCATCAAAGCTTTGGAATATGGTATAAGTCTCAATCCTAAAAAATGTCATTTTGTTGTTATAGAGGGTAAAGTTTTGGGGCATATTGTGTCAAGAGATGGGATTAGGATAGATCCTGAAAGAGTTGATGCCATAGATAAAATTCCCATTCCCAAAACTATCAAAGCAATCCAATCATTTTTTGGCCAAATTAATTTTGTTAGAAGATTTGTGTCCAATTTTTCTGAAATTGTTAAGCCTATATCCAAGATGTTAAAAAGGGGAGAAAAGTTGGACTGGACTGCTAAAGCTATGGATGCTTTCATATCTATAAAAGTAGCTGTCAAAGAAGCCCCCATCTTGAAGTCCCCTGATTTTAGTAAACCATTTCAGATCTTTTCTTTTGCTTCATTTTACACCATAGCAGTTGTCATGTTGCAAAAAAATGATGAAGGCCATGAGCAACCTGTTTCCTTTTTCAGCAAGTCTTTGCAGGGGTCAGAATTGAAGTATGATATTATGGAAAAACAAGCTTATGCATTGTTCAAATTAGCAAAGGATTTCAGACCTTATCTTGTTGGTGCTAAGGTAATTGATTATCTCCCAAATGCAATTGTGAAGGATATCCTGGTGTAGATAGAGGTGACAGGGAAAATATGTAGATGGATTAATAAAATCCAAGAGTTCAATCTGGAGATTCAGATTACCAAATTGGTAAGAGGACAGGGTCTGGATAGGCTGATGGAAGAAACAAATATTGAAGCAAAGCAAATCTGCAATGTAGAAGGTAAGGAAGAGGTTGTAGCAAGTATTGAGCATACTCCATGGTATACAGATGTGATGTATTATCTTAAACACATGAAATGACCTAAAGGGCTGAATGATAATCAAAGGAGAACTTTGAAGTTGCATGCTTCTAAATATGTTTTTATAGAAGGGGATTTATTCTGGAAGAATAGGGATGGCATATTGCTATTATGTTTAGATGAGTCCCAGGAAAGACATGTATTGAGAGAAATGCATGAAGGGGTCTATGGAGGCCATTATTCCACTAAGACCACTGCACACAAGATTCTCAAGGCTGGTTATTATTGGCCTAAGGTGTTCAATGATTCTTTTACACATGTGAGGAAATGTGAAGCTTGTCAAAAATTTTCAGGGAGGTTGAAGTATCAAGGAGCATTGCCACTTCGACCCTTGCAGGTAAAAGCACCTTTTCACCTATGGGGAGTTGATTTCATTGGATAAATACAAGAGAGATCAATTGGAGGACATAGGTGGATACTAGTTGCCACAAATTATTTTACTAAGTGGGTGGAGGTTGTCCCAACTAAGCAAGCAACAAGCGAGGTGGTAGTGAACTTTTTGATGGAGAATGTTATAACTAGGTTTGGCACCCCTATCAGATTGATCACAGATAATGGGATGTGTTTTAGATCTGAAGAGTTTAGAGGATTTTGTAGAACATATGGCATTGATGTTTCTTATTCTGCCCCATATCATCTACAAGAAAATGGTCAGGTAGAGTCAAGTAATAAAAGTCTTTTGAAGATAGTAAGGAGGATGCTTGGTACAAATAAAAAGGCATGGGATTCAAAGTTAAGATTTTTTGTATGGGCAGATAGGATTACAGTGAAGAAGGCAACTAGAAAATATCCATTTGAATTGGTGTATGGGACACAAGCTAGGATGCCACTGCAAAAATTTTTGCTAGTTTATAATTTTATTCTACAAGAAGACCTGGATATTCCTCAATCTATGGAGGAAAGAATGGAACAACTTACAAAACTTGATGAAATAAGAAGAATGGCTCAAAAGTAGAATGTGAAGTTATAGTCATAAATGAAATATTTTTTTGATAAAAAGGCCAAGGAGAGAAAGTTTGAAGAAAATGACCTAGTGTTGATGTGGAATGCTCGGTGTCAGGAGAAGGGGAAGCATGGTAAGTTTGAAGCTTTATGGCTGGGCCCTTTTGTGATAACTCATAAAGGAGGTGAAGATTCATATTTCCTACAGAACATATCTAGAGAAGAGCAAGAGTTTCCTGTACATGAGGAGTTCTTGAAGCATTTATTCTCTTAAGAAAGAGAAGAGAGTTAAGGATTGCCGGTGCATGGACAATTCTATATAAACCTCTTTAAACATTCTTTTCCATGCACAGTAGTTTTAGAAAAAAATTGAAGGGTTTGGGTTTTCCAGTACATGGACATCCCTAGAGGTTCCCCTTTTGAAATTTTTTTTTCTTTCGATGTACGGTAGTCTAGGGTTTCTCCATTTTCCATGTTCCATTTTCTATCTCCTCCATGCTCTTTCATCCCCTCCATCTTTCATTGCCTTTATTTTCATGTTCAGTTATGTCTCGGTCCGCTCTCCTAAAGTATTCTAGATTCTTGCAATGATTTGCAAAATCACTCATCCCCAACAAGAGCCACTGTTAGAACCAAAAATTTCCATTAAAATTCTAAGTTCTTTTCCCATTTAAATCCCATCATTTTCCTATCTTTCTAATAATAAATTCATTTTTTTCCATCCATAATTTTTAAATATCTTTACTACCATCACTTTATCCCTTATGAGCTTTCACTGCTTTACCGTGGCCTTTATAAAGCCATTTGCGGTAGTGCGGTCAATACATCAAAACCTACCGCTATACCATCAACGGCTCAATCCATACTCACGGTATAGTGGTAGTAGTTTGGAGCAGTTAAAGAAACCCTTATCGCTACACCGCGAAGGGTAATTTTAGGGACCACGATAGAGGGGTAGCAATTAGAAGGCAACAAAGATAGCGGTTGGTGAGGCAAGAAAATGAATTGGCATGGTGAATAGTCGACATAGCAGTAAATGCTTACCGCCACGCCATGCATGGTCTAAACATAGAACGCAGTGACCATGGTGGGCGGTAACTTACCGACACAGTAAATAGACAACGACAGTGATAGTGAAGTGGCGGTGAAGTCAACGGTGGGGCAGTCAAAAGATAGTCACCGTAGTACTGCTATTGGTTTATGGGGATACTGCGGTGATAGCGGTAAACCATTAGCAGGCAGCGATGGCGGCTACCACCACACTGTGACTGGCTAGAGAAAGAACCGCAGTAGCATGGTAATGGTAGATGAAGCGGTTAGAACAGGGACCGCGGTAACGTGATGGAAGTAGTGGAGGTGACAATAGATGCTAATCACCATACCACAGGGAGTCAAAAGGGAGCCCGTGGTTGAGTGGTAGGGAAGTGGTAAAGGAAGAGGTAATAATCGATGTCAGTCACCGCTATACCGTGGGTGAGCAGAACGAAGGGTGCGGTAGCGCAATGGAGGAAGAGAAGATAGTCAAAGTCAAATACCGCTATACCACGACCAATCAACATGTTGACTATGGTAGAGCAGTATGTATAAAAGGAACTTTGCAACATATAAAGTGAAATGCATAGAGCGGTAAAATATAAAGGGAAAAATCAAAAGCAAGATTATAGTTAAAAATATTTAATTTTCCGAAACGCAACTCGATTAAATATTTTATCTCTGTGATAGAATGTAAATGGTTTTACGAGTCATATGAAGGGTCACGAACCTTTGGATTTACTGTATAAATGTATAGTAAAATTAGTTGCAGAGAGGTGGTAGATTTTAGATAGTTGGACAGGGTGAGTAGTTGCTGAAAAATATGATGATGTATATTGTAAAATATTTTCAAATTATATAATGGAGAAGAATGCATAAATCTGGTGATTCAATTATGGTGTCAATTGTTTATTGAATTTATGAAAAATATTATCTGGTTGTCTCCAAGGTTGTCATTTCTTTATTATTTAAATTGATATATCAAGGATATCTCCAGTTTGTGAAAGCACATTTGCTGCTCTTTTGTGGTTCAGTTAATTGGCTCCTTCAAGGAAGGATTAAACTCATTTAATTAATCATAGTAATTTGGAAAAATACATTTGGATCAATAAGAAGAACTTGATAATTGCATCCTTGCACGTTTATTTTAGACATAAACTCATAAAAGTGCTAAACAATTAGAATTGTATCCAGAAATAGGATTCACATATCATTTACATCTTGACTCCATTTACCCAATAGAAGTAGGCACTGGTCATACCAATTCCATTTTAGGATCTCACAAAATCTTATCTATATATTCATATTTCAAACATGATTAGGAGTAGAAGTAATTATTGAACTTTCATTTATCCCTCACATTTTTCCATTAGGGATAGATCACATAGGTAGGAATCATATAAAATCTACATCACTTTTATAGGTACACCCACCTAGGTTTAGCAGAGCCTGAAGAGTAGAAGGTTCAATTATATCAATTGGCCTTGTACGTTGGCCAAAAGCGTTGTGAGAGCTTGGCAACCTCTCGTGGTTCAAACCTACATTTTTGAGACCCAACAACAGGAACTTTCTCGCCAAAGACAGCTTCAAATCCTCAACTGCTTCATTCATTAGCTCATTAGGAACTTCCACTTCTAATCCATCAATTTAGTAGGAGGTGGACTCCATACTTTGACTTTCTATAGCTGGCAAACATTTGATAACTAATTTATCAATAAATGAAATAGGACGCTCTGTAAAAAAGAAGGAATCGAGGCCATAGGAAGGAGACACCGAGGACTTGCCAGGGGTATGAGTTGTAACCCCTGCAAAAGTAGAGGCAACAAAGCCTGATGCTATATTGAATCTAGGAGAAATTTTTTTGGATGGGGGAGCTCGCTAGGGCTCTCCACTAGACAACCTTATCAGTGAAACCATAGGAAATCTTAGAGAAAATTTGAAATTACAGAGCATGGCAATCTTTGAGTGTTTTTATTCATAAATTAAAGTTACAATAGACATAACATACTTATTTTTTTCATATTTGTTAGGCCAATTTTTATAAAAATTACTGGACTTGTTTTAATCATAAAAGATAAGATATCATAAATAAAATTATACATCTTGTTGAATTTTTTTATTAAATGATTTAAAATCACATAACCAAAATAAGAAATATTTATTTCACCATTTAATTATCCATAATTTTATTTTGTAAAAAGAAATCAACTAACACAACCATTTTACCTAACAACTTATGTTTATTATTAATTCAAAATTAATAGTTTTTACAATATTATGTGAAATAAACCCTACCCCAACCTTGTAGAAATTTAAAAAAAAAAGAGAGCTCGAATCCAAAAAATTTGATAACTTAAAAACCTTTCAATTCTTCCACAAAAGAATTTTTAAAACCTTCAAGCTTCAAACATGTTTCTATCATACTCTCCATTACATAATAAAAACAATTAATTATCAAAAGAAGAAGAAGAATATGTGGAACTAATTATTTTCCCCTTATATTATATTCTTAATAAGAGAAGATAATATTGAAAAAATAGGTTCTCCTTTTCATATGCACATTACTTTGTAAAAAAATATATTATATTGTATAGGAGGGAATTCACTACTCCCAATTCTCTAGGACACATAAGATCCTAGAGAAAAAATTTCCCTCAGCTACCTCAAGACTAGCTCAAGATTAACTGAAAGGAAATAGGCTGAAAAGGAAAGGCAAATTAAGCTCTTCTTTTTTATGTTTTCTAATAGAGGATTTCAAGAAATGGGTGAATGGACTACAAAGGTCTTAGATAGCAGAATAACTAGCTCTTGGCTAGAGGACTCTATCATGTGAGATGGATGACAGTACAATGTGCTATCATCTTAGTGGAACACTAGCATCTCATATGATAGAGAATAGAGTTCACAGACTGAAACTCATAGGGTGTATTAACAACTTGAGAGTCCTAATTTGATATTTTAATAGTAAATGAAGAAATGAATGAAATGAAAGGAATAACAAGAATAATACGAGTATGTGCAGGATCATGATGGGCCAAAAAGTGGTGATATGTAAGTGATATGATGGCCCATGTGGCTAACGACTTTTTTTTAACCCAAAATTGATGAAACGAAAAGGGTTTTTAAAAGAGATTCTCAACTTCCCACCAATATAAATTATGCTTTACTTTGAATTTAATAAATACTTACTATTCATTTTCTATTTGAATTATGACTAAAGTCCTAATTGATAGGTTGATTGAAAAAAATCTATAACTTTCAAATGTATCACATTTTTTGAATCCAAAACATGTGTCACATTCTATGCTTCACATACTATAGGATTAAAAAAAAATTGAATTGCATGAAGTTTTGACCAAATTAAAGTGGCCAGACATACAAGTTTTTATATTTTTAGAAGTTGTAATAAAAAATTCATAATTAATTATTTACTTGGAAAAAAATTACAAAAAATAGGCATCACATCAAGACATGAGTCCTCTACTTATATCTAAAATCTTATAAAAAAATATTATCATTTTATTGTGGTTAGGGTGGTCAGACAGACACCTACTTCTTATTTTTTCCCTAAAATTTAAGTCCTACTGCATTAAAATTTTAAATTTTCACCAAATAGATTTTTTTCTTTTTAAATAAACCTAGTAGTTTAGAAACTACATTGAATTTGCTATAGATTCTATTCTTACATATATTTGAAATAATATAGATAACTTATTCAAATTTTTAGGTCAAGTTTCCTAACTTTGATTTTTTGAATTTTCATCGCCACTTAAGGGCTTGTTGTTTCCATGATGATCCTGCACATACCCATACTTTGAATTGAAAGATAAGCTATTTAATAACAAAATGACAAGAGAAAAGGAGAAGAAACTAAACTTACAGAAGGTCCATCCTCCCACAAGCTCCTCACAAACAAAGTGTACCCACACACACGACAACAAAAAAGTGTTGTGGTTATGTTTTGGAGTTTTCCTTAGTCAAACCCCCATTTTTTTGTTTCCACCTCCACAAACAGACAATAGACCACAATATAGATAAAATGATAAATAAATGGAAATAGACACAACTTATAAGCTGAGAGAGGAAGAGAGCAAGAGAATCACACCAATAGTGTTAGGATTGGAAACATGCAATAAACAATGGTGTAGAGCATAAAATGAGAAGAGAAAGAGTGAAGGTTGAGTGAATCAGATTGATAGAGAGCAAATGAATTGAGAGAATACAAGAGAATAAAGTTCAAAAGCTATTTTGGAGGTAATAGGACGTTTTTGAGTGGTCAAGATTTGTAGGGGACATTAAAATATGAAGGGTGGTAGGGAATGTAATGCCTCCAATTTCCACTGACCAAAAAATCCTATCAAGATGCTAGTATGATGTGTAGATGTCTGCATGATGTGCGGGAGTCCTCGAAAAAAATTCCCTCATCGATGGAAAATGACAAAGGAATGTGAAAAAGGAAGGGAAAAGGTAGTATATGTTTGCATTGCTAGGATTATAAGGCTAAAGTGAAGAATATTATAAGAAATTGCACTATGTGCAATTTTATGCCATAGAATTTTCCCCCACTTTAGCGAGCATATGTGTCTAAGAATGCGTGAGCTAAAGTAGAAAGAGATTGAAGAGAATATACCAAAAACATAGAGGAAGTAGTTCTTTGATCTAACATATCCTAATGTGAAAAAGGATGAGATCCACCAAGATGTGAAGAGGGCATAGGTCTTCAATCCTGCAAAGCCTATCATGATCTCACCAAAATGACATCAGCTACAAACAAACATGTTAGGTGAAAAGAAAAGAGCATTAGACATGATGAAAATTTCAAACACAATAAGACACTCTAATAAAAAAAAGACACTACTAATAGGTATGGTTAGCTTGGCTAGAGACCATACGACAAGCATGTAGGCCTATGGATGTTGGAAAATACATTGCAAGTTAGTCATAGAAAACAAAAGACTAGTCAAGTTGTCCCCAAGCTAGACGAAAAGTTACAAGACATATAGATACCAAGACACAAGACATCAAATATTAGATTTAAGACAAAAATTATAAGACACCAAAGGATTATTTTGAAAGAAGATTTCACAAAAGGGTTCTTTCATTAGTGAATCCTTTTCATAAGAAAGAGTTGGGATATCCTCCACCGAGTTGAACATGCACTTCTCAAGATTGTCATGTGTCAATTTAGTGGGAGAAAGGTGAGGCACCTAAGAGTCACTTTCGACCTTGGGAAGAGGGGTAATGACTAGCTTTGGGGAAACAGGGGTTGCCTTCGTCATAAGGATGACACAAGCCAAAAAAAAACTAGAATCTAGAGAAGATGAACCTTTATTATGACCATCACTCAAGCTGAGGTCATCCTCGAAATTAGACTTCAACATAGGATGTTGAATCCCCACAAAGGAAGCAAAGGTGGAGGAAGAACCAAAAAGATCCATAGAGGACACAACATTTGTATGAGGCATGTCGATTGGCTATGAAAAAGGAGGAATGTCTAGAAGAGACATAAGAAGAGAAGGCTCTATTGAGGGAGTGATGAAGACCTATACCCTTTTGGGATGAGGGCCGCCAAGAATCATTGAAGGAGCGAAAAGCAAGATGAAAGCGATGGGAACTGAATTAGAGGATACAAAAGCAGGTAGAGTAATAAAAGAAATATGAATAGAGATAGCAAGCTCCTCCTTAGTCTTTTGTGAGGTAGTATGCTCCTTGGTTAGATCCTTTCACTAGAGCTTATTCTTGTGCACAAGCCAGCTATGTCAACTATGAGAATTAGAGGATGTGACCTAAGAAGAGGCCAGAGGATGTTGCTCAATTATGGAAGCATCCCTCATAACCCTTGCCAGTGGAAGGGTGGTGTTTTGAGTGGGAGCGGGAGGAGGAGGCACAAGAGCATAAAAAATGATAGAAGGAGAAGAAGAAATAAGCACCTCATTAGTGTTCCTCTTCCCCTTCACCAACTAAGGATTAGGTGGAGGAATAGTCGAAGGCCACAAAGTATGAGACATAGGAACTACCTAACATGAATGCTTCCCCTTGTCATCAAGAAATTGGAAAGCTTGATGCTTTGACTTCCGCCAAAGAGGAAACTTTCCATTTCTTGTGTGAGGCATAGAAGTAAGAACTGGGGATGCTACCAAAGGATATGAATAAGAAGTATACAATGCAAAAGATGAAGAAGGGGAGGGCTCCAAAGTGAGAGCAAGCTTCTCCTTCCCTTTTGATGGGGTAGAAGAGGTAGCTTGTTGTTGAGCGCGCATAGAATCCTTCTTAGAGACAACATACAAAGACACATGAAAAATATCTTTTGGTGTTGAGTCCCCAGTCTTATACCTAACATATGCTTGATACAAAAAATCTCCCCTGGGAGGGAGGGGTATAATTGGGTGGACCAAAAGTGATCCAAAGAAAAGGCTCCATGTGATACCAATGGTGTATACCCAGTATCATGAATGACATGCACTATACTCTCATGGGGGAATTTCAAGTATTTATGGACAAAAAAGGTGACCAAATTCTTGGAGGTTAGACGTGGAATTCCTAGCCTATCCCTAAACAAGTCAAACTTTGGAATCACTATAGATGAGACATCCACAACTTTAGGCCCTACTAGAATTGACAAAGAGATAGTGGGCATAAGGTTAATGGAAAATCTGTCATAATTATGAAGAGTGGCCTATGACTCATCATAATTATCCTTATGAAGATTATTAAAAAACAAGGCCTCTTCCATGATTAGATTCACTCGAGTCGAGGGGTCAGCCATAACACTTGTGATGATGTTATCGTTGATCCTAACGGGAACATAAAGTGGAGAAGTTTCTTTGTTCAAGGGCATATCATGTGACGTAAAGTCTATATTAGGAACAACACTCACATTTTATACAGGAGGCATACAAGTGAATGGGACCATGTTCACATGCTCAAATGGGAAAAGATTAAAAGACACAAAAGATTGTGTTACTAGGTTAACAAAATAAGAAGGGAATAGATCTATGTAAATCTATAGTTGGATGTTAGGCTTAGCTACAAATTTTTTAGAGTATTGTTTCCTTCCATTGAGATGGATAGTCTCATCATTAATGTGATCCTATATTTCATGACATAAATATACACACCACTCGGTATCATGTCTATGTACTCAATGGAATTGAAAAAAGTATTGTGTGTCATACCATTGCAAATACGGCTCAGAGAGAAATTAGATTTCTTGTAATGGGTGAGTACACTAATCTATGACACAATTTTGATGCCAAATTGGAGAAAAACAAAAAAAAAGGTCAAAATAGGCCATTTGGCACATGCCAAATGGAAAATCCCTTTTAAAACCAAAAAAACACATTCTATCTTCATTTTTCTGTTCATGCACGGCTTGGCTTGGAGGTTTTCAGCTTTGCAATTTGTGCTCACCAAATCTCTTCCATTTTTTGCACTCTTAGCTTGTAATTCTTCACGAGGATGCCGCCAACACATCAAAGAGGTCAAATATTGTGAAGAGGTATGTATTTTTATTGTTTTTATTTTAAATTTAATTCAGAATGTAGTTTGAAATATGTTTTTTTAATAAAACTTTGTTCTAATTCTTAGGGAATGAATCTCCACCTCTAAACATTGAGAATTCACAATCACCCCCTCACGAAGAGCCTCATATATAAGAAAAACCTAAAACCCCTCCACTAATTCATAGGAATCCTCAAGGAGCACAAGAAAATATCCTAAATCAAATTGAAAACAATAAAAGAGACATTGAACAATTAATTGGAAGATTAATTGAGCATGCCAAAACCCACCCTTATAGGATAGGGATTGTCGAATCGTTGAAGTTAATTGTATCTCATGTAGGAGAAATGAGCGAGAATAAATTTTTGGTCAAATAAGAGGCATGATATGAGACAATTTTATGCTAGTGGTTTGTCATATATAGATGTGAAAAAACAAAAAAATAGCAAATCGAACTTGTGTGCCCTATTTATAGACCTGAGAACTAACGCACCTTTGTCTCATTTATGCAGGAGGTTCCCCATCCATTGGTGCCACCATGAGTTAATTATTTTTTTTTTTTGGGAGTGGTGGTGGATGGTATTTGATCAACCTCCATGCAATAACCATGAGGTATCACAATACTTTTGAGGAAACTCTATTGTGAGTATGTTCTCAATAAGATGCCAAATTATTTTGACATCTTAGACTTTCAGGGTAGAGGTTGGGGGCTTCGCACATGATAGACCTGATGCATGATGTAATCCACAGTTGGCATTGAGACCCTTGGCCAAATCCATGGTGGAGCATGTCGTCGTTCATTCCATTGTTAAGGACAATGTAGAGGTGGACATGCTGGACTCAATTAGCTCACTCACCTAGACCATTATACAGTGTGCGAGGCCTCTAGTAGAGCCTGAAGTGGAGGAGACATGTAGGCCTTGAGCTCCACCCCACTATTGTGGTGCTTGTGGATTTTTTTTCACATACAATTATTAGAGTGCTCGGGATGCAACTACACAACCTACATTAGTTGCAGAGGCAATGGCTTTCATAGATGATCTGCTGAATAATGCATTCAACATTGACACTCAGGTAAAATTCAACAAGTTCATTTAATTTATTTATTAAATTATATTTTGAAATTTAAGAATAACTAAATTAGTAGAATATTGATATGATGAAATTTCAGGTTTAGAGAGTTCATGAGACGTGTTCCTTTCTTGTAGACCCTTATTCATTCTCGATGTTGAGTCCACAGGTATGCAACTAGTATTAAAGATATTATTAATGCATTTGAACAATTGAATGCCATATTTGAATTCTTTTCTCATAACATGCTTTGGATGTCAAATAGTTTCTGGGTGGACCTTCAACCTCCACACCTCACAATTGATGTCCTCAAAAAACTCACTTAGGAAGCCTTTATTCATTAATGGCGTTTTAAAACAATGTTAGATAGTTTTCACAATTTTGCATATATAAATCTAAAAATTTGATGAGAAACACCAACATTGGTTGGTCTTATGAGATCCTAATTATATTTACCATTCAATGTCCATCTCATTCTTCCATTCCTTTCATCATGCATTTTTTAACCATTTTATATCACATAGTAATCCTCACTTCATTCATGTGAACTTCATTGTGGAATTATCACTATGTTGATAGCATGCCCTTATTAACATTAGTTCATCAACATATGCAATACAAATCTCAATGAGCACTGAACTTTGTCATATGAAAGAGTTTGGACTATCCTAGTGGATTTAGTACTTTCACCATTCTATGATCTATAAGCACTATACTATAGTCTCAACTAAGGCCAATCATTTACTCTTTCATTTATGAAAGTTATAAAGGGACTACCTGAACTTCTTTATATTACTATTAGATATGTTGTTTCATTTTTAGTTGTTGACATTAGACAACCTTGGTGATGTTGGTGGCATGATGGACCATGGAGTTGTTGTAGCAATAGCTAGTTCTGATCCATTGAGAGGTATGCAAAAAATTAGTTGATTTGACATTATATTTTCTCTTTTATGGTCTATTATAGAAAAATTTCATGATAATTTTATGTAGTAAAAATTCTATCTTGATGGTTGCTACAGGTGGTTATCACTCTAGATCATGGATGTGGTAATGTTGTAAATGTGCATGATGACTATATGTATGTCGTAAGTGATTATATTTTGTTATATGTCATTCCAAAATTCAATTTCTATGTATTAACATCTTTACTTTTTATTGTATCATTTGAAGGTACAGAGTGAAGAGAGGAGGACTAGTGAGCATGCTTGAAAGACAAGAGAACCAACAAGCACTCCATCCAGCCAAATTTTGAAGGCAGCACGGGATTTGTTTCCTTCCCCTAGAGGGAAATGACTATGTATTATGGTCATTTGTTGTATTCCTGGAATTTTGGAACATATATTTTGTACTATCGATATATACATGACATTTTGTGTCCATATGGCTCATTTGTACTAAGCTTGTATGGATTTTTTGGATACGTTATATATACTTTTATCAATATATATCATTACATAGCCATACAAATTTTTGATCAAAGAAAATCTTATTTTGATACTACCATTCTTGAATGATGTTTAAATCATGCATATTGTGTAAATTGTATGTTTGAATGTTTTAGGCATGGATTTTGTTTACATCTAATGTGTTTTGTGTAAATAAGCTCCATTCTTGGTGGTTTGGATCCTTTGTAATGCTTCAATTACTTGTGCCTCATTTATTCACATGTATGCTTCACTTATTCACATGTATAATTAACGTATATTGCATGTGCTCATGTTTATGCTTCATGATTCTAATTTATAATTCATGTTTTCATGTGTATTCTTCATGATTCATGTGTATACTTCATGTATTTGCATGTATAATCTATGCTTCTTGAGTTCTATTGTTGTCTAGTTGCAAGGAATTTAACACCAAAAGGTTTCAAATGAACTGTAAGAGCTCCTTCCAATAAAAAAATATCATAGAAAAATGTATTGCTTTTATTTCATGGCTGAGGCTGGCATCCAACAACTAATGGTTCTGATTCTAAAGCTTAGCAATCATTTCATTTGCATATATAGAACAAGTGGATGTTTCAAACCTCATGGGCATATATATATATATATATGATGAAGAAGAAAACACAACTCATCCAAATTCATAGGTTCATATTACAAAAGACTCAAAAATCGATTAACTCACAAATTCAAAACAACTTTTGTTGATTTGAACTAACTACAATTGTACTCCACAATAAACTCAAATTTGAAAATAAATCATCTTTATTCAAATCTCTTGAAAATCAACATTTACAATTTTAGGCAGCTTTCCTGCCTTCCAACACTTCATCTCCCTATATGTCATCCATCCCTCTTTCCTGATCTTGTGCTCATTTCACCTTAGTAAACTAAATTCCTCATGTCCAAGAAAACCTCCTTTATTATTATCCCTTATGCCTCAACATTATTCCTGCCAATGACTCAAGCTTTATTCCTTGCATCTTTTTTTTCTACACTGAAATCCACTCCTCCTCTACTCACTGCAACATGCCACCTCCTATCCTCTTCTTTTTCTACTAAAGATTTATATTTACCCCAAACATCTATATCTGCATTTATTTGTAAATTAAGTCTATTAAGCCCAACTTGTAGTGGTGTCGCTCCATTGCTTCTCTATTTCTCTTGGATTATATCTTTCTTTTCTCAATGAAAATTTATTCCCTTCTCCATGGTGTGGGTTCCACTTGCTAATTCCTTGCACCATTGTCACTCTTATTTTAAATCGATTCCATCAAAGTTAAATAATTTATTTACTTCTCAAGTTTCCTCCATCATATTCAACATTGTCCCTGTTTGGTTTTTTTTTTTTTTTACAAAAAATAAAATCTAAACTTGCTCAAGCTTCTGCATTCTATGCCTTCCCTTATATTGTGTGGTCTTTTGGCTGCTTCTTCTTCTTCCCATGTTGTATTCCTTCACAAGCTCTAGTATACCTCTTATTTCTTTTAAATGCATCAAAATGATCCTCCCATTTCACCCACCCACACAGGATAATCTCCTGCCAACCTCCTTTACACAAGCTTAAACACTCTCTTGGCTATGTAGAGTCGTGTCTTTCTTACCTCTACCATGCCTTCTCCTTTTCTTGTTCAATGTATTTAATATCATGTGAATCTTCCATTTGGTGTGACCTTTGAGTTGCAATAAAATTTTCTTTTCAACTACTCTCTTGGATCCTTTCATTTTATCCTCATGGCTTTTAATATTCCTCTCCATTTTTAATTCTGCTTAAACTTTTTTCTTCATACATGGAGAGTGGAATCAAACTTTAGATATTTATAAGGATTTCTTCCAAATAAACATTTAGAGGAATCAATAAACAAGATGCTTGGAGGTTTGAATCAATTGCAATAACATCAAAAATACCACCAAAAAATGAAAACAAACCAAAATGGAAGAAAATAAAACAAACTATTTTTTTTGGTTGATGTGGATCATGCTTGAACCTAGATGCTCCTGCATCAATATACCTCAATATACGTGCATCAATAGTTGGATGATCTATTGGTTGAATGTAGCTCAGAGTGATTCAACATGTTTGGGTGAAAAAGAGGAGCATACCTAGTGTAAACGTACCCATCCAGATGCATCAAAATAGTTTGTTTGGTCACATGAATTGCAGAACGAAAGTTGCACCACTTTACAACTTTCAACTACTTGCATTTGAAATTTTTTTCCCCAAGTGAAAATTCACCACCATGGAAAAATTCCTCTAAGATAGAGAAAATTGAGAGAGGTTTTTGTAGAGGGGCCCAATGTGATCCCTTATTCTTAGATGAGAAGTTTCTAAGCATCATGGTATTCGAGTAATAACATACTGAAGTTTGCAACCATTTTGCACTTTGGACTCTTAAGGGATTATGTCGGTTGAATGTAGCTCAGAGTGATTCAATGTATTTTGGTGTAAAATAGGATCATGCATAGCGTAAAAGTACCCACTCAAACACATCAGAACAGTTTGTTTGGTCACACGAGTTGCAGAACAAAAGTTGTACCACTTTACAACTTTCAACTACTTGCATTAGACAAGTTTTTCCCCAAGAAAAATTTCACCACCATGAGAAAATTCCTTCAAGATAATGAAAATCGAGAGAGGTTATTGTAGAGGGGCCCAACACAAACCCATAGGCACAGATGAAAATTTTCTAAGTGTCACGGTATCTGAGTAACAACATGCTGAAGTTTGTAGCTATTTTGCACTTTGGACTTTTAAGGTATTATACTGGTTGAGTGTAGCTCGGAGTGATTCAATGTGTTTGGGTGCAAAAGAGGACCGTGGTTAGTGTAAAAATACCCACTCAGACACATCAGAATAATTTTTTTGTTCACACGAGTTGCAAAATGAAAGTTGCACCACTTTGCAACTTTCAACTACTTGAATTTGATAACTTTTTCCCCAAGCAAAAAGTCACCACCACAGGAAAACACCTCTGAGATAGAAAAAACTAAGAGAGGTTATTGTAGAGGGGCCCAACATGAACCCATAGGCTAAGATGAGAAGTTTGTAAGCATCATGGTATTTGAATAATAGCATGTTGAAGTTTGTAGCCATTTTGCACTTTGGATTCTTAAGGGATTTTGTCGGTTAAATGTAGCTCAGAGTGATTTAGCATGTTTGGGTGCAAAAGAGGATTGTATCTAGTGTAAATGTACCCACCTAGACACATCAAAATAGTTTATTTTGTCACATGAGTTGCAAAATGAAGGTTGTACCACTTTGCAACTTTCGACTACTTGCATTTGACAACTTTTTCCCTAAGAGAAATTTCACCACCACGGGAAAATACCTCCGAGATAACAAAAACTGAGAGAATTAATTGTAGAGGAACCCAACATGAACCCATAGTCTCAAACGAGAAGTTTTTAAGAATCATGGTATCCGAGTAACAACATGCTAAAGTTTGCAGTCATTTTGCACTTTGGACTCTTAAGAGATTCTTCCAGTTGAATGTAGCTCAGAGTGATTCAGTGTGTTTGGGTGCAAAATAGGACCGTTCCTAGAATAAATGTACCCACCTAGATGTGTTAAAATAGTTCGTTGGGTCACACGAGTTGCAAAATGAAATTTGCACCACTTTGCAACTTTCGACTACCTGCATTTGACAAATTTTTCCCCAAGCAAAAAGTCGCCACCATGGGAAAAACACCTCCGAGATAGTGAAAAATGAGAGAGGCTATTGTAGAGGGGCACAATATGAACCCATAAAATTAGATGATAAATTTCTAAGCATCACGGTATCTGAGTAACAACATGCTGAAGTTTGTAGCTATTTTGCACTTTGAACTCTTAACGGATTCTATTGATTGAATGTAGCTCAAAGTGATTCAACATGTTTGGGTACAAAAGAGGATTGTGCCTAGCATAAAAATACACACCCAAACACATTAAAATAGTTCATTTGGTCACATGAGTTGTAGAATGAAAGTTGCACCACTTTGCAACTTTCAACTACTTGCATTTGATAAATTTTTCTCCAAGCGAAAAGTTGCCATCACGAGAAAATGCCTCTGAGATAGTGAAAAATGAGAGAGGTTATTGTAGAGGGGCCCAAAAAAAACCCATAGGATAACACGAGAAGTTTCTAAGCATCATGGTATTTGAGTAACAACATGCTGAAGTTTGTAACCATTTTGTAGTTTGGACTCTTAAAGGATTTTGCTAGTTGAATGTAGCTCAGAGCTATTCAGCGTGGTTAGGTGTGAAAGAGGAGCATACCTAGCATAAAACTACCCACTCAAATGCATTGGAATATTTTGTTTGGTCACATGAGTTATAGAATGAAAGTTACACCACTTTGCAACTTTCAACTCCTTGCATTTGAGAACTTATTTCGTAAACGAAAAGTTGCCACCACAAGAAAATGCCTCTGAGATAGTGAAAATCGAGAGAGGTTACTGTATAATGGCCCAATGTGAACCCATAGCCTCAGATGAGAAGTTTCTAAGAATCATGGTATTTGAGTAACGACATGATGAAGTTTTCAACCATTTTGCACTTTGGACTCTTAAGGGATTCTACTGGTTGAATGTAGCTCAGAGCAATTCAACGTGTTTATGTGTAAAAGAGGACCATACCTAGCATAAACGTACCCACTCAGATGCGTTGGAACATTTTTTTTGGTCACACGAGTTGCAGAATGAAATTTTCACCACTTTGCAACTTTCAACTACTTGCATTTGACAGCTTTTTCCCCAAGCTAAATTTTGCCACCACAGCAAAATGCCTCTGAAATAGAAAAAACTAAGAGAGGTTATTGTAGAGGGGCCCAATACAAACCCATAGGCTTAGACGATACATTTCTAAGCATCACGGTATATGAGTAACAAAATGTTGAAGTTTGCATCCATTTTGCACTTTGGAATCTTAAGGGATTTTTGCCAGTTGAATGTAGCTCAGAGCGATTCAACATGTTTGGGTGCGAAAGAGGACCATGTCTAGCGTAAACGTACCCACTTGGAAGTGTCAGAAAAATTCATTTGATCACACAAGTTGCAAAATGAAAGTTGTACCACTTTGCAACTTTCAACTACTTGCATTTGACAACTTTTTCCTTGAGTGAAAATTCGCTACCATGGGAAAACACCTCTAAAATAGCAAAAATTGAGAGAGGTTATTGTAGAGGGGCCCAACACGACCCCATTTACTACCTCACTATCCATAACATGGTAATGCATTTATAATATTGTGCTTTATTTATTGGAGACCAATGTTATTCTCTTGTTCAAGGTGATCCTCCATAGTTTCTTGTATATTTCCCTTCTCCCTTAGAAATTTTTTTTCTTCTAACTGATTGCATTGGTAAACCTTGTTGAACCTTCTTTATTTGGATTGTGACTACCATAAGGCTACACAGATTCATTAGTTGGTATTAAATGTTCATTAATATCCTTTCACTTTTGGAATTCCATACAAGGTCTCTTGAATCACCATGTATCCTCTTCATGCCATTGTTTCATCTTCACATATCCTTCATCTATCAATTTTTGGTATGATTTTCATTTCATCCTATTTGGTGACTTTCATTCTTTGTTGAAGTTATTGTCCCTTTGTTTTTGCAAGAAACCTCTGTATAAGATATCACTGTCATCCTTCATTTGGACTGTAACCATTTGAAATGGTTGTCCTTTCAAAACTTCCTATTATTATGTATAAGAGTAATTATTAATGATTTGCATTGGCTTTGTCTATGACTAACATTCTCATTTCTTGTTATCTATTTCTCATCCATGGCATATAGTGCAATTTATTGGATGTTTTGAAAGTTCAACTTAGTCATAAAGCTATTACTATCTTTATTTTCATTTTGTAACATGTCTCCATCATAATTGATGCAGAGCAAGAGTGGAAAAATCCAAACCAATCTCAATCAACCAAAATTTCAAGCTTCCAAACATCCAATGGTGGGTTTTCCTTCTTTTTCCTTCATTCACCTAGTAGCCTTTCAAATCTAGTTTTTGGACATAACTTCCATAGTGAGCATGAACTTCAAAATGTAAATACACTTTCAGATACCCTTTTCATCATTTACAAACATATCTAGATTTCAGTTATAGTTTCTTTGGAAGGAAAGGGGTTAAAATTGGTTGTCCTAATCTCTAGGCCTAATTGCTTGAACAAACTTGGTAGCAACAAATTGTGGTTTTTCAGCCATAATTTTAAGTACAGACATGATATAAAAAATGTAAACATAGTTTTAGATACCCATTTGGGATTTAAACAATATACCTCAAAATAATGGGTGGTCACTTTGTACAGAACCCTTCAAAAATTGCCTTTTCTTCTGCCAATTAGATTTAAAACATAAAGAAATCTGACCTAGGGCATCATCAAAACATGTGCAAATTTTTTCCAATAATCCTACAACTTTATAGAAATAAAAAAAACCCTATTTAAATCCATTCCACCAATTTTCATGAGGTTTCATTGCTAGAATGGTGATATATTCATTTTTTCTTCCTTCAAGGCACTAAACCTAGGGTTTTCAACCAGTCCGGGGTAAATTGGCTCTAAAACATTCAAATATTAATTAAATTCAATGACAAAAAGTTAAAAAGAAATTAGACTCAATTATCCATCAACTCTAATTTGTTTTAAATCATGAACCAAGCATATAAGGCCATACCAAGCTCTGAAACAACAATTTAACGTTTAGAAATGCAAAAATAAGGATGCCTTTTATTGATTTCACTTCAAAAATGTCACCACCCAACCTTGGATTCGACCTCCCCAAGGATATTTAAACATTTACTAACCATTTACAACTTATTTTCAAACTACAACCATTATAATTCCTTCATTTACACCATGTGACTCTTCAAATTCCACAATTTACAACATTTTAGACAGATTTGACAACTTTTACAACCTATAGCAACTTTTACATTTTTGAAAACTTGACCACACCTATCCTCCTAAGTCCTCATCTAGACCCTTAAAAACATAAAGATGATCCAAAAGGACCTTAATACATAAGAGAGACACAAAACCAAAATCTCGTGGGTGCTCCTACACCAATAATCTCCTCCTTGTTGATGAAGTTCATGCTCTTGGTTTGTCTTTAAGAGAAAGTATTGCTTCCTTTAAAGCTACCCATGTGTGGTTTCACTCTACTCTATTATTTCACTACCCTTAGTACTTTATTACAATCACAAAGACTACCATATCAACTTATTCATTATGAACATGGCTTCCTTTTGCATGGATTTTCCATTAATAGGTCTACAACCTTGTCTTTTATCTCAAGGGCTATTGATTGTCCTTTCTTGGTCCCCAATTTTATAGATATTCCCTTCTCATACTTATCTTTATAATATATTCTTATTACTTTCAAAATGGCTATCAGATCCTTTTTGGTGATTGTTTATGGCACCATTGAAACTATCCACTTTGATTTGTCTTGATGGTGCAAGCATAATATCATGATATTTTCCTTCTTTCATGGATTTTCCTCTACCGTGACTAAGTGATTGTCCTCTTAGGTTTGTTTATCACTCAGTGCATTATTTCCATGCTATGAACAAGAAAATTCTATCATGAACAAGGATTTATTATAGAGACTTGTAGCATACTCTTTATGATAAATTATTGATGACTATCCTTGTTTATTAGCATTGTGACTAGATTGCCAATTCGATAGGGTTGACAAGGTAGGGGTAGTGTATGCCTCATAGAAATGGGGTCTCATGGTGATGTATGTCTCATGATATTTTCCTTCTTTTGCGGATTTTCCTCTACCGTGACTAAGTGATTGTCCTCTTAGGTTTGTTAATCACTCAGTGCATTCTTTCCATGATATGAACAAGAAAATTCTATCATGAAAAAGGATGTAGTATTTAGACTTGTAGCATACTCTTTATGACACAAATTATTGATGACTACCCTTGTTTTTTAGCATTGTGACTATCCCTTTCACACTCTCCTTGTGACTAGCTTTCCAAGCTCACTAGCTTGCCAATTCGGTAGGGTTGAATCCAAGAACCTGCAACCCAATACTTCACCAATTATAGAATTTAGAAATACATTTAATTTCTTGAAAAAAATCTAATTTTGAGTCCTAATTTAATGAAGGAAAATATATAAATTGATGTTCTAGGATCCCCTTTGATAAAATGGCAACAATCGGCCTAGATTATGTTGAATCAAGAGTGAAGGAAATGATAATTCTATATGTTATGACTAAAAGTCTATGAATCTTATAACAAATTGAGGGAAATGCATTATCTTTTGATACCTCACAATTATCACTACTAAAAATAAATTTTGTTGATCACACCTAAAGACCCTATTTTTATATAAGTTTGTAAGTAAACTCTTTGAAACCTTAGATTTTGAGAAACATAAATTGAATAAATAAGACTAAAACCCTATATGTTTTAACAAACCACTAGTATTCATGATTTTTAAATCCTCATGAAACCATCAAAAAACTTAGGTACGTAAGTATGTTTTTTAATACTTTTCAGGGTGTTTCACTTGGAAAAATCTTGTGCTCTAAAAATGTTTTCCACTTTAACTTGTCACTTTTTTTTTTTCTAATTAGAAGATAATATGTTTTGATGTTCTTCACCAAAACTCCTTCCACAAGTCGAATTTCATTTTTTTGGGCTGCTACCCCAAAAGAGCATGCCTTAAGAATCTTTACCATGGCTAACACACACAAAATTGTATGCTTTGATGCTATTCACTACTTTTTAAAAATTAAATAAAATTCAAGCCTAACAAAGCATGCTATTGGATTTTTCTTACCACTGCATCCTATAGTTATCCAATTTTATCATTTGGAAGTGGTTTTTCCAAACAAATGAGCACACTTTGAGGTCTTTGAGAGCTCACTAGCTTGCCAATTTAGTAGGGTTGATAAGGTAGGGGCAATGTATGCCTCATACAAATGGGGTCTCATGATGATTAGAAATGGGGTCTTACGGTGATGTAAATCACTATGAGTCTCCATTTCTATGAGGCATACATTTCCCCTACCTTGTCAACCCTACCAAAAAGTTAGAGCTCATTGGCTTGCCAATTTGGTAGGGTTGACAAGATAGGGGCAGAGTATGCCTCATAGAAATGGGGACTCACGGTGATGTAGGGGTAGAGTATGCCTCAAAGAAATGGGGATTCACAGTGATGTACCCCATTTCTATGAGGCATACTCTACCCCTACCTTTTCAACCCTAAGACTCATAGTGATTCACATCACCATGAGTCCCCATTTCTATGAGGCATACGCTGCCCCTACCTTGTCAACCCTACTGAGAAAATCACTGTGAGTCCCCATTTCTATGAGGCATACGATGCCCCTATCGAATTGGCAAGCTAGTCACTACGAGTCCCCATTTCTATGAGGCATACACTACCCCTACCTTGTCAACCTTACCCAATTGGCAAGCTAGTGAGCTCACTAGCTTGCCAATTTGGTAGGGTTGAAAAGGTAGGGGCAGCATATGCCTCATAGAAATGGGGACTCATAGTGATTTACTTGTGATTCCCCATTTCTATGAGGCATACACTTCCTCTACCTTATCAACCCTACCGAATTGGAAATCTAGTGAGATCACTAGCTTGCCAATTTGGTAGGGTTGACAAGGTAGGGGCAGTGTATGCCTCATATAAATGTCAGAAGGAGTTCTATGGTTTATAGAAGAGCAAGAAAATACTCCTTTGTACAATATAAGATATTGTTTCAGATTTTTTCATAAATCCACATGCTTTTCCTTCAAGACAACTTTAAATGTAAACCATAAACCATTACAACTAACTTTAAATGTAATATACACATTTAGTTGAGGCATATATTAGGGAATATACACATTTGCATGTATTAATTTCTCATAATTTTTGTATATCAAAAAATACACTAAGTCAATAATAAATATTACAAGAGTGATGGAATAACATATTGAAAATCCTCCCATTTCTTGATACTTGTAGCAATACATGTAGGGAAATAATCATCCCATTTACAACCCAGATCATGAAATATATTGTACAAGAAGAAACAAAAGGAGCTACTGCCTAGTTTTTTTCTCCAATCCACCTCAAGTGGCCCAGTTATTTGCATTCCAAAATGATTCAAAACATGTACATCCCCTACTCCCTTGGAAACACCTAGGTAGTAGCCTCTCTGTGGTTGTGTACTCTCACTGGAATTTGGTCCACAAAAAACTTGTAAAAGCCTAACAATTTTAAACATGGAATCACATAAAAATCATTAAAAGACCAATAACTGAATCATGTTAGACATACACCTTCTGACCAGATCCATTATCACCTTCATGCATGCTATAAGTAGATCTATTTAAGGTCCTACAATGGTGATGTGGCCCATCTTTCACTACTTTCTCATGCCACTGAACACTTGCACCAACAATCAATGTTCTTCTTTTCTTAAGTTGACAATATTAAGTATAACCTATAGTCACAAATGCATCAATGATAGTCCTAAATACATATGACATCAAAAAATAGTAGAGAATAGCAACTTAAAGGTAGTCAATAGAGAGCAATATATAATTATCATTCTACAAATTAACAATAATGCAATTTTGCAAACCCTTCTACAATCAAACTTAAACGCTTCAAAGAAAGTAGTGATCAATAACATGACTTTACAAATTCAATGTGCATGTACTTAGTATAACCTATCATCACAAATGCATCAATGACAGTCCTAAATGCATATGACATCAAACACCAGTATAGAATAGCAACTTAAAGGTAGTCAATAGAGAGAAACATATAATTATCATTTTTCAAATTAACAATAATGCAATTTTGCAAACCCTTCTACAATCAAACTTAAATGCTTCAAAGAAAGAAGTGATCAATAACGTGACTTTACAAATTCAATGTGCATGTACTTACAAATCAATCTACAAAACCATATAGGTTTTCTCTACTCTTTATTGTGTCAACTATTGCCTCATGTTTGGATTCACACACTTTCCACAAGTTCTTGTTTGCAGGTCTACCCTTATATTTGATGAAATGAATGTTGAATGTGACTACAAGGTTCAAGTAGTGAAGAATATTCTGATGCATTTTGAAGTCCTCAAACAACCAAACTACAACATTCTTAACTGGGTACCTTCTAAGCCATGTTCAAGTAACAACCACTAAACTTATAAGATATTCTATGTTTTCTCCATCTATAACTGGGGCCTCCAATTTATTTTTGGCCTCGATATATTATCACAAGTAATAATATGTACCCTCTTCATTTTCTTCATTTTCAATCACCACATAAACATGTACTGCATTGATATGTTCATCTTGTTAGATGTATTTAATGAGCATCAAAATAAAACCTGAAAGTAAGATATATTACCTGGTTCTAGTAGGTCCGATACATGATCAAAGTCAGCAGATGATTGCATCTCCATGATTTGTACAACCATCGAGAGATGATAAGTGTCAAGTGGGGTTAGAATTATTACATACCATGTGTCAACCCACTCCTTCAACTCACAATCATTCCATGCTTGAACTGTACATGTAGAATAAAAGCATGCCATCTTCTGCGTATGGATAGTCCATGTACCTACATTAGAGCTTCTAAAAGAGTGTAGCTCGCTTCATATTGCCAGTGTATAACAATCCTCATATTTTTCAATGTTAGTATCATCTACTACATGAAAAAATCTATGAACTAAAGAATTACCTTCACTACCTAGACCCATTGCATGGTTGAACCACTCGACAATTGATCTTGCATTTGTCAACTTTACACTTTCTTTGTAATTTAACTCTTCTCGTGCTAATGCTCTTTTGATACATGCACTTGCTCCATCATGTTCTCCCTTTCCATGCCCGGCCTTTGAGAAGTTACACATATGGGGAACACCACTGATCCTATGTATCCTTCTGAACTATTAAAACATTCTGGAGTTCTTGAATTGTGATGTACATTTATCTGACCATATGATATGCTGACTAAATGATATGCCCCTACTAGCCAGATCAACATAGAACATATGAAAGCAACCTTGTAGAAACTCTATAGAATGTGTGTGATCATCACTGATGTAAAAATGATACTCCCTCAATACTTTCATGTTATCCTCTCTACTATCATTTTCATGAACGAATGGTATATGCACAAATATAGAAACCTGCGTGGAGTTGTAGTATTGTGATTGCAACTCGTTCTGTGGCTATAGTGTGTAGTTCTCCATGAAGTTGATAACTGAAATGATGTTATGAAGTGGAAACGTGTCCTTGCATAACTAGAATTGTAAGTCCAACCATTGAGCTCTATGTGTATGCCTTGCATACTCATAGACCACCTAATCATAGAAAATGCCCATAAACTGATAAACTGGAATCTTATCACTGACCAATTCACACTTCTTTGCTTCTTTCCCATCTTTTAGACTGTAGGCCACTGTCTTGTATTTTCCAAATTCCACAATTCCATCTCCAATTATGTTTGTACTAGCCATGTGTTGGAAAATTGGAAAATGTTGCATGCCACCACAATGATCACATTTGCCATCCAAACATGACTTCTTGAAAAAAAATTGACCATCCACTCTTTCACATAAAATGGAAGATAAGAATTCCCTTGAGGATTTAGGTGGAGGCCTTATGTTACATTCCTACAAAACATTGTTAGTATGCATATCTACACATATACGTCGATAAACATCATAATGGTTAGAAAACTCAATATGTACTCTACAATAACAAGTAGTGCATGTGTGATTTATTTTGACATAAAAAGGCTTTAGCATTTCAAAATACCTTTGACATATTTTAATTTCAAGAATTTTTTATACAAAATCAACAAAAAATGGGTTTGAGTGGTATCCAAATAATGATTTGGATGTGGCTCATAGATTTTACTACCAATTCTCCTTCTTACAACATCTCTTTGATTGGGAGAGATCCTTGTGTTATCCTTCCAATAATCTACTATTATAGATCTCCAAGCTTGTGTAATTATTTTATCTTTCTGTGGCACTTTACCCGAGAATTCTCATAACTCATTGCTATTTGGATCCTCCACTCTTTCACGCCTTCCTTTGACTCTCATTAGAGATGATCTAATTATTTCCAAAGAATTACTTGTATTTTAAGAATCACCTTGTTCCTTGTTTGATTTCTTAATAATTTTTTTGATCTTCAGAAGTGTGTATGAGCCATCGGCCTGTAACTAGGTCGCAGACTACAAGAGTCCCTGGCCAGCTTGTACCGCCTTTAGTTTCTGTGCACCTGAGAGGTCGCCAAGTTAACCCTTCACCTCCTTCGTCTCCTCCTTCTTCAAAATCACCTAATCCACCTACACCCATGGCTGCTAGAAACTATGTAGCCTGGGACTTCGGCAGTCCATTAGTAGTGCCTATGCCTCCTATAGTATGGGCCCCCATCCCTGCTTCCACCCTAAAAGCTATCCCTAAATATTCTGGGGATGAATCAAAGACACCAATAGAGCATCTAGAAGATGTAGCAAACGTATGTCTGGTACATGGCATATCTAATGAAAATGTGGCTCTTAGGTTACTCGTCACCTCCTTTCGAGGAAAGGTGCTAAACTGGTACCGGACTCTCAAGGCTAGTACTATTGCAACTTGGGATCAGCTCAGAAGTTCATTTTATGAATTTTTCTCCAACGCTGGTGATAGATCATCATTGTACCATCAATTGGAAAATGTAAAGTGAGCCCCCCATGAAGCTCTGCCTGATTTCAATGCGAGGTTCCATTCGACCTGGCAGAGAGTGCCTGTTGGCAGTCGACCACCTCCAGATTTGGCATTTATGTTCTACTTGAAGTCGATCAATGCTGATATCTCCATGATGTTACAAGCTTTGGGTGGAGAGACTCTTCCTGATGCTTACACCCTAGCTATCGCTGCAGAAAATAATCTGATCGCTACAGGAAAGTTGGCATTGAGACCCATCATGCCATTGTTCCCTGAGTGCAACGCTATAGAAGATGAAGTCCCTTCCACCAGTGTTCCTATGGCTCCTCCCCAATCTATGTACATCTATCCTAGAAGTGTTCCAAGCATGACCTCGATCTAAGCTCCTGTGGTAGCTCCTGTGCCTAATCCCATGGCTGTCGAGATGAACGAGATGAAAGAATAGATGTGGGCTATGACTAATGAACTGACTACTTTGAAATGACAGCAATATAGCTATCAGAAGCCTACATACCAAAATTACCAAGGCAGAAAACCTCCGTACCAATAAAATTAGTGGTAGGATAGGTCACGTGGGAATACCTTGGCTCAGTCGAGTAACCAGATGGTTCCGGTAACCATGCCAATGTATACTGTTCATCCTAGTTTGAATAAGGAGTTGGTAGCAGGACAAAACAATTTGGCTGAAGATGCTAACTCATGGTGTTTTCCTTGCAATGATGCACACATGCCGTGAAACTGTCCACGTGGAAATTTTCAACAACAAATTGCAGATCAACATAGCCAAGGCAGTGCATCCATTTCCAGCAACCCACCATATGCCTCTCAACAAATGGACAATGTAGTCCTCACCGCGCAAATGCAGGGGATGTCTATCCAGCAAGAGTCAGAGATTGTTCCAGACCAGACTCTCTTTTCTTGGATGGAAGGAGAAGATTCAACATTTCTGAATGATATCCCTATAGATAAAGTACCCCGAGTGCAATCTGACTATAATACACGTTCTAAGCGTAGATTCATTAGAGAGTTTACAGCCTCGCCTACCAATGCTATATTACAACCGAAGCCTAGCCCAATAGCAGGCCTATTGCCAATCCCACCACAGTCAGAAACGGCTATTCCTAGCTCTCCGAATCCAGTTCCTCTGAAGGAAAAGGCTCCCTCGATCACTTCTGTTGTTGGTAAACTGTCGGACTCACCAACCACAAAACCAATGCCGACCACAAAACCTAAAGAGAAAGCACTTGCGACTCACCAAGCGAAAGCATGATTCAACGTGGTGGAACAACTGAAGAAGTCATTTTCCAACGCTTCTCTATGGGACATCTTGGCTATTCCAGAGCTAGTGGTCAACCAAATCCATAGAACTTCAGCCGCAAAGAATATCCGTATGCGATCTTATCGACATAGGGTCTAGGATCTGATTGACAACTTTGAGGCATTCAATATTCAGGTTATTCCAAGGGAAATGAATTCTGAAGCCAACAAGATGGAAATTATTGGGGCTTAGTTCGAGCTAGCCTACGAATTATTAAAAAATAAACATGCGGTGAAGGTAATTGTAAGACCTGCTGTCCCAGATAACAATCAAGATTGTCAAGTATTTGATAGTGATTCTCATATTGCATCATTCCTCCAGTCATTTGGAGAATTCTCTGATCAACTGCAACCAAATATCACTGTAGCTTATCGAGATCAAATCATCTAGTTGAAATCCAACAAGCTCCCGAGAGGCTTGGTCACTTTGGAAAGCCTGTTTGATTCTGATGATGTAACAAGAGATAAAAGGAAGCTCGCGACTGAAAAATGTGATTATATCGATTTGCATATCAAGGAAGATAGGAAGCTCAAAGTTGGGAAAGAAGAGTCACAGAAGAATAAAGATAGACTAAGACACTTTTGCAAGGAATATCCAAGTGTAGTTGCCTGGTCATATGACGATCTTAAAGGATATGATCTCAGGATCATCGAGCATACTATTGAGTTGTTGGAGGGGCGAAGCCAGTTCATCAAAAATAGAGACCTGTGAACCCAAAGATAGAATCTCTCATGTCACAGGAGTTGAACAAGTTGATCGCATCCCGAATAGTGTTCCCAATTAAACACAACACTTGGGTGTCAAACCTGGTGCCAGTCCAGAAGAAAAATGGGTATATATGCCTATGCGTAGACTTCCGTGATTTAAATAGAGCATCCTTAAAATATCATTAACCCCCTGCCTTCAATGGAGGTAATTCTGTAGACTGTAGCTAGCTTTGAAATGTTTTCAATGTTGGATGGTTTTTCGGGCTATAACCAGATTCGGGTAAAGGAAGAGGACCAATACAAAACAACATTCACCACAAAGTGGCGAATGTATGCATATGCTAAAATGCCTTTCGAGCTCTCAAACGCCGGAGCCACCTTTCAGAGAGCTATGGACATTGCTTTTAAAGATTTGATCCATAAGATTATACTCATCTATCTGGATGACTTAACAGTATTCTCAAAATCTGCTGATGATCATTTTGATCATTTGGAGCTTGTATTCCAGAAGTGCCAATAATTTGGGATCTCTTTGAATCCGAAGAAATGTGTGTTCGGAGTTCCCCAAGGGAAGCTATTGGGATATGCCATCTCTAAGGAGGGCATTGCTATTGATCCAGAAAGAGTTGATGCGATCCAGGAACTTCCATTACTTGTCATCAAAAAGGGTGTGCGGTCTTTCTTGGGTAAGGTCAACTTTATTAGCTGATTTATTGCAGATTTTGTAGGCATTGTTCGTCCTATTACCTTAACGCTCAAGAAGGATCAGATTTTCAAATGGACAATAGAAGCCAGATA
Organism: Sequoiadendron giganteum; assembly: GCA_007115665.2. NCBI lineage: Eukaryota > Viridiplantae > Streptophyta > Pinopsida > Cupressales > Cupressaceae > Sequoiadendron > Sequoiadendron giganteum. The sequence goes on from CM021109.1 coordinate 578,337,245, forward strand.
AGCTTTTGAGCTTGTAAAGGAGGCTATTTCTTCCACCCCTATGTTGGTTAACCCAGACCTGTCAAAAGATTTTATTATGTATATTTTTTGTGGTGGAAATAGTATTGCCATGGTGCTTATGCAGAAGGATGATGAAGATACAAGGGAGTCTCCTGTTGCTTTCTACTCATGAACTTTGAAAGAGTACAAAGTAAAGTATAAATTTGTAGAAAAGTAGGCCTTTTTCCATTGTTAAGGGTCTTAAGAAGTTTCAACATTTGATATCATATAATAAGGTGATTGTTTGCATACCGCATCCTAGTGTGTGAGAGTATATCATGGAGGGAGAAATCACTGAGAAGAGAGGTAATTGGATCACCAAGATCCTAGAATACAATATTGAAGTTAGACCTGTCAAGACCATCAAGGGAAAAGGACTATGCAAGTATATCACTGAAAATAGTGAAACAATGACAGAGTTTGGAGCTCCAGAGCCTGTGTTAATAAATGAAGAGAATTCTCAGAGCAATAGGCTTGACGATAGAATAAATTTTATGCAGACAGGAAGGTATCCGATTGATCTCCCATCCTTTAAAATACATTTCTAGCACCTACAAAATAGCAATTATGTTCTTTTGGAGGGTGTCCTATTTAAAAGAAATTTTAATGACATCCTGCTAAGATGTGTGAATGAGGAGAAAGCCAAGAAGATTTTAGATCAATACTATAATAGCCCTGTCAGAGGACATTTTTCTGCAAGAACCACAACAATTAAAATTATATGTGCTGATTATTTTTGGCCAACACTTTTTAATGATGCGTTTTCATTAATTAAGTCTTGCAAAGAATGTCAATTATATGTCAGAAAGAGATAGAATGCTACTATGCCTTTAAGGCCTATAGTAGTAGAAGAACCTTTTGCTCAATGGGGTTTATATTTCATTGGGATGATTAACCCCTTCTCTTCAGTTGGACATAGATGGATACTAACAACAACTGACTATTTTACCAGGTGGGCAGAGACAGTGCCTTTAAAAAATGCAACAAAATTGGAGATTGTTAATTTCCTTGAAGAACTGGTGGCCAGATTCAGCCCGCCTAAAACAATCATCTCTGATAATGCTAAGGCTTTTCTTGGCTCAAAGATGAGCCAGTTCAAACTAAATTATGGAGTGTTCCTGAAGACCTCCTCTAACTACTATCCCCAGGGAAATGGTCTCATGGAGTCTACTAACAAAAATATCATCAGGTTGATCAAAAGGAGTGGCATAGGAAGCTCCAGACAGCGCTCTGGGTAGATTGAATTATGCCCAAGTAGATACTAAAGACATCTCCTTATGAGATGGTGTATAGGAAGGAGGCATTGCTGTCTATCACCATGAAAATTCCACCCTACAATTGCTCAAGTCCTTTGAAATTGAACAAAATGGAGCGATGGAGGTGCGGTTTTCTGAATTGCTCGAGGTGCAAGAGAAAAGAGAGCACGCCCTGGAAATGATGAACAACTACCAATAGGTGGTAAAGAAATGGTTTGAAAAAAGGGCTTTTGATCAAGGGTTACAATGCGGAGATTTGGTTCTCAAATTCAATGAGTGCAGAGCAAAGCCCAGACAACACGAAAAATTTGATAGTCACTGGGAAGGGCCATTCAAAATTTCCCAGTGTAAATAGTTCAACTCTTTCGAGTTGGAAGATATGGAAGGTAACACTCTGAGTATTCCAATCAATGGAATACATCTTAAAAGATTTTATTAATTTTGCCTATGTGATGTCTTTGTATATTTGTATATATGTAATTACTCTTCCCTGCTTTAAGTTTTGGATCCTCTCAATGCAAGAAATAAAATGAAATAATAACAATGGTGCAAAAAAATAAAGGAAAAATATTGTGAATGGGCTAAGTTCTTTCAAAAGGACATATATTATATTCATAAGAGTGAGAAATTTATAATATATTTGGGTACAGAGACCTCATATTAATATTTACATAGGTCCGCTATAGAGCAGAGCTTGAAGCATAGAAAAGGAAAATTTGTAATCATCTTCATTCTCAAGACATTAGTGTGAAGGACCAACAATCATGGTAGCAGGCGGTGCGAGATCAGAAAATACCATTCTTTCAGAATATTTGTACCATTGAAGATTTTGGAATGGTTTGATGTAATGCACATGCATAAGGAGGTAGCAGCCTATGCGGACCTTGGCACGATGCTCCTCATGAGTTTCCAGCTCAAACTCAAACAAGAAGGGTCTGGTTGGAACAATGCCTCAATGCAGTTGCTACAGGTGAATGTTGTGAACCGAGGGAATCCCATGATCAAATTGGGCCACATGCACAATTTGCTCCAAGCCTCCAAGGTAACGCTGAGGGAAGACCCGCTTCATCATCTTTAGGATTTTACATTTGAAAACACTAATGTCTAGCAGTGAGGTGACAAAGTGGGAGCAAATGTTGGTGTTCACCCGATACTGCTCTTCATACTCCACGCAGTCTTTCCCTAGGACCCACTTTATTTCCTTCACATACAACAGGTTCTTTACACATGTCATGTGCTTTAGGCGCTTGCATCTAATTTTTCCTAGAAAGACAGCTTGGGTCTTCTTGCAGACAAGCCTCACTGGCATCTTCATGCTTTTTGCTTCGGGATAAAGGACAAAATTGCTAAGGAAAGAAGAGTTTACTAGGCTAGGAAGGCTAGAAGATTTTGTAATTTGCAATGCTACAGAAGGGTATTATTTAAAGACTAGCTAAGGTTCACTAGCCGAAGAAATCATAATTATCGACTGAGCCCAAGTGTGTCGCATTGCCTCGATTCTTAGTGTTGCAGCGTGTGAGGGTATGGGAAGGTGCAGGTACAATTTGCAACTTGCTCTACTGAGTTGCCACATTCATTTGATGATAGGCCAAGTGTTGACACAAAGTGTCGTCATCCCATCTGAATCAGGATGAAATCTTAGAGAAAGGTTGTTGGGCGATGTGCCCTATACGAACAAAGAGATCAGTTAATGCTAATAGCCTACATAGAGGTTTGCAAAGTTGGCTTGGTTTGTCTTTCAAGGAAAAATCAAGCTCCGTCACATGAGAAGATATTAAGCATGGTTCCTCATAGAGATCAAACAATGGTCTTTGAGGATTGGGATAACGTCTTTGATCTTGAGTTATCTTGCAATCTTAAGAGCCTTAGGGAGGTTGCATGCGAAAAAATGAAGCATATGACAGACCAATTCCACAAATGGCTATGGTTCTATGGGCTCGCATGGTACATGGTTCCTTTAGTACACCCTTTCCCAGAGGTTGTGGCAGCATGCACAACACATTTCGACCTAAGCACAAGGGTAATCAGGGGCAAAGATTTCAGGGTAGTCTTTAGCCCTGAGGCTATTCAAGATATGTTGTGTGTCCCTCTTCCCTTGACCTGTGAGGTTGAGATTTTTGAAGTGGAAAGAATGCAACAAAAGTGGGGAGAGCTCTAGTTGGGGCCACAGTTTTATCACTTTGAGATCAATCAGTCAACGAGTAGTTCAACACCACCCAAATTCCCTTTCAATTTGAAGGCTCTGAAAGGTGGGTCTTCCTCTATCACTTCTATGCTGGAATTGGTGTGTGGCTTAGACTAGAACAAGTGCATTTTTTAATTTCAAATGTGCCTCAGCTTTATGCTGAAAATGAATCACGAGGCTCTGCTCTTAGACTTTGCAAGAGTTGGTAGTGATGGAATTTGGCAGCAATTACAAGAATTTGGGGTCGGCTCTAAGTTCAGGTATTCGTCTTTCTTGGCTTACTTTTTGATGTCCATGTTCCTGTCTATTTTTTATGAGGGTGGCTTAAGGAAGCCGGTTTCAACATGGACCCCTATCATGTCAAAAACCTTTGATTATTATGCATTTTGAGATTCATTCATAGCCCCGACTATAAGGGCTTTGGATAAAGCTAGCATCAACATGACTGAGTGCATATCGCCCCACCAGAAGTCCTAGTTGGGAAGCTAACTTCGCCATGTAATTGGTTCTTTGGTGTGGACTTTACCATACTCCGCATGCCAGGTTTTGTCTGGGAGCCTTTCTGACTTCCGCATTTTTTTTTTGACAGAGTGTTGGCCCTAGAGGATATGCAGCAGCTATGTACCCTTGATGATGTTTACTAGGGGGGAAAACACTTAACCTCCTATTTGCTACTGCCAACTATGTTTGGTTTCATGTCACTAATTAAAAAGAGGACTTCGAAGATTGATACCTCAGTGATTCTACTTTCAAAATTGGGTCACCTCGGGTTGGTATTAATAGATGATTCCTGGAGTTACAATCCCGGCAATGATTTATTGGGAGTAGGCATCAAGATCCCACATTCGCCTCGGCCATTCTGGGACCTCCGGAGGAATGCCGAGGAGGGAAATTTAAGTAGATATGTTGGCCTTGAGTATTTTCCTACGATGGATGGTTGACCGCCATGACTGATTTTGTATCACATCATGGGGAAGGTCAACCCACAGCTGAAGATCAACCCCTCCCTAGTCACCCAATTGAGTAAGCTCGATTGGGCACTCGAGAAGATGCAAGCCTTCTGGGTATACTGGCAGGAGATTCTGGCAGCTGGCAAGCTTCATGACCAAGTAGCCCTTGACAAAAAATTTGATGACATCTGAGAAATTGAACATCCGAATGTTGAAAGGTCTTTGAACCGCTCAACATCGGTGTAGTGATATAGAAGAGAGGAGGGTACCGTGGAATCTAAGGAGGAAGTAACTCAGAATCCCCCTGCCGTTGCCGGGAGTCCAATGCATGAGAAGGATACTGGTAAGTAGCCTGTGCAGGAGGAAGAGACACATGCACAAACATCAGAGCCAGTCATCTCCTCAAAATCAACACGAAGGTGGGCAAGGACTACCAGTGGTAAGAGATGGGTCATTCTTGACCTTGATGATTTTCTGGAGGAGAAGCGACAACGAACCAGAGAAGCTAGTGCGAAGGAGGAATAATTGATGAAAGGAGTGGTCGAAACATCTACGGCTCTGCATGAGCATCAGGTACATTTTCCTCCCTCTTCTCTCTCATCTATGTCACTTGTCTCTCCTTTGTCTGCACCAGTTCTCTCTACCGCTAGATTTCTCGAGCAGACCATTTTTACTCCTAGTTTCTCACTTGTATCCTCCGCTTTCCATTCATTAATTGGAGCGCAATTTGGTGTAAGTACTGGGCTCGTGGGCCAAAAATTTTCATCTCCAAGGCCCAACCCTATGATTGGTGCATCTCTAGTCTTCCCTTACACCTCACTATCATCCCCTCTGAACAACCAATTCATCCTGCCTTTCTCTCTAACTATTATAACACGACCCGGCAAGACTTCTAATTTATCTTTATACGCTGTCTTTCCCGTTTGCCATCCCTCAGGAGTACCCTTTTGCTGGTGGATTGGGTATTCCGGTCCGGGAATATTTCTCTCAGGTTGATGCAAATAAAAGCGCCCGCACCAACTAGATCAACAAAAGAAGATAGAAAGACACAACCAGGTAGGCAGAGCCCCACTTGCAAACCATGTTCAATGAAAGTTAGAATTCCTTGATGTTTGCGAAGATCATTCCTAATGTGATCAAGGCAGTAGGTGAGATGTTGCACAGTGATTATTCTATGAATGTTATCGGGTTAGATTTGTAGTAGGCCCAACCATAGGATAAAGTTGAGCTGATGGAGGAGACCCCAAAAATAGTAATCACTAATTTTCTCAAGCTCAGTCGGTAGGCGAAGAAGGAGGATGATCAAATAGTGGAGCTCAAAAGTAAGGTCAACATCTGGGTAAACAAGTTTAAAGCCCAGGAGAACAAAATAAGTCAGTTGGAGAAGGAGAGGGGTACCTTTGAAATTAAAATCAAGGAATTCCAGGAGTTGAGTGAAGAGCTCATTCAGACTCTCGAGCAAAAGGTCGAGCAAGGCCGAGCAAATGAGGAGAAACTCCGTGTTGAGTCTGACTTGCTAACTGAGGGAATGAAAGAGCTCCGGTAGAACACCACTACCAAAATTACTAAAGTAAATTCCAACCTGGAGTTGGAAATTCAAAAGACTAAGCAGGCTGAATTGGCCCTAGTAGAAAAGGAAAAGGAAGTTCTCACTATGAAGGACCAGCTGGCAGTGCTAGACAAAAGCTTGTCCAAGGTAAAGGCGAGTTTGAGCAGCAGAGAGGCAGAATTGGCTACACTAAAGACCCAAACCCTTGCACCCCGGATGAGCTCATTGGAAATTGCCAAAGAGTTGCACGCATCATACTGGGACAAGGTGAAGGCTTTGTGCCTTACTCTTTAGCCCACCTTAAAGTCTATGGCGCAAGCAGCTAGCCTTTGCGGGACAGTGAATGAATTGATACAACAGGTTCAAGAGTTAACTTCTGACAAGGTTCCAGAGGCCAGAATTTTATTGGGTAAGTTGTATACTACTTTAGATGAAGCATTGAGTGGAATGGGCATCAATGATAGAATGACAACAACTTTGCGTGTGAGTAGCCTCATCTCCATGCATGAGACCATTCAACAGGTAGTGGATTGCAGAGCTCGGTTAAACCAAGTTACTAGCGACATGCAGGTGAAGTTTTCCCGTTTGACTCAAAGAGGCCTCCCTTCACCTTTCATTGTGGACCAGGAGGTAGTGGGTGTGGAGCATATTGTTGCAATGATCGAAGAGAAGAAGCAGGACCTTTCTATCTTCTAGACCTTTGACCAATCTCCAATTGCCGAAGAAATCGAGGGAATCGTGCATCAGCTGGCGCAACTTTTCTTCCAATTGGAATTGGAAACAAAAGTATCAGGCAGATTGCCCTTCAAAGCAATTATTGATCTCAGGCTGGCTCACGAGCATCTGCAAGCTCTCTCTGCACCGACGAATGAAGTATGGACCAATCTACAAGCCGCCCTCTTGAGGTTGTGAGCACTTTTTATGCTGAGCCAAAGTTTCTGGGGTTCTCCTTTCCGTGAGCGAAAAGCCCCTATGAGTCGCCAAACTGTTCAACAAAAATTGCCGAAGCCTTTGTAATTTTAAATTTATCCTTGTGGCTGCACCTTATTTTTCAAATGCTCACTGCCCTCGGAGCACTCCACGTGGCTTCCTCGCAAAGCTTTGCATTTTTCCTTTGCTTCACTTTTTGGCAATCTCCGTCTACGTGCCGCATGGCTCACTTTGGTTGTTTTCTGAGTTGGGCCCACCACGTTCTTTATTTTGCTCGGAGCTCTCCACGTGGCTCTCTCTCTCTCTACTTTCTACTGGGCACCTTTTCAACTTTCTGTCAGGCTCCGTTGAGCGACATGTGGCAATTTTGTTTCTGCGCCATTTACCTTGGAAATGCCACTGGATCTTTTGTACTTCCCTACTACCACGTTTCTTATTGTGGTGTTGTGTGTTCTCTCCTGCTGCTGCATGGTTTTCCATTATATGTCGTGGCTTCACTGGCATGTTGCTGAGTGGTCGATATTTGTTGTGGCAGCTTGAGATGATCTGTGCCATCGGTATCTGCATGTGGTTTTCTCTTCTATTGATGCATCTTCAAGTAGTGGACTGGCCAATAAATAGGGCCATGTTTTCTTTTATTAGGTGGTTGATAAAGTTTTGCAAAAACTCCCAAGCACTAGGAAGTAAGCCTTTTGTAATAGTTGCTTTCAATTCGAAGGCTTCATACTGTGCCAAATAAATTCGGCCTTTCTGTTTTCAAGCATTTGTTAGAACTATTGACCTATGCTGTTATCTTTATTTTTGTATGAATGTTTGTTCTTCAGTTTCTGTAAACTTTCATAGCTGAATGAATACAGACCATGTTTCTTCAACTCTTCTATGTTAAGACAAAGTTATGCTTGATTATATTATACAAATTAGAGGGTATTTTTACATGATAAATGCTTGTGGGGAAAAATAACTTAATTAACAACATTTTAGTGGTTTAGACCTTTGCATTTTGCACTGTGCTTTGTTGAAATTTGTCTATGATCTCAACGCATCACTTGTATTGTAGTTTTTACAGTCTCACTATCTTCCTAACCTTTTTCTCCCCACTGAACGAAGAGCCAGCTTTGATAAAATCTTAGAGGTCACTTAGCTAGCGCACAATGTCCCCCAATAGCTAAGTTTCCCATAAGACTGCTGCTACATGCAAAATTCTACGTCAACAATTTTTAAGTTTCACCTTGTTCCTTGTTTGATTTCTTAACAATTTTGTTGTCATCACACATCGTGTGGCATAACTATCCTTCATGCTTGAGGTAGAGCCCACACTCTTGTATGCACTCATCAAGTTCTTTACAATAGAATTTTCACTTGAGTCATTCGAAACTCTTAGCCCAAGAACCTTCATGGTGGGACTAAATTTGAATTGCCTCATCATTTCAACAAATATTTGGCATCTTCCACCCTCACTTAGCTTCACAAAAAATATACTCCATATCCTTTGTGCATATATTTGACATGAATGTTTTGGAATCTTATTAGGCATCCATTTCAAAACATTGGAATGAATATCAATAAAAAATGTAGGTTTTCTATGCAAAACTCTAGGAGGATTTCTCAAATGTAAATTTGTGTCAACATTAGGAAGGTCAACTACATCAGGGATAGATCATGTACCTTCAATCAAAGGTGCAATTGATGACATACCTTGAGATTGACATGTAAGCAATGTTGTACCTCCAACTTGAGATGTCGTTTGTGGGGTGTCTTCAAATAGATATTTGTTTGTCGATGTACTTTCAAAATGTAATATTGTTGGTGGTGTGTCTTCAATTTGAGATGTGATTTTTGATGTACTTGGAAAACCACATGTTGTTGCCGATGTGTCTTCAATTGGAGATGTGCATTGAACTTCACCTATGTTTGATGATGTTCCCCCAACTTCGGTATCCATTCCTATCCTTCCACAAACTTTTCTCATTCATGCCCTTTTTTTTGCCAATTAGACATCTCTCTTAGATTGCACGAGAATTTCTAGCTGTATGGGCTGCAATTCCTTTGCTTCACAAGCTACATTTTTAACTACACATTCTTCCAGTGTTAGAGCCTTTTTTTGTTTCCTCAACATGACATTGAATGCTACATGTTCACAAACACACATAGAACAAAAGTAAGTAATGCAATTTATGAAACATATCGATATCACTGATTACATTGCATTTTATGAAACACACCAAAGCATTTTATGAAAGAAGGAAATGAGCTATTTGGAATTATCAAACATGTCTATGCTACAATATTTTTCATACATACGTCTACCTCCATACCGCAAGAAAAGCGAGCAATGCATAAATTTTAAAAATATTGATATCACTGATTACATTGCATTTCATATCTTTAAAACTAAAAGAATTACTTTACATTTCATAGCTAATGTGATTTATCAAACATTATATCTTATCAAACATTTTTTTCCCTAACCTAGGGTTTATATCGAGGTTCAAAAAACCCATAACTTTTGATGCATCTATTGAAAATATATGAAACTTGGTACTAATTTTCTATATTCCTATATGCATGCGCTGAAAAAAGAGGGTTGCTAAATCATAATTTTGTGAGTTATTGAGGACAATTTGTTTCTTTTTTCAACTCTACTGTGTAAAACCTAGTACTTTGAAGGATTTGTACAAAAAATGCTTCATGTAAGCATTGATCAATGTTAAGACTTAGATTTTAGGGGAATATTTGGAGTGTGGGCAAGTGCTTAGGAGCAAAGAAGTTCCAAACCTAGGGTATAAGTTGTTTCCACCTTTGGAAACTAGAGAATCTTGTGTTTATTGTTGTCAAAACAACATTGTGATTGTCAACAAAGCCATGAAGAAGGGTTTGTGATGCTACATCTTGGAATTATTCACTATTTCTTTGGAAATGCGGTAACTTAGAAAGACAATAAGCATTTTAAATTGCACAAAATTTTCCCTTTTTTATTTATTAGAAAGGTAAATGGTATGAATGAATGGAAACTTGCATTAACAACTATTTCAACTCACTTGAATTTATCTAAGCACATGTGATGAAGGTGAATTTTTTATGGAACAAAAAAATTAATGGAAACTTGCATTAACATTGATGAAAGCTCTTAGGTTTTCCAAATTAGTTAAAAATAATTTTTTTCCCACAACCATCACTAATAATGAATTTGAATCTATTATTTCATGTTTTCCATTTATATCTTCAAGATCCTAAAAATTAAACTTTTACATGCAACATCCATCTAATTTAATGTCGAATTCTATGTGTAACAATGAAGATTAATAAAATCATCAAATGAATGGTCTAAAAATTGTGAAAAAAAAACAAAAAAACTTAATATAAACATCTACCTAAAATGAAATAGAGTGAATTCCACTAGCCATGCTATAAATGGACTACTATAAGCAATGCAAATGGAATTCATAAGAAAATTTGTGTTAAGTTGATGTCGTTTATATAATTTTAAACATGAATTCATCTAAATTATGTTATGTTTTTTATTTTTTTGTTCTTCAAAGTCATGAAAATTAATTTTTTTTATGCAACTCCCATCTAATTCAATGCTGAATTATATGTCCAATTGTTATGATTAATAAAATCATTAAAGGAATTTAGTTTATATTGTCAAAAACAAACAAATATACTAAATATAAATATTTCAATATTACCAAAATGAATATATTACCTGAGATAATGTAAAATGATGTAGAAAATTCAAAATTTCTTCTTCTATGTTTTCTAGCATGTAGATTGGTGGTAAAAAGGTGATGGATCAAGCATAGATTGGTACAACAGGGAGTCAAATGCATAAAAAAATAATTTCTGAGTCGGATAAAGCACTAAATCAGATAAATGTAGAAGCATGTGGGCCTGAATCATGGGGTCAAACCCTATTTTACTATTTCAAGGTAAAACACATTTGGCGCTTGCCAAATTTGGAGAGCACCAAATTTGGTGCATCGAGTGCTAGATGTGTTGCTTTGAAATGTTCACCTTGCATAGAGAGGAAGGGAGTGAGAATTGAGATAGAGAGAGAGGTGATAGGAGTGAGAGAGATTAGTCTAGGTAGAATGGTAGGGAATGAGAGCTGAGAGCGATAGAGACTTGAGAGGGATATAGAGTTATCTAGTTAGAGTGTGGAAAAATACCTGACAATGAGAAAGGGGTTGGGAGGGATGAGACTTGAGAGATACAAAAATACCAAAGGGGGAGAGAGAGAGGGAGTGTGGGAGAGGGGGTGGAGTGAAATATATTTGTCTAGGTAGGGTGGGAGGTATGTGAGACCTGATAGAGAGGGAGTGTGAGAGAGGGCATTGGAGTGAGACATATTAGTCTAGGTAGCATGGGAGGGAGTGAGACCTGAGAGAGAGAGAGAGACTTGACAGGGAGAGAGAGTTATTTTGTTAGGGTGGGGCAGAAGACCTGAGAGAGGGAGTGAGATTGGGAGAGAGAGTGAGTGGGAGATAGAGGGATGGGAGACCTAAACCCTCAACCCTAAACCCTTAAAACCAAACCCTTAAAAACTCTATCCTCTGCCCTCAACACAATACCCTCTACCCTCAACCCGCAACCCTTAAATCATAAACCATAAACCCTTAACCCTCTACCCTCTACCCTTAACCCTTAAACCCTAAACCCTAAACCCTTAAACCCTCTACCCTCTCTCTCTCTCTCTCATCCCTACACCCTCTACCCTTAAATCATAAACAATAATCCCTAAATCCTAAACCCTAAACCCTAAACCCTCTACCGTCTACCCTAAACCCTAAACCCTAAACCATATACCCTTAACCCTTAATTCCTAAACCCTAAACCCTCTACCATCTACCCTAAACCCTTAAACCCTCTACCCTTAAACTGTAAACCCTAAACCCTAAACCCTCTACCTTCTACCCTCTACCCTCTACCCTCAACCCTTAAACTATAAACCATAAACCGTAAACCCTCTACCATCTAACCTCAACCCTTTACCCTCTATCTCTCTCATCCCTACACCCTCTACCCTTAAACTATAAGTTGTAATCCCTAAACCCAAAAACCCTAAAACCTCTACCCTTAACCCTTAATACCTAAACCCTAAACCTTTAAACCCTTTACCATCTTCCCTAAACCCTTAAGACCTCTACCCTTAAACCATAAACTGTATACCCTAAACCCTTAAACCCTTAAACCATAAACCTTAAACCCTCTACCCTCTACTCTTAACCCTCTACCCTCTAGCATCAACCCTAAACCCTCAACCCCCTCCATCTCTCTCTCTTATTTAGTTAGGTTGGGGGAAGACCTACGAGTGGCAGTGGGAGAGAGAGAGAGAGTGGGAGATAGAGGGATGGGAGACCTAAACCCTCAACCCTAAACACCTAAAACCAAACCTTTAAACACTTTATCTTCTACCCTCAACACAATACCCTCTACCCTCAACCCAATACCCTCTACCCTAAACCCTAAACCCTCAACCCCCCTCTCTCTCTCATCCCTACACCCTCTACCCTTAAACTATAAATAATAATACATAAACCATAAAACCTCTACCCTTAACCCTTAATCCCTAAACCATAAACCCTTAAACCCTCTACCCTTCAACCGTAAACCCTAAACCCTGAACCCTTAAACCCTTGACCCTCTACCCTTTTTCCCTTCATTTCTAAACCCTAAAACCTCAACCCCTCCTCTCTCTCTCATCCCTACACCCTCTACCCTAAAATTGTAAACTCTAATCCCTAAACCCTAAACCCTCTACCCTTAACCCTTAACCCTTAATCCCTAAACCCTAAATCCTAAACCCTCTACCCTCTACCCTCAAACCTTAAACCCTAAAACCCTCAACCCTCCATACACTACCCTCTACCCTTAATCCCTAAACCCTAAACCCTCTTCCTTCTACCCTCAATCCTCAACCCTTAAACCCTTAAACTCTCAACCCTCAACACTCTACCCTCTACCCTCTACCCTTAATCCTTAAACCCTCTACCCTTAAATTGTAAACCCTAAACCCTAAACCCTAAACCCTAAACCCTAAACCCTAAGCCCTTAAGCCCTAAACCCTTAAACTATCTACCCTCTACCCTTAAACCCAATACCCTCTAACCTCAAACCTTAAACCCTTTTAAACCCAACTAAACTCTCCACTCTAATCCCTCAACCCTCAACCCTTAATCCCTCAACCCTTAAACCCTAAATCCTCTACCCTCTAACCTCAACCCTCATCTCTCTACCCTCAACCCTCAACCCTCAACACTTAAACCGTAAATCATAAACCGTAAACCCTCTACCCTATACCTTCAACCCTTAAACCCTCTACCATCTACCCTTAACCCTTAAACCCTCTACCCTTAAATTTTAAACCCTAAACCCTTAAAACCTCTATCGTCTACCCTCAACCCCCCCCTCTCTCTCAATCCTATACCCTCTACCCTTAAACCATAAACCAATAATCCATAAACCCTCTACCCTAAACCCTAAACCCTAAACCCTAAACCCTAAACCCTCTATCCTCAACCCTCTACCCTCAACCCTCAACCCTTAACCCTTAAACCCTCTAGCCTTAAACTATAAACCATATACCCTAAACCCTAAACCCTTAAGCTATCTACCCTCTACCCTTAACCCTTAAACCATTTCAAACCCAACTATACTCTCTAGCCTAATCCCTCAACCCTTAACCCTTAATCCCTGAACCCTTAAACCCTCAACCATCAACCCTCAACCCTCAACCCTCAACTCTCAACCCTCAACCCTTAAACCGTAAACTTTCTACCCTCTACCCTTAACCCTTAAACCCTTTACCATCTACTCTAAACCCTTAAACCCTCTACCCTTAAACCATAAAACCTAAACCCTAAACCCTAAACCCTTAAACCCTCTACCCTCTACCCTTAACCCTATAACCTATACCCTCACCCCCCCTCTCTCTCAACCCTACACCATCTACCCTTAAACCATAAACCATAATCCCTAAACCATAAACCCTCTACCCTTAAACCTTATTCCCTCTACCCTCTACCCTCTACCCTCTACCCTAAACCCTCAACCCTTAAACCCTAAAACCCTCAACCCTCAACCCTCTACCCTTAACCTTTAAACCCTAAACCCTTAAACCCTCTACCCTTAAACTATAAACTCTAAACCCTATACCCTAAACCCATAAACATGTCCTTCATTGTCTTCATCTACAATCACTAAATAAACATGTTCTACATTGTCTTCATCTGCAAACCCTCTACTATCTACCCTAGACCCTTAAATCGTAAATCATAAACCCTAAACCCTAAACCCTAAACCCTTAAACCCTATACCCTCTACCCTCAACCCCACTCTCTCTCTCAACCCTAGATCCTCTACCCTTAAACTTTAAAATGTAAACCCTAAACCCTCTACCCTTAACCCTTAATCCCTAAATCCTAAACCCTAAACCTTCTACCCTCTACCCTCTACCCTAAACCCTCAACCCTCTACCCTTAACCCTTAAACCCTCTACCCTTAAACTATAAACCCTAAAATCTAAACCCTAAACCCTTAAAATTTCTACCCTCTACCCTTTAACTATCTACCCTTAACCCTATGCCCTCAATTATCAACCCTCTAACCTAAACATTGGATCGTCAAGCCTCATCTATCTCTATCCCTCCCTCCTCTTCTCTCTTTCTCTCTATCTCACTTCTCCCTCCATCTCTCCCTCCATCCATTCCTCCCTTTCTACCCTAATCCCTCAACCCTATACCCTCATCCCTTAAACCCATAAACATTCAAACTGAAACCCTAAACCCTCAAACCTCAACCCTTAAACCCTCTACCCTCTACCCTCAACCCAATACCCTCTACCCTCAAACCTAATCCCTAAACCCTTAAAAACTCAACACTGAACACTCAACCCTAAGCCCTCAACCCTCTTTCTCTCTCTCTCTCTCTCACTCCCTCTCACTCTCTCTCAAGTTTCTACCTCCTACCTGAGAGAGGGGAGAGAGAGAGAGGGAGAAGGAGAGGGAGTGGGAGATAGAGGGAGTGAGAGAGACATGGGGAGAGATAGAGGGAGTGAGAGAGATGGGGTGGGAGAGAGATAAAGGGATTCACAGAGAGAGTGAGAGAGAGACTTGAGAGAGGGAGAGGGGTTAGGAGGGAGAGACTTGAGAGAGAGAGAGGAAGGGAGAGAGGGTGGGAGGGAGAGGTAGAGATGGTAGAGATGGTAGAATGGATATGCCTAAGAGAGAGAGGGATAGGGTGGGAAGGAGATACCTAAGAGAGAGGGAGAGACATAGATATGGAGAGAGAGAGAGATGGAGTGAGTGAGAGAGATAGAGAGAGATTTGAAAGAGGGAGAGGGGGCAGGAGGATAGACTTGAGAGAGAGAGAGGATGGAGACGGGTGGGAGGGAGATCTTCAGAGAGAGGGAGAGAGTGGGAGAGATGGTGGGAGGGAGATACTTGAGAGAGAGGGAGAGGGAGGGAGTAGGAGAGAGATAGAGCGAGTGACTATGAGAGGGAGAGGGGGTAGGAGGGGGATACTTGATAAAGAGAGAGAGGGAGAGGGGGTGGAGGGAGAGACTTGAGAGAGAGGGAGATATAGAGTGGGAGAGAGAGAGAGTTAGTGAGAGAGAGAGGGAGTGGGAGAGAGAGGGAGGGGTGGGAGGGAGAGACCTGAGAGAGGGAGAGATAAAGGGAGAGAGATAGAGGAGTGAGAGAGAGAGGGAGTGGGAGAGAGAGGGAGAGGGGCTCAAAGGGAGAGACTTGAGAGATAGATAGAGAGAGAAAGAGGTGGGAGGGAGAGACTTGAGAGAGTGGTAGAGAGATAGAGGGAGTGAGAGAGAGAGAGAGTGAGAGAGAGGGAGTGTGCATGAGAGAGAGAGAGGGGGGAGGGAGATACCTGAGAGAGAGTGAGAGAGAGAGATGGAGAGAGATAGAGTGAGTGAGAGAGAGAGGGAATGGGAGACAGATAGAGGGAGTGAGTGAGAGACCTAAAAGAGGGAGAGGGGGTAAGAGGGAGAGACTTAAGAGAGAGAGATATAGAGAGAAAGATAATGACCTAAGAGAGGGATATGGAGTGAGAGACATAAAGACCAGAGGGGGAGAGAGAGGAAGAGTGAGAAAGGGGGTTGGAGTGAGATAGATTTATTTAGATACCTAGGTGGGAGGGAACGAGACCTAAGAGAGGGGATTGGAGTGAGAGAGAGTAGTCTAGATAGCATGGGAGGGAGTGAGACCTGAGAGAGAGAAGGGATAGAGAGTTATCTAGTTAAAGTAACGAGGTAGAGAGATTATGAAAGGTAAAACCTCAACTATCCATCTACGATCATAAACTGTGCACTCTAAGCATTATCAAAGTCATTGACCGAAGAGAGGGGAAAGTAATATTTTGTTCAAATTAGGTCATTTAGCAAGCGCCAAATCTGGTGCTCACCAAATGACACATCACATTTGGTGCACATCAAATTTGGTGCTCACCAAATGTGATGTGCCATTTGGCGAGCACCGAATTTGGTGCTCTTAAAATTACCTACTTTGGACACGTTAATTGATATGATTTGCTAAATTTCTTGATATTTTCATCTGTGCTCACCATCACGTTTGCATGTCTGTCAATGCAAGTTTATAAAAAAACTTGTGATGGTGTTAAAATCTCTCTTATCTATCTAAATATATAATTATTTTTTTGTTTTGATTCAGTTAATGTTTTGATCCATAGCTTCTATTGTAAATGCCTCTATTTTTGGTCAAAAATCAAAATGTGCTAGTTTTAGGATAGATTTTTACTCATTCATCGAAAGATGAAACAAATAACATGTTTTAAAACTATACTCCATTCTACACATGATGAAAAAAATTTCAATTTTCGATTAGTTTTCAAAAAAATTAGGGGGGAGCACGCTCAAATTTTAGCTTTGCAGGATGTGTCCACTTTCAAAATTCATAAAATATTATATATTAATTAAAAAAATTATCCAAAAGAATGAGGATAAACTACATGGTGCTAGTTAATTTGTCACCATTGAGATTTTTGAAATTCTAAAAAATATTTAATCAAAAAGGGGGAAGCCCTTAAGCACTATGTTATTTTTTTTGATAAAAAAAAGACCTGTTTCACCCCCCCTTTTGAGACCCTTAGTCTTCATTAATTTAAAAAAGAATTAGTAGCTTAGAAACTAGATGTAGAGCACTTCAAATTTTTTTCTTGCTGCATCTTGAAATATTGAGCATAACTATCTTCATTTTCTCATGCAAATTAGATTTTGCTGATTTAAAAAAAAAAGTGGCATCTTAAGAGCCAAAATTGTGTCATAGGTCCATGCATTGAACCTAATGTTATAATTTTATCCTTTAAAATATTTTTTAGGATGTTGGTATAGGATTCAAACAACTTTGTAAAAGTTTTATCACATCCTATACTTTTTCCATTGGGAACAAAGACGATGTGTGTGATGGCTTTGTTCTCTCTTGAATCACTAGAAATTAACCCTACTGACCAGTTATCTAGATGGGAGTGTGAGAATGAATCCCTGAATCGAGAAATAATTTGGTGATATTCACACAACACTAAAAACAGATGCACGAAGGAAGGCATTTCATTAGGGAAAATGTTTCTTGCAGCGATTGTTGTAAGTTCCCAATGAAAACCTTCTAGAGATTAAAATCAGGTAAGGGGTAAGAAATCTATGAGAACAAAGCCTAATAATGAGTAATGAAATCAATAACCTTTCCATGCTCTCCCTGCTTGCATTGGATGAGATCAACAAATGTCATCTTCAACAAAATATTAGCTTGGTATTGTCTAAGGAACCGATTCACTAGTTGATCAAACGAGAAATAGAGTTATCCAGAAAAGAAAAATACCAATCTAGGGAAACATCTTTAAGATAACATAGAAAAATATTTTCCATCAAAACATTATGGTGGAAGAAATCAATACACATGGAATTCAATATTGACACATGCATATGAGGCTCTCCACAACCACTATACTTCTCAAACTTAGGAATCTCCATCCCCTAAGGAATAGGAGTGTTTAAGATGGCGATAGATAAGGGACTATGGTGAAAGAAAGGATAGAACATGGGTTGAGATGAATTTGAGCTAGCCAAGTTTGCTAGTTGGTTCTCCATTTTCCCCATGTTTGTCAATAAAGAATTCAAAATGGGATCAAAAGATGAAACAAGCCTAGAGGAACCACCACTAGAGCCACCAACCCCAATACCGATAGAGCCTCTAACACCAAGACCAAAAGTAGAAACCTTAGGAGTCAAATAATTGATGCCCAAAGGTACCTTGTTTACTTTGATAGTGTGGGTTTACTCAGGCATAGAGGAAGTTTTGATAAAAGGACACATCTCAACCATATACACTAAGACTTTGGGCATCGAGACTTCCAACTATCTCACAACAGTCTCAAAGCAAAATTCTTGGGTCACACCCAAGTTAGAGTTATTGGATAGGATATGGTTATCCATAATATCTGTGATCCCTTGGAGTAGTTCTATACCTCTCCAATCCTTGTCCAACATGGTTCTCAATATATTGACAATGGTCTAGCCACTTGGGAGAGACTTCTATATTTTTCATAATACTGCTCAAACTCCTTAAGCCTTTTTTCTAGGGAAAGGAGCTATTACCAGGAAGCTTAAGAGAAACTTATTCCTCCAAAGAATAAGTGGAAGGAGAAGTAGGGTAGGGATATGAGTGGTAGCTCCCCCAAAGGGACTATAAAATTGAGTAGACAACCCTGAAGCCAATTCCTCAAAAGAGGGATTGGTTTGACAAGAAGTGACCTTCGTCGATTCTATTCTTATGTGTCAAAGAATTCTTTTGATAAAAAATATAGAGGTTGTAGATTGGGTTGTAAATCTCATAAAGGCTTCATGACATAGTAATCTACAGCACACAAAAGACTTGAGGGAAAAAAAATTGACACAAAGAAATGAAAATGAGAATGTTCATGTCCGGTTCACTAAAATGTAGAGGAGGGGATTCACTACTCTCAAGTCTCTAGGAAACAAAAGATCCTAAAGGGAGTGAATTTTCCTCAACTACCTCAAGAATACCTCAATATTAACTGAAAGGAAATAGGATGAAAAGGAAGGGAAAATTGAGATCTTCCTTTTTATGTTTTATGATAGAAGATTTTAGGAAATAGGTGAATAGATTGTGAATGGAGCAACAAGAATAATAATTTAACTTGAAAGATAAGCTATCTAATAAAAAATGACAATAGAAAAGGAGAAGAAACCAAACTTACAGAATGTCTAGCCTCCCACAAGCTCCTCACGAAAAAAGTGTACCTACATATATGACAATGAAAAAGTGTTGTGGCTGTGTTTTAGAGTTTTCTTTAGTCAAAGCCCTATTTTGGTGTTTCCAACTCCATAGATAGACAATAGAACACAATATAGGGAAAAGGATAAAGAAATGGAAATAAACATAACTTGTAGAATGCAAAGACAACCTAGATTCTATTCTATAAACAAGAAAATACAAGTAAATAATGTGTTACCCTCCTTTTTGTTGGACTCAGGGGAACATTGAGAGGGGGGTGAATTAGTTTTCAACAAATATTAACTTTCATTAGTCTGAAACTTATACCATTCTGTCATCACATAAAAGAAAGATGCACACATTCAAAGGAAACATTAATAACACCATAACACACAATTTTTTGCATGGGAACCCTATTAGGGGAAAAATAATGGTGGAGGTTAATCCACAATTTTAGTACTCAAATATAATTGTTTACAAAGGAGAGTGCAGTTCCATTCAGGCACACTGCCTAGAGATCACTGCTCAAAAGGGAAAGGCTCACTGCCTTACAAAATTTATATTAAGACCATATGAAGGGTGAACTAAGATAGTAGCATATACTTATGCTAAGTTCCAGTTCTAGTGAAGCTCATAGATTCAATTCTTGATTTTCTTTCTGACTTTGCACTTCGCTCTGCTCTATTCTGCTCTTTTCTAATACTACTCTATTGAATTTCTCACCATATTCACATTTCATATATTCAATACCTTTACACACTTCTCCACATACCATACACACCAAAATGATAGAACCGATCTCATATATATCTACTACTAAGGATTTATTCATCCATCAGTCAGCTTCATAAAGTATTAAGTTATTTTCATCTTATCGGCCAAATCCACCACTAAATCTTTATGTGCATCCTCCAAAGTAGGTTAAGAAAAAGAGAGGACCCAAAAAAAACTTAATCGAGCATGACGAATTTTAATTAATTACATCTTATATAGCCACGATTACTATACTTGCCGAGTCATCCTTCTAGCATAGATAATCAACAAATTAGTGCACAGGATCTTCTAGATCACATACTAGTGAGTGTACATCAAAAAAATCCTTCACCAAGGTATTTCAAACATCAACAAACCTTCCTTAGATATCCTCAACCCAAAATATCTGTCTGGTAAGATGTTCAGGTCAACTTTTATGCCTGTAACTAGATGCCTTGTTCTTTACTCTATTCTGCTGGTAAGAACCAAAAATATAGTGTAGACTGGATGTAAGACTTATGATTCCATTTAGGTTTTTTAGGTTGTCATCAATAACAACACTTACAAGCCATATGCCAACAATCTCCCCCTTTGTCATTGATGGTAACACCTAGTGAAAAATGAATAAGTGTCAAAATCATTATGGGTATATTGCCAAATGTTTTACTGCAATTTATCCCCTTGAGATTTATAAGGCATTCTCTCCCCCTATACTGTATTTTTTTTTCTCTCTATAGGGCATTTTTCACCGCATTCTCTCCCCCTTTGACATCAATGACAAAGCATGGATGCCATATTCCAAAAAGATAAAAAGTGATATTGACAAGATAGTGACAAAAAATGTGTTCAAAATCCTCAAGGCTTCAAACATTTATCACATATATGCCGATAGTTCACCTCCTTTGATCAAAATTCAAAAACATGAAAACAATTTATTGCTAACTTTAGAAGATTATCTTATGGTTTTTCTTCACTTCTAGGAGGAATTTCTTCCAAGCATATATTATAATTCCAATGATAATCATCAAGCTATTGTTCTTGGAAGTCTTGTTAACAATTTTAGTTAGAGATTCAGGAATTGTAATTGCTTCTTCTAGTTTTCACCCTTCCTCAATATTTCCACCATCTATTCCAACCTACATTTAGTTAGATCTTTTACCTTCCAAAACAAGAGTGTTCTTGGAGAGTTGAATTTTTACATGTGCTAATTGTAGCTCTCAGATTCTTTTCTTGATAATGCCATCTAGATCCTGAGATGTGTCAAAGATTTTACCAATGTCATTCAATTCTATTTCAATATGATCCAACTTCTCTTTGTAATTGATGACTACATGGGGCCAATGGATGCAATAGTTTTAGATGTCAGTGGTTGAGTTTATGCATTACCTTAACTCATTCATTTTATTTTTTAGTTTGGAAAGGGATAGTCTGAATTGCTCCTTCATGTGAGAGATAACCTCACCAACTTCCTTTTCTTGAGCTTCAGAATTCAATGTTTCTTTGTTGTATTCAATCATTTCATCAGGCAGAATGTTCTGTAAGCTTTCCAATCTAAAATTTCATTTCTCAACATGAGAATTTAACACACTTAGAATCATGTCTTGATGATATGATGGTCTGAAAAACCATAACCTAGCTATTTTCTACATTCCACCTTCTCCTTAAATAAGTTGTTGTAGCTTTTCTTTTGTCAGATCTTCTTATTCCTCGCTACCTTTTTCTAGTTCAGATTCATTTTTCAGTGGATCCTTAGTTTCTTGATCAGATTCTTCATCTAGAATGTCCACAATTTTATTTTCTTTTCCTTTTCCCTCAATTCTAGGAACTTTTCTTTCCGGAGGGCTGTATTCAATAATTTCATTTCCTTTTTTATGTCCTTTATCAATTCCATTGAATGAGGAACCAACTTCAACTGATCTTACCGGAAGGGAAATATTGACTGAACCACACTTTTCAAGCACATTCTTAAATAAATTTTCAAATTCTAAATCCCAATTATCCAATCTCTTAGAATAAGAGTATATTTGTTTGCATACCGGTTCATTTGATTTCCATACCACATTGTCAATTTTTGGAAAGCAATTCAAGAAATACATTACTAAACATGTAATCAAAGTAACGAACCTAAAAGGGTAACCTATCTCCTTTGTTAGTTGAACATTCTCCATGAGTTGATACTTTAACAACTTGCATAGGTCAAAGTCCTGACCTTTAATTATCATCTTGTGAGAAATGTAAACTGTGCCAGCTGATGTGGCTCCTTCTCAATTTATATAGAAGATATTATATGTTATTCTATGTGCAATGTACTTTGTAACAGGATTCTTTATTGTTTCATTTATCAAGGCCCTCTGATCTTTGATTATTCTGGTTAGGGTTTCAACCTCTTTGTTTCGGATAGATTTATTCCTTGGTATATCTCTAAATTTGTAAAATCTAGTTAGATTCTCAATTGCCTCTTTTGAAATGATGTAAGGCTTGTCCAAAGTTAAAAAATCATCATGTAATCTACTCAATATGAATTTCATGAATTTTGCATTCTCAAAGTATAGAAACTGACTCCACATATCCAAATTCCCATGTTTAGCTTCGCTCAATTGCTTTAATTCATCAATCAGTAACAAATTCCTCATAGACCTAATCTTTGCACTGTTATATTCATCTAGAGTGATCGACCCTTTGATTTGTTCCATTTTATTTTTGAATTTAGGGTTTGCAACCTCACACCAAATTGTATGAAGATTTTGAGAATAATTTGAAATACATGATAAATTTTGAGATTTGTCTATGAATCGATTTTACTGCTTTGTAATTCTTCTCTTGAGTGCTCTCCTTCTTTCCTTCTTCGATGCAAAGTGAAAAATGGTGGTTCCGACTTGAATTTTATAGCTCACACATGTGCAATAAATGCATTTTACCTAATTTTTCTAGAGACTCTGTTTTCCCAAGCAGCGACAGAAAAATCTTCTGCGAACCTATGAATTGTCTGAATTTTCTTTGCCAAAGTTATCCAAAACTTATGTACATCATAAATACATTTTCTCAAATGTTCTCTTCATTTTGGTACCATCCATAGACATGGGAGGAAATATTTTCTTGAAAGACTCCCCCTAGGCTAGTGGCTTGAAATCAATTACCAGAAGAGTTACCAGAAGCACGTTTCAGTATCAAACCATTTCCAATATTAGAATCATTCTTCCTTACCCATGTATTCTTCATCTGATCTCTAATTTCATCCATAGTCACTTTTTCTTTTCCTTTATCATTTTTCTCTATATTTCTTCCTTTGTATACCATACCTCTTCTGTCTATACTTTTGTTTCTATAGAATCTTGCAATGTGACCATACTTATTGCAATTGTAGCACACAATTATTTCTTGTCGTGCCCAATCATTCCAATGACTTCATCTAGATCTGCATTGATCAGCAACATGCCCAAGTTTTCCACATGTGTATCATTCAACATTTTTTCTTGACACATTCTGGCATTTAACTGATTTATGACCAAAATTTTTGGAATTGAAACACTGACTAGAGAATGATGAAACTCTTGAATTCATATTACTTCTACACTGAGAAAACATATAACTGAACTTATTACAAGAAAAACAATACCCATTAAAATTTTGTGCATTAGATTGTCTTACCGAATACCTTCCATATTTTTTCTGTCTGAAATTCTTTTGTCCTGATTTGGAGCTTTCTCCCTTTTCATATCCAAGGCCTCTCTTATCATTTCCACTCTTTTGTCCTTGAGTCAGCTCATCAAGTTTTACTGAAATGATCTTAAAATTTTCTCTGTATTCATTTGCAATGATAAGATCATTCCTAAGAGTAACAATCTTCTTATCAAGTTCTTCTTAATTGTTTTTGGTTCTTTGTAGTTCACTTTCCAACTAAGTGAATTCCCCTTTTATTCTACTGCATTCATCAGATTTCTCTTTCAAGGTTTGAGCAAGATTTTCCTCATTTTTCTTCCTTTCTTCAATCTCTTTAGTCATCTTCATCATCATAGATTCCATCTCATGTTTTAGATTTGTATTGTCTCTAGCAAGATTTTCACATTCTTCAGTTATTTCCTTCAAGGTTTGATTCAAATGAGCATCATCCATATTTTCATTCTCCTTCTGCCATATCTAATCACAAAGATCCTTTCTTTTCTCCTTGGATTTAACAATCTCATCTTTCAATGACTCGATGAATTTCTCAGCATCTCTAAGATTTTCTTTCAATTCTTGAACTTCTGCTTTAAACTGATCAAGGTCATCAAGTGCCATCAGAAGCTATTGTTGAAGACTACCAGAGTCCATCACATTCCAAGATCTACCTCAAGCTACAAAACTTCTTTAGACGAACTATGCTCTGATACCAATTGTTGGACTCAAGGGAACATTGAGAGGGGGGGGGGGTGAACCAATGTTCATCAAATATTAACTTTCATTAGTTTGAAACTTGTACCATTCTGTCATTACATTAAAATAAAGATGTAAGCATTCAAAGGAAACATTCATAACACCATAACACAAATTTTTTCGTGGAAACCCTATTAGGGGAAAAACTACGATGGAGGTTAATCCACAATTTGAGTACTCAAATATAATTGTTTACAAAGGAGAATGCACTTGCATTCAAGCACAGTACCTAGAGCTCACTGCTCAAAAGGGAAAGGCTCACTACCTTACAAAATTTAGATTAAGACCATCTAAAGGGTGAACTGAGATAGTAGCATCTACTTATGCCAAGTTACAGTTCTGGTGAAGCTCATAGATTCGATTCTAGATCTGCTTTCTGACTCTACACTTCACTCTGCTCTTTTCTTCTCTTCACATCACTTAGAGATAAATTTGTACTACTACTTTGTTGAATTTCGTACTATATTCAAGTTTTATTTATTCTCTACTTTTAAACACTTCTCCACATACCATACACACCAAAATGATAGAAACAATCTCATATATATTCGCTAACAAGGATTTATTCATCCATTAATTGACTTCATAAAGTATTAGGTTACTTTCATCTTGCCAGCTAGATCCACCACTAAATCTTTATGCACATCCTCCAAAGTTTGTTAAGACAAAGAGAGGACCCAAAAAAAAAATAATCAAGCACAAAGACTTTTAATTAATTACATCTTATACATCTATAATTACTATATTGTTGGGTCGGCCTTCTAGCACAAATAATTAACAAATTAGTGCACCAGATCTTCTAGATCACATACCAGTGAGTGCGCATCGAAAAAATCCTTCACCAAGGTATTGCAAACATAAACATACCTTCCTTAGAGATCCTCAACTCAAAATATCTTTCCGGTAACGTGTTCAGGTCAACTTTTTTGCCTATAACCAGATGCCCTATTCTTTACTCTATTCTTCCAGTAGGAACCAAAAGTATACTGCAGACCGGATGTAAGACTTAGGATTCCATTTAGGTTTCTTAGGTTTCCATCAATTAAAATACTTACAAGCCATATGTCAAAATTTTTTTGCATGCTTAGAGAAGCCAAGAAAGGAAGGAAGAGAGCAAGAGAATAACACCAACAGTGTTAGGCTTGGAAACTTGTAATAGAAAATGGTGTAGAAGCAACACAAATGGTGTAGAGCATAAAATGAGAAGAGCATGAGTGAATTTTGAGTGAATGAGAGTGATAGAGAGTGAATGAATTGAGAGAATAATGTGCAAAAGATATTTTGGAGGTAATAGGATGTTTCTAGGTGGTCAAGATTCATAGGGAACATTACAATTCACAAGGTGCTAGAGAATGTAATGCCTCCAATATCCATTGACCTAAAAAATTTGTTAGGATGCCTTTGTGGCATGTACACGTCTACATGCCACATAGGTGTCCTTGAAAAATATTCCCTCATCAACGGAAAATGATGAAAGCATGTGTGAAAGACAAGGAAAAGGTGGTGGATTTTTGCATTGCTAGGTTTATAAGGCTAAAGTGAAGTAATATTATAGGAAATTGTACTAGGTGAAATTTTACGTCAACACACACACATAGCTTAATTTTGAAATAATATTAAAAAACATCTTTTCTAATTCACCAATAAGACAAATATATTCTAAATTACATAACTAAAGTTAATTCTTTTCTTAAAATATATTAAATACCATAATAAAAAATAAAAGGAATAATATTATGCACTTGTAATTATCCAATACTATTTATTTATTTATCTTTAAATTAAATTAATTATTTTTATATTAATTAGTTATTATTTTCCTACATGTTAGGACTAAATAATAAAATACTTTGTTGCCAAAAGCTAGTTCACTTTCCCCCTATTAGCTCTCAAAAACGCAGGTTTGAACCATGAAAGGTTGCCAAGCTTTCACAACACTTTAGGGTAATAGAACAAGGTTTGAAACAATTAAACCTTCTACTCTTTAGGTGCTACTAGACCTAGGCGGGTGTACCTAACTGAATTAAGCAGATTTGACTTTTGATCTGTTCCTATTGCCCTAATTTGTCCAAGATGGCAATTTGAAATGGACAAAATAAAACAAAAATGGTACAAATTGCACATCAATATTCAAAACTAAACCCTAATACGCTCAGATAACAGATGTAAAAAATGTGAGAGAAACCAAAGAATGAAAATGAAAAGATCAGTGCCTTATAGGGTTCAAGGAGTCAAGAGAAATCTGAAATGAGTTTATTTGTTCTAGCAAACATTCAAGTTGTTTAGCATTTTATTTGGTTTACAGCTTGTATAAACCTGCAAAATTGTGATTATTGAGTTCTTCTTAATAATCCAATTGATATTCCCTAATTATTATGATCAATTGAGAGAATTTAATCTTTACTGGAAATAAACAATTAATTGACCATACAAATGCAGCAAATGTGCATTGACGAACTAGGTATAAACTTGTTTACACCAATTCGAACAACCAGAAAACACCATTACGGAGACAACTTCAATAATACTCTTTGACAAATATCATAAACAACCAATACTAGAAAACATTGCACCATCATATCAGATTTTCATTGATATCTCCATGATTTTACATATGCAACCAGTCTCATCTTTGACCAAAAAATGTATCTGTCTGTTCTCTCTTCTCTATCTAATTCTAGTTCTCTATATTGTTTTCAAAATGAATATTTATACATTGAGAAGATGAAAGGATGCGTCCTTTCGGAAATAGGAAAAAACAAAATACAAAACAAAAGATAGAGAACCATTAGGCTCTAGTTAGCCATAAGTGAGTTTTAGCGAGGTGGTCCAAATAATCCTAGCACTTATACATATATGTATCTTCGACAGCATTTCGGATCATGATTTCCATCTTGACCATTTCCTCATTTTGCTCGCTCACTTCCTCTAATGTTGTATCCTCTACAAAAGATGTCTTCATGATTTCCTTCAGCACTATGTCACATTCATTCTTCCATCTAGTGGCATCTTTCAACTCCCCTTTACTATCAAAAAATGCGATTATAGTTTTCTTGGTAGCTTCAATTAATCCTTGTTTATTCCCCTATCATTCCTCATAGAATTTTTGATGGCGATTGACAATATGATTTGTAGCTTCAAGTCTAGCACTATTAGCCTCATCACGTGGGGCCAATTCATGAAACTTCTCCATAACTCGCTC
Organism: Sequoiadendron giganteum; assembly: GCA_007115665.2. Lineage (NCBI taxonomy): Eukaryota > Viridiplantae > Streptophyta > Pinopsida > Cupressales > Cupressaceae > Sequoiadendron > Sequoiadendron giganteum. The sequence goes on from CM021109.1 coordinate 578,364,782, forward strand.
ATCCATCCTTTCATGCTCCTTCAATGCATCTAGAGTACAAGAGTACTTTCCCCACAATTGATTTAACCAAGGTGTCAAATTTTCCTGCCTCCTCTTAACAATTGCTACAATTGCATCATACTTTCCCTGATTATAAGCACTTGACCCTATCCAATGATCCTTTGCTTGAGAGCTTTCTCCTTGAGTGAGCATTTTGGCTGGATCTACTGGAATACCAACCGAGTCTTTCAATCTATCATTTTCTCTTATCATTCTCTCATTACTTGCCCTATATATTTCTCTTTCTCTTATTAGTGCCTGGATCTGTGCTTTATTCAATTTTGCAATATCTATCCCAATCTTTGCAGTAACCACAGGATCAGCCTCTCCAACCTTCAGGGTCATAACATGGCCAAATTCCTTCTCTGTATCAATTACCACTGATTCCTGTGGGGGGGATACAAAGCCCATATCATCAATGATCCCTCATTAGTATTATACTTAGAACCTGGATACACCTTTGTTACCCTTTCCTTATCAAGTTTGCATGTAACATCACTATCTCTTAAGAAACTATCAAAAACCAATGCAGAGTTCAAATCAAGTCTAGGAAAAATCATAACACCAACATTCTCCAACATTTTCCTCCCCTTCTCAGGAGTCATATTTGTCATTTCATCATCCACACATTTTCTCAATTGACCCAATAACTGGTCTTCATTCCCAGAAGTGACAACACCAACATTTTCTCTTATTTCCTTCCCCTTCTATTTATACAAGAATGCTTTGAACTCTAGAGAATTTATAAACTCATCATCTGAAACAAATGATCTATATTCCATATGCCTTGCATCAATATCACCACTTTCAATACTCTGTTCTCTAATTGGGCAAACATACCTCTGAGTCCTTAACCTAGATATTCTCTCTATTTTGCTCTATGGCACTTTATCCATTGGGGTTTCCTCACTCCCAGAAGACAATATTCCCGTATCCTATAACCCTTGGTTAGAGCTTTCAACCACCACCTCTGCTTCCTCTTCATCCAAATTCCTGATCATATCATCAAAAGGATAAGGTACATGCTGATACCTTCCAAAGTTAATCCTTACTTTGGCTAAATTGATATATCCTTCAAGGTCAAAGTTTTTCCTGGGTGGTCCCATTTTCATATTATAATGCAATAATCTATCATGGATTGAATTATATCCCTCCTTAGCCAGCACAGTGAAATCACCAAAGCATAATGTACTAGGCATAAAAGTATGCTTCCCATAAGAACTGAAAAGCATCACACTGCTGTAATCCATTTGTCTGACAATTTCCAAATATGCAACTCTGTTTGGAACTATCCTTGGTAGAATAAAAGGGGCACCTTCAAATCCATACACTCTGATCACTGTAGCTCCTTCCAAACAATACTAGTCACCCCAATTATGATCAATTGGCCCATTGAAATCTTTTGACCAAAGAAATCTTTTAATCTCATCAGTCAATGAATAGTTACAAGGATATTTATAAAATTTGTACAAAGTTTTCACAAAATATTCTTCAAAGTGGATGAAACTAGAACTAGCAAACCTACTGTCCCAAATAGCAGTCCACAACTGAACAGGTAATGCTTCACCCTCCTTACCAATTTGAGAAACTCTCATCTCTGGAGGCCATACTCCCAACTCCTGTCCAAAATACAGCACCAAGTGCATTAACAATGAATAATGTCTGAGATGAACAATAGAAGCTCCACCCTTAATAGCCACCAATCCTGAATCAAGCTCCCTAGAAATATATGAAGCATAGTTGAATGGCCTGGAGTTGTGATACTGAATATCTATTGTGATAATCATTGGCACAATTGACATGAGTTCCAGGGCATCCATCCCCAATACTTGACACATTGAGAAATATGTATACTTCATATAAGGTTCAAAAAAATCTACATGATAAGGAGGCCCCTCACTATCTTGCAGAGGTTCTAACTTGTTACCTTGTTTAATTCTATGGATAGGCAACCTCCAACCCTTATAGATTGTATCCATTCTTGAAAATTCCTTTTCCAACTCTTCACAATTGATCTCCTCATTGCAAAACCCTTCCAATTTGAAAACCTCACCTATTGCTTCTTTAGACACATACATCTGTGATTTTCCAGATGGGTCACATATAGCCTTAGGTTTTGAATCATAATTATCTACAAGCAATTTTACTAATTCTGCATTTACAAAAATATTAGGGCACACCAGTTTCCCTACATTCAACCTCCATGGGTTACAAACTGGTTCAAAATGATTTCTTCTGTGGTAATGGAAACTGAATAATTCATGTCCTCTTATGGCAGTCCAGACATCACCTATGAATTTGCACTTGTCATCTAATTTATCGACCTCTGCCCTAAGTTGTGCCGACCTTCTAGCTTTAGGCCCCGAGCCAGGTACTTGATCGATAAGGTCTTGGTTCAACGTCCTTTTAGTGCCCTCTTGCTTTGTATCAACCTTTTGTTTCTTTCCTTTTGACATACCACTCTCACCAAGCTTCCTACCCTTAACCTTTCCAGAACCAGAAGACTCCATTGTCAAGCTTACGAAATCAAAATGTAAAAAACCAAGAAACAATCACTTACAGTATTCTGCTCGAGCTCCTCAGACTAAAAAATGTCCCGGTTCTCTGTTTAGCATGCCAATTCACCTGTAATCAATTTGGAACTAAAGAATTGATACAAAATTTATTGTTATACCCCGTCGCACCATTAATGACGGACGAATGAAAACCAATTTGAAACTAGCATTGTCGCATCAAATGCCCTTTCGATGAGAGACTTTCAAATTTTGCAATGTCTATTACACCTCTTGCCAAGACATAATGTGGTCTTATCGACACTTGGGATCCAAAAAATGATGACTGTCACTCCCTTTTTTATGTCGCTATAACAATCCCGAGTCAGGGAGATGCTACATAGACTTCATTGTGTCATATCGATATGCATTCTTCAAGTCATAGTCGCTTTGGTAAGATAGTAAACCTTCGGGAAGACTTATATCGATGCCAAATGTCTTACCAAAATCACTCCTCCAGATTACTCCTATTCAGGGAAACTCACCCCGAACTACTGATCGGTATAACATTCAGACTTCGATGAAACTTATGTCAAAAAGTTCTTCTCCTGGCGATGCATATCTCTATTGGCATATCTTTTAAATCAGAAAGAACCCAATACTCTTTCCAATAGCTTTTTGAATCCCCTTGCATTTAGTTTGGCAAGACAAGAATCACTTCGCCAAGACCTTCCTCGATGCATAGAAGTCTTACCGAAACATTTGCTTGCAAGCCAATCGGTAAGACGAAATGATTTCGTTATGACTTCATGCCGATACCCATCAGTTTAGCCAAAATGAACTCTCCCTATGCTAGTCGGCAAGACCAATTGAATTTTCCGTGACACTACAATGACACCCCAACATATGCCGATATACTTTTTCGATATGCTGGTCAGCAAGAAAAATTCTTCACTATAATGTTACCCGAAAATGCCTATTTTACAGATGTGAATCTTTTCAGTCACTGAAACAAAAGAAAAGACTTGCTGATTGTCTACAACAAATACATGTTAGTTAAAACATAGGTCAGGGAGACTTCTACTATGTCTTACCGATATGGGAATTTTAATGAAATACGAAGAGCTAGATGGATTTTAATGGGTCACATGATAAAAAATAAGCAAGACAATGTAGAGAGGGGACTTTATGCTTATGATGAGAACTTAATGCTGGAAACTCTTGAATGCAATAGACTATAAAAAATTCAAAGTTTTACAGTTCTAACACCCCCATTATCTATACCTATTACACAATACATCTTGCCACACATAGTTTAGTGACATTCATAGGAAAAAACATAACTAGATAATCACCTTTAATCAATTAATCTTAGCAATATAATCTCACATTATAAACAAATGTAATAAATCAATACCTAGCATAAATCAATAGAGAACTATAGAATTTACTAGAATATCTACCAAAATGCTAGTATTGATGAGCCATGTGAGACAAGAAAGTGTACACTCAACTTGCAAGATGCAAATAATAATGCAATGCAAAAGAGAATATGAGAATAAAAAATACAACATATCATTTAATCTATGAATGAGATGTTAAAAATATTAGAAAGGGCATGAAATTTATACCAAGTATAGTTGAGTATACTAGACAATTAACTCCCACTAACAATTATTGGTGGTGAGTTAATTCCATAAGACTGGATAGCTATCTCCAAGATACTATCTAGCTATCTCCATGAGACTAGCTATCTATCTCCATGAGACTAGAACAACTAAGGAATATTAACTACAAGTGTAGGAATAATCTGTATAGGAATAATTTGTATAGGAATAATCCATAATGAATAACTAATATAAAAAAATATCCTACAATAACACCCATCTTATAAAGCATAGCTTACGTGGGTACAAATAAATTGGTTCTTGAAAACTAGGCTTGATAAGGAACCCAAGTACAATGAAATCTCTCTTAAAGTGGAGAGAAGGAGAAAATTTAATGAGACAAAAATCCTCCCCAAAAGAGAATAAATAATTATCTCTAGAAAATGAATAGAAAAAAATTCATGTAAGGAAAAACTCCCCCATAAGAGAGAAGAAAAACAGAGACTATGCAACTCCTAGGCTCAAAGTAGAGTCTCTTGCAATGATGCTAGATACCTAACATTGAATATGGAAGATGATCCAATCCAGTCAAACAACATTAATCCCCTTAGGAATAAACAAAACCAAGAATATATATAGGATTTCTTCCCATTCTTGAAAATAGATGAGGGAAGAAGAATGTAGATGTGAGATGTCTTTGAATTCTACTCAAGTGTCATCATGTCAATGCTGAATTTTTCCACAAACAACTTAGGTTTTCTAGGTCGCATTGATTAAACTACAAATCTAGAACCTTGTGGAAATTCATGTAGAACATAATCCAAAGACAAAGGTGACTCCTCCAAATGCCTCTTAAGGCTCTCCACACTAATGTTGACAAATATAGAGAAGGAACAAGAGGGTCTAAATGCCCACCCACAACATATAAAGAAGATGATCAAAATGCATAAAAAGTAACATCAAAGAGATTATGAATATCATGAATAGTGTCTTCAAATTTGAACTATTTGACTCAACAAATAACTTTACAATATATGACAAAGACCCATCCCACAAAGTTGAAAGAATAGTAACATCTCATTGAACTAAAATGATGGTCGATGATGTAGGAGGAGGAGGAGATGAAACCTTAGCACAAGTCTTATGAACCAAGGTGAATGAAAGCACACATAGGTTCAAGCAACCAAAATTATCTTTATATATATAATCCACTCTAAATGCATGAGAGTGTAAAGCAATAAATGGTAATATATCTTCTTTATAAGTATTTGATAATTACTTTCATGTGTGAACATAAATCTCTTGCTTTTTCCATTGAGTGTAATTTGATAAAAAAAATTGGAGAATATCTAAAATATAAGGTACACTTAGAACATATATGAATGGTCCACCTTCAACTTAAATAAAACCTCTCCCTATGGGTTAGTGCGAGATCATGGGGGGAAAAACTAGGCACCTAAGAGCCAATGAAAATTCTAAAAAATAGAGTTACAGAACTTGACATAAAAAACTGAATAGGTTATTGAACCACCAAAAATGAACTAGGGAAAGAGGATTCCCCAGTGGGCTCCTAGGGTTTTTCACCTAAGAGGTTGGTTGAGAAATGGCTCTCTTTCACAATAAGGTATTCTTGGTGAGTTCATTCAAAGATTATGGGTTTGGATAGATGTGTGATGTGTGTGAATGATGTAAAATGTGTCTAAATGCAATGGTTTAAAATGATAGAAATTAAAATTGTGAACACCAATCCTATACCTGCACAAACACAACAAACAAAAAAATAGTTAGGTTCATATGCAAGATAAAACAAGTATTCCCCATGAAATCCATTTACAATGCTCAAAATAGGAAAAACAAGAACAAAACATGAAAAGATAATGCAATCCTAATTAAGCATGGAAACTCTTGATCCCATGGGGGAATTGATGCAAATTGTTATGTTGAAATTAGCCCTTTCCCAAATCATTTGTAAGCTTTGTAATAATTTGTGGATGATTGAATCTCCTTGATGAGATTTTTGCATAACCTAGCTATGAAATTATGAAAGTGATTAACACTTGATTTGAAATGGATAAAATTAGCTCTTAATGTGAAGAGAGTGACTTTTCTCTAGATTGTGGATGAGGATGAAGTTGAGTATAGTAAGTTTACTCAAACTATGGATGATAGAATGAGAGGAAGAGTCTCTCATTTATAGATTTGAAGAATGGAAGAGAGAGTGAAATTGCGCAATGTGGGATCATTCAATATCCAATGGACAAGTGCCACTTGTTAAGATGTAAATGGTTGAAGGTTGTGTATATTTTGGTCAATGTCCATGATAAATGCCATTAGGTAGAATTTGAAATTGGGGAAATGACATATGAGAAGGAAAAAGGAATGAAATAAATGCCACTTGTCTCAATGCACAAGGACATGTAAGAGGAGTGAATGCTTTGTTGGAAGGAAAAATCCACTTGGATTTGAATTCAAATTTGAGGGAATATTCCTACTTTATTCCATGTTGAGAGAAAATAGGCAATTTAATAAATCAAAGTAATTGATTTATTGTGCAAGTTACATTCTCTAGAGGATTTTAGTGATTGAGATTAAATTAATCAAGATTTGATCAATTTAATGAGAGATTAGACAATTTGACAATTTTGACTTAGATTTTAGGATTCATTTAAATCAAGATTGAGAGGAAAATGATTTAGACTTTAATTAAATAAATATTTTGATTTACTTAACTAAAGGGGGATGATGTTAGATTAAATTAAATAAGGTTTAAGTTATTCAATTTAATGAGAAGACTTTAGAGATCAAATAAGATGAGTTATTTAATTAAAGAGGGATTTAGGGTTAATTAAATTAAATTGATTAATTTAATCAATAGAGGAGAAAGACCTAATTAAATAAATAATGATTTATCTTATTAAGAGACGATGATTAATGATAAGCTGAGAGGATGATTCAGGAAGAAATGATGTTAGTAATCAAGATCAGGTGCATCAAATCGAATTGTATATTTTACATGTCTATAAAAATAAGTAATTGAATACTATTGCTAAGCCTAGAAAGTGGACTATGCTAGAAAACACACTATGATATACAAATGACCTAAGAAACATAAACAAACTACGATACAAATAAATAAAAAGGAAGGGGTGAACTTGGAAATGAAATGTGATGTAGAGAGGCTTCATAAACCTTCAAAATATGTTGCTGATGTTGACTGGGATACTTGTGCCAATCTGGGCGACTTAGCCCCAGATCTGGAAAAATTTCCCAGAAACCCGTTTCTACCAAATGGGTGCCCAAATCTACAAAAAACTCTAAATATCAAGTTCACTAGGACTAAGTCACCACTATTGGCGACTTAGTCCACTTCTAAATTTTTGAAAATCAGAAAGTGGAAATGGAAGCCCTCGGTCTACACTTTGGTTCTTCACAGGTACCTGCTTCTGAAACTTTGATTCTTAGACCTTAAGGTCAATTTTTGTAGATGTTTTTCCTTAGCCAACAAGGAGGTGTCCTCAACAATTCTTCAATCCATTCTCCAATGATTTCCCACACTTCAAAGTACCTAAATATGCAAACACACAAAGAGAGAAGGAGAAAATGTTGATTGTTAGGGATCAGGGATTAAGAGGTGATTATTGATGTTTGTTGGGATTGTCTTCCTAAACACACTAAAGTAAGACCTATAAGTGCATTAAGGGGTCATTATGCCATAAGAAAGGGTTGATTTATTGGTGACAAGCCTAGGAAAGTGTGAGAGTTTGTTACAAAATCTTACAATACTTTAGACTAAGGCTTGAAAAGGGGTAAAAAGAGGTTATTTGGTTGAATTATGATGAAAGGGTCCTAGAAAAGTGAGGAAATGTGTTACAAAACTTCACAACACCTTTGTAAGACACCATAAAATCTAAGAAAAACTAGGCCAAAAACCATAACAAAGGGCCCAAATGAGTGAAAAGTGTCAAGGCTACACTTTTTTGTGACACAGTTATTAACATAATTTGAAAAATATGTACAAAAAAAATTTGTAGAAAATTGAATCTAGTTTCTAAGATACTATTCCTTTTTTGAAAAAAAAAATGTATTTAGTAAAAATTTGAAATTTTAATGTAGTAGTACTAAATTTTTAGTAAAAAAATAAAAAACAAGTGATTGTCTGACCACCCTAATGGGGAGTGTTGATATTTTATGCCACCCTTAAATTACCCATCACTAATATCCAATCTAAGAGATCCTACATGGGCCATTATGGATGATTTTTCCTAAAGGGTTCCTAAATTTGCTAAGTCTAAGTTTTTCTAGTTTTTAGACTGTCTCACACCTACTTCCTTCATGCTTTCTCCATTGATTCCTTCCTTCCCCTTTTTCTTCTAAGTGTTTTGGGTATCGGCCTTCAGCCTTACCTATTACCCTTTCTTGATCCCTCTTCCCCTTTACCAATCCATCCTCGCTTCCTTTATGCCTTCCACCCAATGACTGATCTCCAAAGGTTCCTCGTTGAGGAGACAATGCAATGTCGAGTAGAGAAAAAATGTAGTCCCTTCGATATCCTGATGGAAGGAAATATCTCTTCATTGGAGGGAATTGTGGATATCAGTGGGATGTTGATGATGGTCCCTTCAACATCCTGATAGGATGGTGATGACGGTGGATGATGAGTGCTGAGGTGACACGTGTCTTTGTGGGCCTACGTCATTTGTCAGTGGTATCGAAGAGAAGGATGAATATCAGTGGGTAACTTTCAATACATTTGCATATTTAGCCTTTAGATTTTTTTTCACTTTGAGCTCTAAGCCCTGATCGAGATGGTGCAACAATAGCTTCCCAGGCATATGTCAGAGAGAGTATGAGTGCAGCAGTGGCCAGTCGGTGTAGGACCCATGGTATGTACCCCCATCTTGAATTTTTATTTTTCATTTTACGTGCATTAAATAGGGTCAAAACCAACTTTAAGCCAAGTGACACTATATAGTGTCACTGCAAATGCTTAGTCGACGCCGTGCGATCCTAAAATATGCTGTATATGAGAGTAGCATCGCATGGTGCAGTTAGGAGATTAGGGTTCTTTGATCAAACTTAGCCGCATGCAAAAATAGCGCCACATGGTGCAGTTAGGGGCTTAGGATTTGTCAAAGTCCACCGTGCGGTGTAGTTTAGAACTTTACAAATTGTGCCGCATTTGCAAAAGAGCATTGCATTTTCTATTTCAAATGTGAAAAATCTGACGTGAGGCAGATTTTTATGAGACTTGACATGATGGTTTCCCTTGTGGAGGAGGAGCTCGATATAATTCACTCGAGGGAGGATAGATGGCCAGTGCTTCGCAAATTGCAGGGTATGCATGTATAGATTCAGGAGAAGCTTAGTATTCTTGGCCTTTGGTTCATTGCGTACGTTCCTCCTATTTAGATGCACTTGGGTATGATGAAAACTTTTGCTGAGCGGTGGCACAATGGGACCTCTTTCTTCCATCTTCCTACTGGTGAGGCCACCATCAATCTCGAGGATGTTTGGAATATTCTTCAATTGCCTATCCACAAAGCCAGAGTGATTTATGATCCAGAGGCTGACAGGGAGGCATGCTTTGATGTTATGGGTGTTGATGAGCTCATTCTTTCTAATGGATAGATTGAATTGGAGCAATACCGGGGTGGAGCGCCCACCTACAGGTTGATCATTACAACTATCATTTTTGGTCTTGTGGCACCAGATCGACGGGGCTGATACTTTAGTCCAAGTTGGGGATTGGCATGGGAGAAGATGTGCGTCTGCCGAGAGTGCTTTGCTCGGGGGCCAATGATGCTGGCCTCCTTATAAAGGGATTTACATGAGATCACATACCTAGACAGCTAGGCCCTCAGGGTCAAAGTTACTTTGCTACACATTTGGGCATGGAAGCGGATTCTAGTGCTCTGTCTAGATGTCACCTTGATTGTTCTTGATATTGATGAACCCCTTGTCTAGCGGTATGGCAAGGCACATATTCAGTTCACTCATATTGGCATAGGTGGGATCACCCATTGTTGATGGGTTCTTGATGAGATGAGAGATTTCATCTAGAGGCCTTGAATGGGCATAGGCCTATGGTACGATGACATAAAGCAGTTGTTCTTCGCTCCATAGGATAGATGGATGCAGGGTTGAGAGCATGCAATGATAGAGTGCTACCTTCCAGACAGGGTGGTCTGGCAGTTCAGTGAGATTCAGGATAGGCCGGATGATCAGTACATGGTGATCTTCATGTGTAGCACTAGAGAGACAGCATGGGGCTAGCCCATCTCAATAGTTGAGGTTGTGTCCTCATTCAGATAGCTAGTGGCCAAGTCATGGTCATATGATCAGGGACTGGTAGATGCAGGAGTGATCCAGGCATACCGAGCTTGGTTTAGGACTCCATTGAGATTAATAGTTCCCAGTGTGGCACTCCCATGGTAGAGGCCTAGAGGCAGATCAACTGGTAGGGGCAGAGGATAGGGGGGTAGAGGTGACAAAGATGGGGATGGGGATAGAGGAGGGGGTGGACCACCTCCTCATCAAACACCTCCTAGAGATGTGGTACAATAGGCGCTTCCATGAGTAAGGGTACAGGATGATCGACCCTGAGATGGAGACAAAGTAGTCCCACAACAGCAGCCACCAGGGCAGCCAGATCATAGAGACACACTAGTCCAACAGTTGTAGGGTTAGATTTAGATATTGACTACGGAGAGGGATCAGGCTCAGTAGCAGGTTTTGACAGTCACTATCGAGAGAGCCTAGTCTTGATCCGAGAGGGATTAGGAGGTTTGTCAGTGGAGGCAGTTGGAGGGTATGGCTATATTATCCTAGGGTCGATCAATTTCTTTACGAGCCTACAGAGAGGTAGTCAGAGAGGCTGAGTATTATCGGCAACATTATAGACAGGTAGTGCCAGTAGCAAGATGGGCGAAAAACCTTCTCTCAGCAGATAGGGATGAGTCCTCTAGAGGATCACGGTGAGAGGCAGGCAAAAGAGGGTAGCAACTAGTAGGGCTAGCCCTTAATCACAAACAATTTTCCATTTTTGATTCTTGGGCTCCAATTATTGCCCCTATTGTATTATGAATTTTTATGTACACTTGATCTTGATTTTTTATCATGACATTTATACGTTTTTGATGATATATATGAGATGTTTCAATTTATGATATGTCCTATGATGTATGATGTATGGATGCATTCTAATTTCCTATGAGATGTTATGAAATGCTTCTATTTTATGCTCATGTGATATGATATCTACTTCTATATGATGGATGTATTTCTCTTTTGTACTTTTCTATGCATTTTGATGACGGTCATATGGATGCAATGTATGCTAATGATTATGTTATTGATAAATAATATGTGACTAAGAATGTAATGATAATGGATGCTAATGATTTTTACTATGCTCCTAATTATTTATGTAATTTATGATGTGTAATGTAATGATTCTTAAGATGTTTAGAATAAAAATTCTATATTATTCCTCATAACCTAAGATGATGATAAATTGGTATGATCTATATGATATGGTATGCACTTATGTTGATGATTTGGTGGATGCAGGATGGATGCATTGGAAATGTTATTAAATTTCATGATACCATGTTAGTATGGAAAGAAGATAGAAGAAAAAGAGATTCAACAAGTCATTAGAATGATGGTGATTTTCTTACTAGGTTTCAGGATTTTCAAAAGGCTAATTACGCTATGTTTGATAACACACATAGGTACGATGCATCAAGGTATAAAGGACTAGGATGGAATGGTACCTAGTGTGATGGACATTGAATCAACAATTAGATAGGAGTATTCCTATTACAAAACCTTATTTAGGATGTAGTTTAGACATTCTCAACATCTCCGACCAAACATAGAAAAGTAAGCCTTCCTATGTGGTCAACAAGATATCCAAATCATCCTCACCACAAACTGAAAAAAGTGTGCATGACTAAGTTATTTTACAAGAGTAATCCACAAGCACAATAGATAAAAAAGATAATGATCATTGCCCCATTCCTTTCTCTCTAAACCTATTTTGTTTAGGCATCATCGAGAGGTCCTTGAAATCAGCGCAAAATAAGATAAGTAAAAAATGACCAAGATAAAATAAACAAAGAAGCTAATGTTCTTTGTATTCTTCGTACCACTAGCCAAGACTAAGATAAGGTGAGATACTTGATTCTTATGTCCATTATGGGAAGGATTCATCCTAGGACATGTTGTGATTAGGCTTTTGATGAGATTGATTGGATGATAAGCTATTGATACTTCGAGTTGATCAACTTGCTATTTTACTGATCTAGACTTTGAGACTTTGACGATTAAGCTTTCAATTTAGAACCTACTAGACTTGGTTCTGACTGACTTACCAAAGGATGAAAGCACTGATTGATTTATTATAAGTGATGATAACTATGGGTGAAAGCGAGATGAGATGAAAGCACCATTTTGGAGTTTTCAGATTTTTTTTAGGCTATTTTGATTTTCAGATTTTTTCAATGTTTTTGGATTTTCGAGATTTATGACGAAGAGACTAACTTAAAGACTTATCCTAGGGGTCTCAAGAGATGATCCATAGATTAGCCTTTCCTACGCTATACACACAAAGACCACGTAGTTCAACTGATCACAGACTTTGATTCAATGATGAGAAAGATGGGAAAATAGATTGCTAGATTGCGAAAGACACCAAAGGACTAACCTAAAGTGTCTTGGGGGATGATCAAAGATCAAAATTGCCCAAGTTCAAGCTCAGAGACAATGTAGTTCAACAAGGTGACAAACCGATAAGACTCAATGGTGAATTTTTTGAAGATTTTTGAGATTTTTCTGATGTTTTTGGATTTTTTGAGAGTTTTTTGAATGTTTTGGTATTTTTCAATTTTAAGGAAGATCCTCAAAATATGCACGAATCTGATCTGATGTAGGTGTAGGAACATGCCCCCAACATAATGTGATAGACTACTTTGATAAAGGTAGGACAAACTGACCTTGGGATTGTGCCAAGTAGTACTAGGGTGAAGCGTGATACAAACACAAGATCAAGATATGGTATGGATGTGAAAGGATGGATGGATGAAAGATTAATGAAATGTAATGGGATGTAATGGATGAGTAAGTCATGCAAATCCTTGTGGATAGAGAGTGCTTTATTTACACTTGGCACCTGTTTGCCAGGTTTTCACCAAGGTACTTGTCCAAAGCGCCACTGAGGTGGTTTTCACTAGAGGATGATTTTTTTCTTTACTATTTTCAATCCTTTTTTGGATTTTTGTATTTTTGTATTTTTTTGTTGTCACCAAGATGCATGTTTACCAGGTACCTTAGCTTCCCAATGAGGGAGTTCACCAGGGAACTTGTCTAGAGCTGGGAAAGCAACTGGATCAAGCTCATGCTATAGAACCGGTAACTATAGTTCGATCCATCTAATCCTCGCATGGGAAGAGATACACCTCCTAACCGAGAATGTGCCATCCTTTACCACCAGTTGTAGGGAGTTGATTTGAGTTAGTTGAGGGAGAGCATCATAGTGAGGGAGAGCTAGCTAGAATTCTAGATAACTACCAGGAAGGTGACCATTTTTTCAGGACATTTTTTTATTTTGTTTCGTATTTTTTGGTTTTATACCTTGAAAGTATTTTAGGCATAAAAATTTTTGAGATGGGAACTGTTCAGGGGATCTTGTAGAGGCTCACCTTATATTTTGACAATTGATATGCCCCTGATTTATAAATTGTCATGATGATGAAAGGTCCCAACCAGTTGGGCTCAAATTTTCCTTTGCTTTCTAGATTTGGTACGTTCTTCTGGTTCTCTTTCAGCACAAGTTCGTCGACTTGGAAGGTGCATCTCTTGATCTTCTTCTTGTAGTTGCGCTTTAGGTGGTTTTGATACACTTGTAGATGGTTGAGGGCATCCATGTGTCATTCATTTAATAACTCCAGCTCATTTAACCTTGAAATCTGATATTCCTAATTTGTAATGAGGTTTTGCAGTGATATCCTTAATGATGGGAGTTTGATCATGATTGGGAGGATGGCTTCTGATCCATAGACCAGGGAGAATGGGGTGCTACCTATTGGCATGCAGATGCTGGTATGGTAGGCCCATAAGGTTGGATTTAGTTGCAAATTCTAGTCATGACTAGAATCATTGATTATTTTCTTTAGGATTTTCAAGATAGTTTTATTGGTGGCTTCTGCTTGGCCATTGCCTTGGGCATAGTACAGAGTGGAAAAGCGATGTTCGATTTTGAATTTGTCGCATAAGTCATAGACATCCTGGTTTTTGAAAGGTGTCCCATTATCAGAGATAATGGATTGGTGGGCACCATATCGACAAACGAGATAGTTTAGGATGAACTTGGATATCTACTTTCCTGTTATGTAGGTCATGGGAATTTCTTTGACCCACTTTGTGAAGTAATCCATGGAGGTGATGATGAACTTGTGGCCATTGGATGAGGTGGGTGTAATTTTTCCTATGATATCGAGCCCCCACTATGAAAAGGGCCAAGGTGTAACAATAGGATGAAGCTCTTGAGCTGGTGCATGAATGAGGTCTCCATGTTGTTGGCACTATAAACACTTTTTGAAAAAGTCATGTGCCTCTCTTTCCATTGTTGGCCAGTAGTACCCAATTCTCAGTAGCTTCTTAGCCAAGGTCATACCACTTGAGTGAAAATCGTGAGTGCCATTATGTACCTCAGTTAAAGTAGTCAAGGCCTCCTCAAGATTCAAACAATGTAAAAGGGGTCCTTCAATGCTCCTACGATAGAGGGTTTCTCCTAGGATGACAAAATGTAAGGACCTTTTGACAAAGGCTCGTTTAAGGTTTGGGGTTATTTCAGTTGGGAGGACTCCTATTCTTAGGTAGGTATAGATGTCGTGATACTATGGATCACTAGGACCAATGAGTTTGCACACATATTCTGACTCTGGTACCTCAAATGTGGGTACGAGAAGTTGTTCTACCAAGAATTCATGTTTTTAGACATTGCTAGGGATATCTAGTAAGGATCCAATTGTTACCATGGCATCAACTATTCTGTTGTTAGCCCTTGGTATCTGCTCAAAGGTGATATCAATGAATGATTCCTTGAGGCTCTCTACTAAATTCTTGTATGGTGTTAGCTTATCATCCTTAGTTTGGTACTCACCATTAACTTGGTTGATAATAAGCTATGAATCCCCATAAACCTTTAGTGCCATGATCCTCCACTATGTTACAATCTTGAGACCTATGGTTAAAGCCTCATACTCCTCAATGTTGTTAGTGCAGGAGAATGCCAATTTGTAGGATCTAGGAATACAATCCCCCTATGGGGTGATGAAGAAACCACCAGCTCCTGATGCATGTTGTGTGTATGATCCATTGAATTAGAGTTTCTAGTGATCAACTATGCTGAGATTGAAGATGGATTCTCTGAATAGATTGGAGCTTCTACCAGTTGGTGTGCAATGGCTTTCCCCTTGATAGCCTTGCTCTCTACATATTCAATATCATGTTCTGTTAATATCATAACCCATTTGGCCATTCATCCTATGAGAGTGGCCTTAGAGAGCAGATACTTTAGTGGATCTATCTTTGCAATCAGCTTGATCTAATGAGCCAGCATGTAGTGTCTGAACTTTTGGGCTGCAAACACAACTACTAGGAAAGATTTTTTGATTGGTGTGTAGTTGATATCATGCCCTACCATTGTCCTTCTAATGTAGTATATCACTCTCTCTCTTCCTTTTTCATCATGTTGGGATAACAGAGCACCAAGAGATGCCATGGTTGTTGAAATATATAGAATCAGTGGTTTTCCCAAGGTAGGTGGCATTAACACTGGTGGAATAAGTAGATATTATTTTATTTTACTAAATGCCTCATCACACTTTTCATCCCACTTGTATACTACTAACGTTTGGAGTAGATGTGAATATTCAATCTACTTATCAGCCATCTGTGCTATGAATCTTCAGATGGATTGGAGCCTGCCTTGCAGGCCTTTGAGCCGTTTTAGTGTCCTAGGCGCTTCCATGTCAAGGATTTCATTTACCTTGGTGGGATCCACTTCTATTCCTCTCATTGATACTATATATCCTAGAAGCTTATCTGATTGTACCCCAAAGACACATTTCTTGGGGTTGAGTCTGACCTTGTACTTCTCTAGTCTATCGAAAATGGCACTTAGGGCTGCTATGTGATCCTTTCTTTTCTTAGATTTGGCCAATATATCATCCACATAATCTTCAATAGTTTTGTATATCATGTCATGAAATATTAGTGCATGGAACTTTGATATGTCACCCCTACAGGTTTTAGCCCAAATAGCATCATGTTCCAGTAGTAGGTGCCCCATGGACATGTAAATGTTAACTTGTGTTGGTCCTCCTTTGCAATCATTATCTGGTTGTACCCTAAGAAGCCATCCATTAGTGATAACATCTCATTTTCAGCCGTCATGTCCACTATCATATCAATGTTAGGTAGTGGAAAATAATCCTTGGGATACGCTTTGTTGAGGTCTCTAAAGTCAGTACAGATACAAATGCCCCCATTTGGCTTTGAAATTGGCACAAGATTGATTAGCCATTCTAGATAATCAATTGGGTGTATAAATCTGATGTCCAAGAGTTTCTATAATTCCACCTTGTCTAGCAAGGCTATCTGAGGGTGCATTTTTCTTAATTTTTGTGTTACTGGCTTTGCTCCAGGGTAAACAACCAAATGATGAACCATGACTTCTGGATCAAGATCTGACATATTGATATAGGTCATTGCGAAGTTCATCTTTCTTTCATTTAGAAATGCATCCAATAGTTCTTGTTCCTCTGTTAGAAGTGATTTGACATAGAAGGTGATCTGTGGTGTTGCTTTCGTTCCCAGATTGACAGGATTGCACTGTTCTGCCAAGACTGCCGATTTCTCTTGATGAAGTGCAGTAGGGGGAAACTAAATCCTTCATCCTTCGGTGCCTCAGAGGGGTTTTCACTGTTGGATGCGTCCTTTATTTTTACTATTATTTGGTTAAAGAGTGCCACAATGTGGTTTTCACTCAATGACCCTAACCTTATTCTCATTATTTTTCTTTTGCGACTGAAGGACTCAATCGTCTCCCCATAATAGGCCTAGGTGTCCAGTGTCATGTCGAACCTAGCCTTCTGATCTTCACATGGAACTATATCCCTTAGTCCCATGAATTCTGAGAGTGCCTCATCATTTTCTAATGTGTCTAGAATCAGTGGTCCTCGTTGGTCATAGTCAATGAGTTGTGGGTAAACTAGGTTTAATTTGTAAGTTTGGTAGTTTGACTCAACGGGTGAGGCACTAATCATCAGTAAGGAGGAATTCTCAAAAAGCATGGGAAGGCTAGTTATGGTATCCTCATCATCACTACTAGTGTAGACATTGGTTATGTCAAAAGTGAAATTATCTAGGGGTAGACCTGCGGATACGGGTAGTTGAAGGGCGGATTCTGATAATTGAGGAGGAGACCTGACTGCTCTACTAGGAGTACCTTTGCCACATACGGTTATACTCAGAGGGGTACATCTGAGGCCAAGTTTTCTCATTTGTCTTTCTACAATGATGGGCTCTAGTCATCCATCACTATTTCTTTCAAGGCTTTCATTTCTGTTGTAGCCCATACCAAGCATTATTTGCAATCCTTTGTTGGCTTCATCCATGGGTAGAGTGGGTGTGGGTCCTTCATCATGGTATAGTGTGCTTGAAATGTCTCCCTCATCCACATTTTCCTGACTTAGATCCCCCCAATGACATAATCTAGAAGGATCTGCCCTAAAAGTGTGGACATGTTTTTCAGCTGATTGAGGTTGCCCATGTGACCTAGGAGATTGTGGTAACTCTCCTACAACAAACACATTTTTCTTCATTCTATAATCTTCGCACCCATTGTCCTAGATCATGAGCTTGATGTAGGATATATCAGGGATGGAGGGTGTCTCTATCGCAGAAGTGGAGGCAAGGTCAGATGGATCTATATAGGGAGTGGATGGGCCTTCATCATTTTTTGGTACAAGGGGAATTTTGTAAAACTTGGCTTCCAAGTTTTTGCAATAAGTGAATGGCTCCAGATCACCATGTATTGTGACCTCCTCATTTTGGTATAAGAATTTGATGCATTGGTGGAATTTTGAGGTGACTGCCTTCATTCCATGGATCCATGGGAGTCCTAGGAGGATGTTGTAGAGCAAGTCAAGGTCAAGGACCTAACATGTGGTTTACATGGTAGCTGGTCCCACTTGGATTGGGATCCTGATGGTGCCTTGAGACATTCTTTCTTGGTTATCATATGCTCTAATGGTGATGCCTTTTTTTTTGTCGATGGATTCCTCTAAGATTCCCAAGTTATTTATGAGTTTAAGTGAACAAATATTGAGGCCCGCAACTCCATCCACTAGGACCCTTTTGAACCAGAACTTGAAGGTGAAGTGCACGATTGTGAGATGGTTGGATAGGGAAGTCTTGATAGGAGAAGGTGAGGAGATTCAGGGTAAGGATGTTACCAACCTTAGTCTGGAATTGTTCTGTATCAAAGGTAGTAGAGACAGTGGATGCAGCTAATGCTTCAACATGATTTTTCTATGGGCGACATAAAATTTCAATAACTCCATGATAGTGCTTTGAGCGGGGGTTTTTTTTAGCTGGTCAATGATGCTATAATCATAGGGAATGACTTTTGGATTTGAAATGGGGTTCTTAGATGGTTGTGATTCCCCTACAATAGTAACCTTTCCCCCGCATGTGGTGACTCCACAATCAATGTTGGCTCATTTGACACTAATGACAATGACCATTTCATCTAGGCATGCAACAATGTCTTCATATACAAGGTTTGAAATAGCATAATTTTGCTTCCCTTTGTTGTTCCCTTGGTTATTTCCTTGATTATGATTCGGCATCAGATTTGTGTATATTTTGAGGTCCTCATTTCTAGTAGGTTGTTTGACATTTATGATTTTGTCCTCAATAAGGTCCTAGATGATGTTTTTTAGCCTCATGCAATTTCCGGTTGTTTGTCCTTTGATTTTGTGAAAATCAAAAAGGAGTTTTTTGTTGTACCATGGTGGTTTTGTCATGGGTTCCGCATATTGCTCTGAATTGGAAATTTTGATAATGTTCTCTTTAACCAGTTTCTTCATTATAGATTTGATTGGCTCCCCATGGGCTGTGAACTTCCGCTTGGGAGGATACTTGTTTCGGTGAGGTGGTCCTCCTTGATTTTTTAGATTATTGATTTGATTGTTCAAAACCAGTTGCTGTGCCACCATATTAGTTTGCACATTGTTGTAGTTGTTATTCTATGGTTGATGATGGGTTTGAGTATTTTTCTTGGGAGCACTGATGACAACCTTACCATCAACCACTCCATCGTTTGTGACATTTTTGTTCCTTGACCATGTGTGAGGTATATTGTTATAAGTAGTGGTTGGGTGGTTATCCTTTTTTGTAGGAAACGTCGATGCACCCCCTTGTGCAGTAAGGGCTCTTTTGATATTGAGCGCCTTTGGGATCAATTGATAATACGTTATGATGCATTGAATTTTTAGGTAGAACACCAAGTTTTCATCTAAATTGGCTATGATTGTGCAGACTTGTTGCTCTTGTGGCATGGTCCACTTGCTTTGATTGGCCATAGATCACCATCTTTGCAAGAAGGATGTGAATAGCTCTCCTTTTCTTTGCTTGAGTGTTGATAGTTCTTTCAAACTAACATCTGCACCCATGTTAAATGCGTAGTTTGTAAGGAATGTTTCCACAATTTCTTGGAATATTTTGATGCCTGTGGGTAGGCGACAGAACCATTCCATGGCAGGACTAGTCAAACTCTGAGGGAAAAGTTTCATTAGATATGTGTTATCATATGCAACCTCCATGCAATGCACTTGAAACTCCCTGACGTGATTTTCAGGGTTGCCCATCCCATTATACTTATCAAATTTGGGGATCTCAAATCCCTTTGGGAATGGTACATTGTAAGACTTCAATCAAAAGGATAGGGGCACAAATTGCCTAGCATTCTGGTCATTTTTCTGATTGGAGGTCCAACACTTGTTGCGAGAGTAGTTTGATTTGTGCTACAACATCGTTTTGCAGATCAGGAGGTGGGATGAATGTGTTTCGAGGTGTTTGCGATGTTTGATTGATGAGAGGGGTATTGGTGGGGGTTTGCTGCAAGCTTTGTTGTTCATTTAAGGCTTGCTCATATGCCTACATTTGTGCCAACAACGCTTATTATTGATCTTGCTGCTATTGTTCCAACAAAGCTTGTTGTTGGTCCTACTGTTGCTATTCCA
Source organism: Sequoiadendron giganteum (assembly GCA_007115665.2). Classification (NCBI taxonomy): domain Eukaryota; kingdom Viridiplantae; phylum Streptophyta; class Pinopsida; order Cupressales; family Cupressaceae; genus Sequoiadendron; species Sequoiadendron giganteum. Next base: position 578,385,233 of record CM021109.1, read on the forward strand.
ATAAAGCTTGTTGTTGGTCTAGCTGATGTTGCACCAACAAAGCTTGTTGTTGGTCTAGTTGTTGTTGTGCCAACAAAGCTTGTTGTTGGTCTAGCTTTTATTGCACCAATAAAGCTTGTTGTTGTTCTAGGTGTTGTGCCAAAAAAGCTTATTGTTTAGTTTGTTGTTGTGCCTGAAAATCTTGTAGGGCTTGTTGGTATGCTTGTTGATGAATTGCTTGCAGTTATGCATGGTATTGTGCTTGCACCTATTGAGCCTAGTGTTGGGCTTGAGCTTGAGCCTGTGCTTGTTGGGCTGCTTGTGCCACTTGCACAACTTGTTGGGCTTGTGCTTGTTGGGCGGCTTGTTGTGCTTGCACTTGCTGAGCAACCTGCTATGCAGCTTATTAGTTTTGGAGTACCCTTTGGTGGTTTCCTTTTTGGACTACTTGAATCATTATGATGAATGAATCCATCATATTGGCTTTTGGTGGAATTGGTGGTGGATTGGGGATGGTACTAAAAATTGTGGTGAGTAGAAGGGTTGTGTTGGTGATCGGGATTTGGGTTGTGGGTGGTGTGATTGAGATGCTTGGTCCTTGGGAAACTGAGCTTTGAGAGATTTTGGGACTAGTGGATGTGTTGACCATTGCGGTGGCTTGAAAGGTTTTCGTTTGTTGTTGCGATAGTGCTAGCAAAAGAAGGGAACTTGATATGATGCTCTAATTGCTTTGGTTTGAGAAATTAGTAGTAGGTAGGGGTGAAAGACCCAACCCAAGAGGTGATACGGATGTGAGAGGTAATGGAGGGAATGATGGTATGTTCCCTTGAAAAAGTGACCATGAGGGGTCAAAGATTCCCCCTGTTCTGAATAACCCACCTTCTCCTTGCAAAATCATGGGCAGAGAAGTTTGTGTGTTCATCGGATAGGTTGGTGTTGCATGAAATGAGGATGAGTCCGTATGATTATGGAGAGTGAGTGGAAAATATAGGTGTAATGAATTTACTGGGATAGAGTTATCTAGTGTGATGTTTATATTTACCTCTTTGTTGTTTATAAGGCGATGCTTTTGTAATTCACGAAATATGGTGCTTCCCTTGTTAACAACTGGTGGGGTTGATGCGATTGTTGATATGATTTGGGGAGTTTCCTGAGTGATGTTTGGAAGTTATGTTGGGTGTGTGGTTGTAAGAGGCCTTTCCATATTGGTACTTACATCAACGTCATAAGGGAGTTTGGTCCCTTCTTTCATTAACGCACGTATATATAGAGAGGGATTAAGTTTCAACATGGCATTGACGATTCTATGATTCTCAGGATTCCAAACCATTTTAGTTATTTCCTCTTGCATCATTCCCAAGTCATTGTCGAGGATGTCCTCTATATTTCCTTCCTCATGAGGGTTTTGTGATGGAAGAGAGGAGTTGTTTGGAGGATTTTTTGATACTACAAGGTTTACTTCGGAGGTCACTTGGCTTAGGTCACTTGAATTTTATGTTTCCTTTGTTATTTCCATGTTCCTCTTGTGTTGTGATCTTTTTTGAACCATAAAATAGAGATCATTTGATCTTAGTCTTTAGGTCCAAAAGAAGAAGAACTAGGAGAGTCTAAGGATCAAAAAGTGATGATGAAATAAATGGAGGATGGAGGATGCGAATGAGTGAAAATCTTGAAGAAATTTTTGGGGGGGATGCTAAAATTTTTAGGGCTTGAATTGATTTGATTTTGATAGTTTGACTACGTGTGTTAAGCCAAACAAGATGATGATGAACTTGTAAACCCTAGGAGGTTGTGTTATCGTAGAGAAAACTCATACAAGAGA
>CM021109.1:578387133-578523333 GCA_007115665.2 Sequoiadendron giganteum
ATAGTTTCCTAGGTTGACTTTAGTGAAAAAAAATGATAATTAAACCCAAGCACTTAGAAACCTCTAAGTATAGACTCCCTAGGGTAATCAAGAGCACTTGGATTCGTGAAAGGATATTTGTTTCCTCCAAAGGGTTTGAAATCTTGATGATTTTTGTGAGTGTTTGTTTCCCAAAGTTTTTAGATCCAAGCAAAGTGTTTTGATTTCAAGAACATGCATAATCCCTAGGCTAAAAAGACAATATTTGTTGGGCTCCCACTTGGATGAATCCAACTAAGCATATTCTATGCGGATGATTAGATGCTTGACCACACTAGCTCCCACTTATAGTGCACTCACTTCTCAGGTCAATCAAGCATTAGTACCCATGAATCTTCCATGGCATAGTTTTCATATCTACAATAGAACTGCATGTATACGTGAGGTGGCTTCAAAGGACATGACCTTTTGCACCAACAAATAGATAGGATTTTGGCCTTTTCTAAACAAGGGGTTTTAATGTGGGAATTTCATTCATGGGGGACTATTCAGTATGGTGAGAGACCATTGATGCCCTTCTCATTGGAATAATCCTCGTGATATTGGCCTTTGTTCCAATATCCTCACTTATATCCCAGGTGGAAGTCACTTGGCTTTAGTGTGTTCCCAATTGGGTCGTTCCCTTGGGTGATTACTTTTTCCCATAAGGTAGGCCCACTAAGATAAACAAAAGCAAGCAAGCATATCTTGTTGTTCAATCGACCTTTGTTGAAAAAAAAAGGGAGAACACTCACAATATTCCACACTCACACGTGCAAGATTGGTTCAATTTTAATCCCAAAAAATGAAGTGTGGAGGCAATTACCTTACTCAACTTAAGATCATCAAAAGAGATTTTGATTCTCAATATTTTTGTGAGGTGCGAGAGAAGTGCATACATCCTTTTGATGACATTAATTTGAGTAAATAATTACAAAACAAAACAGCACTTGTTCATTTTAAGCCCACAAAGCAAAAGTGAATTTTTTTTAAAGCACCAAATCAAATGTGGAATTTGTTTTATTCAATTGTTAAACCTCAAACCAAATCTAGTAAATTGTTTCTAAGGTTCTTTTAAAGCCTTTTGTTTGCAAAATTTGAAAGAAAATTTGTATTGTTCTTTTTAGAGCCCAAAGGAAAATTTATTGTTCCCTAAAGCATGAAAGATAACAAATTTCTTAAAAAGAGATTGAAAAAATCCTCTAAAAGTGTTAAACAATACTATAGTGTTCAGAAACACTTAGTATAGGATGAGAATGATGCCATAATGTAACCTTCCATTTTTCTTTCTTCCTTTCCCTAACCTACAAAATGATTGAAACCAAAAGATACAAAGACAACAAATAGGTTAGAAGTTCAAAAGGTTAAAAATGGAAAGGCATATGTCAAAAATAATTAAATCTAAATTTTCACTGTCACCCAGTGGCATAATCTACAAATGTGGTGCAGTTTAGAAATCCAATGGTGCAATATAGTGTCGCATCCTGACTGAGTGTGGTGCTCTACAACAGACAAAGAGCAAAAATGCGATGTTGTTTTAACATGCAACATAGTTTGGAGTTAAGATATCTGCAGTGAAGTTTGTAAATTTGAAATTCCTGGGCAGGAAAGCAGGTGCGACCGAGTTTGAGGTTAGATCGGTGCAATATATTGCCGCCTATCTGAAAGTGATGCAATATGGTTCCACGTGACTATAAGTGGCATAGTTTCCTATAAGCACAAAAAATGTCAAAAAAACTACAAAATTTTGGAAAAACGTGATGAATTTCTCCAAATCAGCCCTCCTAGTGCCAAAATGTGAACCCCAATCCTATACCTGCACAAACACAACAAACAAACACATAGTTAGGTTCATATGCAAGATAAAACAAGGATTCCCCATGAAATCCATTTACAATGCTCAAAATAGGAAAAATAAGAACAAAACATGAAAAGCTAAAGCAATCCTAATTAAGCATGCAAACTCTTGATCCCATGGGGGAATTGGTGCCAATTGGTGTGTCAAAATTGGCCCTTTTCCAACTCCTTTTTAAGCTTTGTGATAATTTGTGGATGATTGAATATCCCTGATGGTATTTTGGCATAACCTAGCTATGAAATTATGAAAGTGATGAACACTTGATGTGAAATGGATAAAATTAGCTTTGAATGTGAAGAGAATAACTTTTCTCTAGATTGTGGATGAGGATGAAGTTGAGTATAGTAAGTTTACTCAAATTGTGGATGATAGAATGAGAGGAAGAGTCTCTCATTGATAGATTTGAAGAATGGAAGAGAGAGTGGAATTGAGCAATGTGGGATCATTCAACATCTGATGGCCAAGTGCCACTTGTCAAGATGTGAATGGTTGAAGGTTGTGCACATTTTGGTCAATGTGCATGATAAATGCCATTAGGTGGAATTTGAAATTGGGGAAATGAGATGTGAGAAGGAAAAAGGAATCAAATAAATGCCAGTTGGCACAATGCACAAGGACATGTAAGAGGAGTGAATGCTTTGTTGGAAGGACAAATCCACTTGGATTTGAATTAAAATTTGAGGGAATATTCCTACTTTATTTCATGTTGAGAGAAAATAGGCAATTTAATAAATCAAAGTAATTGATTTATTGTGCAAGTTGCATTCTCTAGAGGATTTTAGTGATTGAGATTAAATTAATCAAGATTTGATCAATTTAATGAGAGATTAGGTGATTTGACAATTTTGACTTATATTTTAGGATTTATTTAAATCAAGATTGAGAGGAAAATGATTTAGACTTTAATTAAATAAAGATTTTGAATTATTTAACTAAAGAGGGATGATGTTAGATTAAATTAAATAAGGTTTAAATTATTCAATTTAATGAGAAGACTTTAGAGATCAAATAAGATGACTTATTTAATTAAAGAGGGATTTACAGTTAATTAAATTAAATTGATTAATTTAATCAATAGAGGAGAAAGACCTAATTAAATAAATAATGATTTATCTAATTAAGAGACGACAGGTAATGATAAGCCAAGAGGATGATTCAGGAAGAAATGATGTTAGTAATCAGGATTAGGTGCATCGGATCGAATTGTATATTTTCCATGTCTACAAAAATAAGTATTTGAATACTATTGCTAAGTCTAGAAAGTGGACTATGCTAGAAAACACAATGTGATATACAAATGACCTAAGAAACATAAACAAATTGTTATAGAAATAAATAGAAAGGAAGGTGTGTACTTGGAAATGAAATGTGATGCAAAGAGGCTTCAGAAACCTTTAGAATATGTTGTTGATGTTGACTAGGATACTTGTGCCAATCTGGGCGACTTAGTCCCAGATCTAGAAAAACTGCCCAGAAACCCGTTTCTGCCAAATGGGTGCCCAAATCTACAAAAAACTCTGAAAATCAGGTTCACTGGGACTAAGTCACCACTATTGGCGACTTAGTCCACTTCTAAATTTTTGAAAATCAAAAAGTGGAAATGGAAGCCCTTAGTCTGCACTTTGGTTCTTCATAGGTTCTTGCTTCTGAAACTTTGATTCTTAGACCTAAAGGTGACTTTTTGTAGATGTTTTTCCCTAGCCAACAAGGAGGTGTCCTCAACAATTCTTCAATCCATTCTCCAATGATTTCCCACCCTTCAAAGTACCTAAATATGCAAACACACAAAGAGAGAAGGAGAAAATGTTGATTGTTAGGGATTGGGGGTTTGTCTTGGTCAAAACCCTTTTTGATAATCAAATGAAATGAAGATATAATTTAATAGAGCATGAACATGAAGTAATAGGGTTAGTACCTTTCCATGAAGATAGATCTTGGATTTTTGTAGAAATGGTCAGATTTTTCAGCCCTTGAATGCTTCACAAAATATGTCTTGATGACCTAGGATGCTCAAACCTTAGCTTGCTTGAGAAGAGTAGTGGATGAGTGATTGAGAAGATAGAGGTGTAGAAGATAAGAGATGTAAGAGAGGAAAAATGAGGATAAAAACCCTTATATATGCATGTTATGCTCTAATTCTTTGAAAATAACACATCACAGGCCAACCTTAGGGTTTAGGAGATAATCCTGCAAGAATTTTATGTTAAAATTGACTTTTATGCCACATGGGACTAAGTCACCCAAGATGGTGACTTAGTCCACCTAGGCATTCTTAAGTGGTTTTTGGTGATTAAGAGGTGATTATTGATGTTTGTCAGGATTGTCTTCCTAAAAACACTAAAGTAAGACCTATAAGTGCATTAAGGGGTCATTATTCCATAAGAAAGGGTTGATTTATTGGTGACAGGCCTAGGAAAGTGTGAGAGTTTGTTACATCTTACAACACTTTAGACTAAGGCTTGGAAAGGGGTAAAAAGAGGTTATTTGGTTGAATTATGATGAAAGGGTCCTAGAAAAGTGAGGAAATGGGTTACAAAACTTCACAACACCTTTGTAAGACACTATAGAATCTAAGCAAAACTAGGGCAAAAACCATAAGAAAGGGCCCAAATGAGTGAAAAGTGTCAAGGCTACACTTTTTTGTGACATACTTATTAACATAATTTGAAAAATATGTACAAGAAAAATTTGTAGAAAATTGAATCTAGTTTCTAAGATACTATTCCTTTTTTGAAAAAATAAATCTGTTTAGTAAAAATTTGAAATTTTAATGTAGTAGTAGTAAATTTTTAGGAAAAAAATAAAAAGAAAGTGATTGTTCAACCGCCCTAATGGGGAGTGTTGAAATTTTATTCCACCCTTAAATTACCCATCACTAATATCCAATCTGAGAGATCCTACATGGGCCATCTTGCATGATTTCTTTCTAAAGGGTTCCTAAATTTGCTAATTCTAAGTTTTTTTGGTTTTTAGACTGTCTCACACTCGCTTCCTTCATGCTTTCTCCATCTTTTCCTTCATTCCCCTTTTTCTTCTAAGTGTTTTGGGTATTAGCCTTCAACCTTACCTATTACCCTTTCTCAATCCCTCTTCCCCCTTACCAATCCATCCTCGCTTCCTTTATGCCTTCCACCCAATGATCGATCTCTGAAGGCTCCTTGTGGAGGAGACAATGCAATGTTAGAGGGAGAAAAAATGTAGTCCCTTTGATATCTTGATGGAAGGAAATATATCTTCATTGGAGGGAATGGTGGATATCAGTGGAATGTTGATGATGGTCCCTTCGACATCCTAATAGGATGGTGATGACGTTGGATGATGAGTGATGAGGTGGCATGTGTCTTTGTGGGCCTACGTCATTTGTCAGTGGTCTCAAAGAGAAGGATGAATATCGGTGAGACCCTAAAGTGTCTCAACTGGATATGCTAGTGTGCCTTTGATGGTGGAAGTGATAAATGGAAATCAATGAACCACATTGAGGTGATATGGAATTTTTGGAGATAAAATCTCAAGAGTCTATCTGACACACTGATGTCAATTTAGTCAATAGTGCAAGAAGGAATGCTGGTAGGACTTGACAAAGCAAAGGTTGTATTGAAGGGACAAGGGGATATCAGTGGAACAAAAATTACAATACCTTTGATATTATAATGGAAGGAAATGGATCATCATTGGGAGGAAAGGAAAACATCAGTGAGACAAATATGTTGGTCCTTTCAACACTATGAAGTCCTGGTGATAGTTGCATCTTATTTTTCTGGTAAATGCCATTGATGCACAACTGCTCCCTAGCTAAAAAATCTAATTTTTATGGCTTCAAGGAAAACTTTAATGCATTCTTTTGACTCATCCAAGTGAATTTGTGGAGGCGATACTCATTCATTGGTGCTACTTCATGATTTCTAACAAATTCCTTATCCATATCCTTGATTTTGTGGGGGATTTTGGGCGACTTTCAGGTAGATATTTCTTTGAGAAGATATTTCTTTAACTACTAACACTAGTTGAGTTAGGTTTGAGTGTATTCATCATAGTTATGCATGAACTATAAAGGAACAAGTCGTATATTTTCTTGGGGTTCTTCTTTCGGTCTCCTCTCATAGTTTTCTTTTGTAGACACCACGTCTTGCATTTTGCTATTGTAAGGTTTGTATTTTATGCCTCATATAAATAAATCTTATTATTATCATAGGATTTTCTTGCATGTTTGAGTAAAAATATATTACCTTCATGTCTGAATGCTTATTTTAGCTGATTTGTTGATATTTTGTGCAATCTAAAGCAAAGAACAAACAAATTTCTATCTTGGTGTATCACCTCCCTTTCATTTTATGTTATCTTTCTATCCATTTTCCTCTATGATTTGTTAGATTAGAGTAGTGATAGGTTTCATGTGTTGGGTTAGATGTATAACACATTTGCACTTAGCTAGAAGAGGAATTCAACCTTCTCTAGAGATTCAACCTCATTCACGTAAGGTCCCACAACCTCAAGGTTGTTTCCATTGTGTCATTAGAATACTTAAATCTTATTTAGTAGGGTGCAATTTTATGTGACAATAGTTTTTGTCCCACCCAATGGGACAAGAATAAATTTCACTTCATTTCATTGAGATAATGGTATTTCCCTCAACATTCCAACCTTGAAGAGGCTCTTAAACAAGTACCTGATGACTCTGCTATCAAGGGAGGACTCTACATACAAATTGTTGACTCTGTTGTCAAGGGAGGACTCTACATACAAATTGGTGACCCTACTACTATCTAGAACTCTTGGTTGAATATCAAACTTGCACATTCATGCCAAGAATCCAAACAAGAGAATCTACTAGAGGTAATTTCCAATACATTCAACTCACTTTTTCCACTTCTAGAAGAAGAACTAGACAATCTTTGTCACCTGTAAGAAGAAATAGAAGCACAAATCCTTCTCCTAGAGCTCAATATACACCACCTATGGATAGATTATCTCAAGCTATAACACCCACTATCCATATAAATAGAAATTTATTCCATATGGTTGTACTTAGCAATCAACGTTTTGTATCCTTTACTAGTGGAAGCCCCTTGATTCTAGCTCAAAAAGATGACATACCAGTCAATTCCCTCGAGATTATTCCCCATTTTATTGGTGAAACATCTACAAATCTAGTAGAGCACATCATAGATGTGGAAAACATATGCTCAGTGAACTATGTAAAAAAAGACAATGTGTTTGTTAGATTACTTGCCACTTCACTGAAAGGTAAAACACTGCACTGGTATAAAGGACTACCACCCAAATCCATTCACAATTGGGATAAATTAGGGGAGAAGTTATGCAAGTATTTTGGAGATAAAAATTACTCTCTATCCCTTTTAGAACAACTAACCACAATTCAAAGAGAACCTCATGAATTCATGAGTGATTTGAACTACAGATTTAGAAGACTTGGAATAGAATTCTTAGTTTGGTCAAGCCTTCTCCTGAGCATGCTTTCTTATATTTCTTAAGAGCTCTTAACAATGATATAACTATTATGGTTTAGTAAATGGGTGGTTATAGTTTACCAAATGCATATGATGTTCCCATAAGGGAAAAAAATTATTTAACATAGGCTAGGAAGGTAGCTCCAAGGCCACCAATTCCTTTATTTCTAAAGCTTCCTTCATAGCCAATGGTGACACCTATCCCAATGGCTCCTATTCTAGTGGATCCCAGAAACTAACCTTCTACTTTTGCTACACTTCTAGAAGATTGGGGTACCTTGCCCCGAAATATGAACTACAAGTTAATAGCATTGGATAGCAAACAAGATCAAAAAAATAGACCTTATCAGCCTCAAAATAAGGGTTATCACCAAAATAGACCACCTTATCAAGGAAAAAATTAGTGGAATCATGCTAAGAATTTGAATAACATGCATACACATACTCCAAAACATTTCAAGGCTCTGGTCTCAGTGCAAAGTAATCTATCACAAGAGCAAGAGTGGTGTTACCCTTGTGAGCAAGCTCATAATCAAAATACTTTTCAAAATGGTGAGTTTCTGCAAACTCTAGTAGCTCAGAATGAAGCCTCCACTTCAAAGCAACAAGTTGACATGAACCAAACAATTGCTAATAATTAAAATCATGCACAAGGTGACTCTTCATTTGTCATTTGGGTTCAAGAGGATTTATGTGGTGTAAATCAACTAGATATCGATGCAATAGCCCATAATACAAGGTCAAAGAAAAGAGCGATGGAGGTTGGCACATCTTCCATGGTTGGGTAGGAATTAGTCTCTTAGCAAACTCAACCAAGTGAAAATTATAACAAAATATGTTCCACAATCAAATCAACTTGTTAATAGGCCTAAACAAGTGGTGGAGTAGCCTAATATCACACAAGCAACAAGAATAGACCTTGTTCGAAAGGTTCCTTCTAAAGCTAGCCAACTTTCATTCAACATAGTAGAGAAAATGTAGAAATAAAATTTGAATGTAACTATGTGGGAGGATCTATCTATCCCATCACAAATGAATTTTCTATAGCAAGTTTTAAAGGAACATAAACAAATGGGTGATGTACAAGAAAAAGAGAAGACTACTCCATCAATCCGCCTGGTGCAACCCAAAGAAGAAGGGAATTTAAACAAAATTAGTAAGCCACCTCCCTTTTATCTTTCTCTAATTATTAGAAATCATATAGTGCATAATTGTATGATAGATTTTGGGGCAAGTAGTTTAGTCATGCCTAAGGGCATTGTTGACATGATTGGTATCAAGTATGAACCGATGGCTAGATTTTTTTACAATTGAATGGAACTGCTATCAATATAGTGGGAACAATTAAATACCTAAAGTTGTCCTTGCATGCATGTCCCAACTATGATGGGTTGCAAGATATTTCAGTCATAGACCTCCCTACTCATTTTTCCATTTTCTTATCTAGGGATTTCATTGCTAAGATAGGTGGGTACTTATATGCTAATTGGTCTCACATGCTATTTAGGACTAGACATTTCACTAAACCAACCATCAAATCTAAGCCCATAGAAAAGGATCATCTAGAACCTTAAACTCCTAGTCCAATAAACATGAACTTTACATTGCATGATCAAAAAGAGGAGTGTTATGTTCACGAGCCTACAAATCGTATTGAGGAGGTACCTTATTATTTGTTGGATGAATGGGGAAATGCTTTACATTTTGATCCAATTGTTATTGCTGAGGCAAAGGAGACTGGTCTTGGTACCTATTGTATTCATGAAGATAATTCTCATGTCCCCAATCTCATAAAAAACTCAAGAGGATCTAGGGGGATTGTGGAAGATGTTTTTTGATGGTTCCAGGAACATAAATGGTGTTGGTTTTGGTGTTATTCTAGTATCTTCAAGCCAAGAAAAGTATTATTTCTCTTTCAATCTTCAATTTAGTTGCACTAACAATGTGGTTGAGTATGAAGCACTCATCCAAGGTCTCCATCTTGCACAAAAAAGGAACATCAAACTATTACAGGTTTTTGGTGACAGTGAATTGGTTGTTCATCAAGTCCAAACTTAAAGCTCAACCATGAATAATTTTCTCAAATCCTACAAGCATAGGGTTTGGTATTTGATTGAGGTCTTTGAAGGTTTTAACATCTAAAAAAATTCAAGAAATTAGAATAAACATGTTGATAGACTTGCAATAGTTGGTGCTTAGTTTGATATACCAACACATATTGCAAGTAAAAAGGAGCAACATATTAGACTTGTGGTGAGGCCTGCTATTCTGGATAATGAAGATCATTGGAAAGTCTTTGAAAATGACCAATAGATAGTGAATTTTCTGCAAGATGAGGCAAAATTTTCTAAAATAAATTAGTCCAAGCTACAAAATCAGTATGGTGATTAGATCATGCAATTGAGTAGCGACAAGCTACCAAATGGTCTTATCACCCATAAAGGTATTTTTAACTGCGATGATCAATTGACATAGAAAAGGATGAAATTATTTGCAAAGGAGGGCGACTTTAAGCCAATAGAAATTTCATAGGGCAAGTCTCTAATCTTGGGAAAGGTACACTCTACTATTGAACATGATATTTTCATAGATCTTTGCAATAGATACAATGATGTAGTTACTTGGACTTATGAAGACCTAAAGGGTTTTGACCCAAGACTTTCCCAACATACTATTGAATTATATCCATATGCCAAACTTGTAAGCAAAAAACAAAGGCCTATAAATCCTAAGATTGAACCTTTAATGAGAAAGGAGTTGGCCAAATTGATTGAGGCTAGAATCATCTTTCCCATCAAGAATTCTTCATGGGTGGAAAACTTAGTGTCTGTCAGAAAAAAGAATGGGGAGATAAGACTTTGCATAGATTTTAGGGATCTAAGTAGAGCCTCCCGAAAGGATCATTATCCTCTTGCCTCCATGGAGCAAATTTTACAAAGAATCAGTGGGTCAAAAAGTTTTTCTTTCTTGTATGGTTACTTAGGATACAACCAAATTCTAGTCTAAGAATCTGATCGACATAAGATAAAATTTACTACAAAGTGGGGCACCTATGGTTATTGTAAAATTCCTTTCAGTCTAACCAACATGGGTGCTACTTTTCAGAGATCCATGGATATGGCATTTCAAGGTGTGTTTAGACAATTTGTTTTGGTCTACTTGGATGATATCATAGTGTTTTTAAAGCATGCAAGTGACCATTTTAGTCACCTTGAGCAAGTATTTTAGAAATGCAGGGAATATGGTATTTCCCTAGATCCAAATAAATGTGTCCTTGCTAATAATCAGAGCAAGCTTCTTGGGCACATTGTTTCAAGGGATGGATTGGTCATTGATCTTGCAAGAGTAAAATATATCTTGGCCATCCCACTTCACAGTCACAAGAAAGGATTATAGAGATTCTTAGGAACAATTAACTTTGTGAGGAGGTTCATTCCATACTTTGTTGCTTTGGTAAAGCCTCTTACTTCTATGCTTAAGAAAATATGGTCTTCAAGTGGACCAAAGAAGGTAAAGATAGTTTTGAGGCTATTAGAAATGAAATTGCTCAAGCTCCTACCCTGGTCAATCCTAACTATGACAAGGATTTCATTATTTATAAATTTGGAGGTGAAGTAAGTAATATTAGTTGTCCTAACCTAGCTAAATAAGGAAAATATGGAGCAACCCATTTATTTCTTTAATGAAGGGCTTAAATATTATGAAGTCAAGTATAACTACGTTGAAAAGAAAGCTCTTGGTACTATTAGAGCATTGAAAAAATTTACACATGCTGTCTAATAATAAGATATAGCTAATGGTGCCCATGTTAGTGTTAAAGAGATCTTGTTGAGCAGAGATATCAATGAAAAAGGGTTGGATGGATCACCAAGGTGATGAAGTATGAAATTGACATCAAGATCAACAAGCTTGTGAGAGGCAAAGGGTTATGTGAGAAACATGTCTCAACATTTGAGACTCATATAGAGGTTTCCCTTGTGCTACAGGAACAACAAACACCGAATACAAACATGCAAGGCAGATGGGTGCATGATATGACTACCTTTTTACAGGAAGATACATACCCTTTGGGTCTAGATATGACCAAAAGAAGACATTTCAAATTACATTCCATTACCTATATCATAGTGGATGGTATACTCTTTAGAAATGATTTCAATGGAGTCTTATTAAGATGCATAGAGGTAGATCAAGTTAGCATAATGCTAAATAAATTCCATGATGGATCTTCAAGTGGCCATTTTTCTATAAGGACTACTATTGCAAAGATTATGAAGTTTGGTTATTATTAGCTAACTTTGTTCAATGACGCTAAAAAATGGTTGAGAAATTGCAAAAAGTGTTCTTTCTTTTCTCGAAAGAAAAGGTTGGTTTCCCTCCCTCTTCACCCCATTCAAGTTGATCAACCATTTACATAGTGGGGTTTGGATTTTATTGGCATGATAAATCCACCATCAAGTGCTAGTCATAAGTGGATTTTAACAACCACAGATTACTTTACAAGGTGGATAGAGCAGTTTCCTTGAAGGATGCCACTAATGCTTCAGTTTTAGAATTCCTTGACGAAATTTTTACAAGATTTGACACTCCTTCCACCATTATTTAAGATAATGCCAAGGATTTCACTAGTGCTCAGATCCTTGATTGGACAATGAAGCATGGAATTTAATTGAATATCTCATCCAATTACTATCCTCATGGTAATGACTTATCTGAGTCTTCAAATAAAAATCTAATCAGACAACCAAAGGGTCTAGCATAATAAGTTGAAGACAACCCTTTGGGCTAATAGAATTACTCCTAAAAGAGAGATTGGTAATTCTCCTTTCATTCTAGTTTATGGAAGGGAGGCAAGGTTACCATTATCATTGGAGTTTCCTTCTCTTGAGTTGGAACATTAGGTGGAGTTAGAAGAAAATGATGCTATGACAATAAGGATGGTTGACCTCTTGGAACTAGAGGAGACAAGGAACAAATCTATGCAAGTCATAGAAGCACATCAAGCATAGGTCAAAATAATTTTTGACAAGAAGGAAATTCATAGGGTGTTACAAGAGGGGGACCTAGTGTTGAAATGGGATGTAGATAGAGCCAAAGCTAGAATAAATTCCAAGTTTTATGCCATGTGGAGTGTTCCATACATCATCACTAGATGCAAGGAGGCCAATGTATTTTATCTTTCTAGGTTGGATGATGAGGTTCTTCCAATCCAAGTTAATGGGATTCACCTCAAACCTTATTTTTGATGATTTTTGAGTTTCATGTACCTATTGTAAATATTTTTCTTTCCATGAAGTGCTTTGCACACCCTACATTCTTAAGGGAATGTATTCTCTTAGATTTCATGCTTTCCTCCAAGTGCAGGCCTGCATAAGTTTTTTTTCCCTTGAGAGACCTAATTTTTTTATTCCCTTCATGACTCTATGCTCAATGGAGTGATAAGAACTCTAGATCCCTTGATTAGCAGGTAATCATCCCTTAGATATTGCCAAAATGTATAAATTTTATGCCCCCCTTAGTGACCCATCACTGATATCCGATCTAAGAGATCCTACATGGGCTATCTTGAATAAGTTTTCCTAAAGGGTTCCTAAATTGGCTATTTCTAAGTTTTTAGACTATATCACACCCGCTTCCTTCATGCTTTCTCCATCTCTTCCTTCCCCTTTTTCTTCTAAGTGTTTTAGGTATCAGCCTTTGGCTTTACTCATTACCTTTTCCTAATCGTTCTTCCCCCTTACCAATCCCTACTTGTTTCCTTCATGCCTTCCGCCTAATGCCAAACCTTTGAAGGATCCTTGTCAAGGAGACAATGGAGTGTCGGAGGGAGAAAAAATGTAGTCCCTTTGATATCTTGATGGAAGGCAGGATCTCTTCATCGAAGGGAATGATGGATATCGACAGGATGTTGATGATGGTCCCTTTGACATCTCAATAGGATGTTGATGACAATGGATGGCGAGTGCTAAGGTGACATGTGTCTTTGTGGGCCCACATCTTTTTTAAGTGGTATCAAAGAGAAGGATGAATATTAGTGAGACCCTTAAGTGTCTCAGCTTGATATGTTAGTGTGCCTTTGATGGTGTAAGCGCCAAAAAACAATCAGTGAGCCACATCGAGGTGATAGAGAAATTTCAGAGAGACAATCTCAAGGGTCTCCCTAACATGTCGATGTCAGTTCAGTCAACTATGTAGGAAGGAACACTGGTTAGACCCAATGAAGAAAATGATACATCGAATGGATAAGGGGATATCAGCAGAACAAAAATTACAATCCTTTTGATATTTTGATGGAAAGCAAGGGATCTTCATCAAAATATTGGTTGGACCCAATGAAGCAAAGGTGAACATCAGTGGGACCAAGATGTTGGTCCCTTCGACACTGTGAAGTCATGGTGATAGTTGCATCTTGTTTTTTGGATGATGCCATCTATGTACAACTACTCTCCAGCTACCAAATCTGATTTTTATAGCTTCAAGGCCAACTTTAATGCATTATTTTGACTCCTCCAATTGGATTTATGGCATCCATACTCATTCATTTCTTCTACTTCATGATTTCTGACAGATTCCTTACCCATATCCTTGATTTCGTGGGGGATTTTGGATGACTTTCAGGCAGATATTTCTTTAACTTCTAACCCTAGCTAGGTTAGGGTTGAGTGTATTCATTGTAGTTATGCCTAAAATATAAAGGAAACACATGCATATTTTCTTTGGGTTCTTCTTTTGGGCTCCTCTCATATTTTTCTTTTGCAGACACTGCATCTTGCATTCTTCTATTGTAAAATCTATCTTTTAAGCCTCATATTAATAAAATCTTACTATTATTGTAGGATTTCTTGCATGTTTGAGTGAAAATCTTTTAACTTCATGTCTGAATGCTTGTTTAGCTGATTTTTTGATATTTTGTGAAATCTAAAGCAAAGAAGAAATGAATTTCTAGCTTGGCGTATCACCTCCCTTTCATTTTATGTTATCTTTCTATCCCTTTTCCTTCGTGAGTTGTTAGATTAGAGTAGTGATAGGTTTCATGTGCTAGGTTAGACCAAAAAATTTTCACTTAGAAGAGGAAGTTGACTTCTGGAGATTCAACCTCATTCACGCAAGGTCCCACAATCTCAAGGTTATTTCCATTGTTTCATCAAAACACTGAACTCTTGTTTACTAGTGTGCAGTTTTATGTGACAATAGGGGGAAAAATTAAATATTTTTTTCTGAATATTTCAAGTAGAGGACACATGCTCAAATGTGACATATTTTTTTGTAATTTTTTGGAAAGCAAATATTTAGTTATGAATTTTCTAGTAGGAATTTTTAAAAATATTAAAAACCATTTGTCTGGCCACCCTCACTTGGTCAAAAAATTATGATTTTTTTTTTAAACTATGATTTGTGAAGCATAGTGTATGATGCATCTTTCAAATTTAAAAAATATCTAACCGTTTAAAAGTTATAGATGTTTTTTAATCAACCTATTAGTTCAGAATTTACACATAGTGCATGTAGAAAATCAATAACGATTACCTATTAAATTCCAAATAAAGAATATCTTATATCAGTATACTGTTGTCAATTTGCTGAACAAACCCTTTTCGTTTCATCAAAATCAAATGAAAAAAAAATTCATCAACACGAAGGGTGAAGTTTGAAAAACTCTTGCAACCCTCGTGAACATGTTGGGGATGTTGAATCTTCAGGTTGGTCCCCCCCAAGCCAAGTATTGAAGAAATACTGATGCAAAATGGATATCTGTTAATATCAGGTATCTGATAGAAACAAATATTCATTTTTAATATAAAAATTGGATATCCGATATAAAAGATGATATTTGTTACTTACAGCTACATAACGGATATCCGTTTATTAAAAGTAGAAATATCAATATATAAAAATCATTATATATTAACATTTAAGATGTTATAATATTTTTATTAATATAAATATTTATATATATTTTATAATAGTGTATATAATATATTAATTATATAAATAGTAATATATCTTAATATTAAGAAATTAATATATATTAATATTTTACTCGTGGATGCATGTAATAGTTCTTGTGTTTATTGTATTGTACTCATTTATTGTTCTACCAATGAAAAATATTTAGGCAACAAATAACCATAGTGGAGGTGCATCTATTTTTGTACAACTTTTGGATCTCAAATAAACAAGGGAGCATCTTAATATATAATGTATATAATATTAATATTTATATTAATATATTATAATATTTATATTATTATATTATATAAAAATTATAATATATAAATATAAATATTAATATATTATATATTAATATTATATATAATATATAATATTATATTATTTATATATATTAATACATTAATTATCAATAATGAATAGGACTTGGTTACCATGTTGTATGAAGGAGCCTTGGTTTCCAATTTGTGTGTTTTGTGTAATGGAGCCTTGAGTGTTGCATTGGGTATGTCCATGAGGAATATTCCTTGATTGTGACATGATGATGTGTTGAGAATCCCCTATGTTTGGTATGGAATTTGTTGTGTTGATGGTAACTTTAGACTTCTTGTTTATGTCAAATGGACTTGAGGATGATGCCCCTATGGTAAATTCCATGGGTTGTGTCATGTTAAAGGTCATTCCTTGTGTCATGCCTTTGTGTATTTCCTTGTGTGCCAAATAAGGAGGTGTGAATTGTTGTTGCATCTTTTGTAGTTCCTCCTAATGGCATAGATGTATTAACTTGTGGGATAGAGCCACTAGAGATAGTTGTATTGTTTCCTTAAGTTTGGTTGATGGATGTGGATGATGCTTGTAATATATTGACATCAAAACTGGGAGGTAATGTGGCACCTTATGTCAATAATTTGGCTAGATAGTGTTGATGGTCATGTGCTAAAAATTCATCCATAAAAGAGGAAAATTGGGGATCATGTGCAACGACCTCTATTTATTCTATGAGAATGTTTCCATTTTGGTCTCTAGTGAAAAATTTCTCCAATAAAGATTTGTATGGTCTAGGTGCCCCTTGTGAGGAATTTGCAAATGGGTTAAACAACTCATTGTCTTGTGGGAAAGCCATGTCTTTTATTTTCCTTTGTGACCTAGTTTCAACCATGTAAGACTTGCAAAGTGGATGATGTGGTGGGATGTATAAGGTGATTATTGAAAGGTATACCTAAGGATGATCATGGTTATGAAAGATCTAGGGTATGTCTAAGGAAAATACCAAGTTATGGATTCAAAGTGACAAGGTGTCACAATGAGGTCCAAGTTATGACAATTTCTATCAAAAATGGCTCTTTTTTTTTTTGGATTTTTAAGGGATATATGATGTCTAAGAATGATGTCAAGACAAGGAACCAAAGTGACAATAGTCAAAGGTCAAGAGTGCCACAATGAGATCAAAATATTGAGCAATGCCTAAGGTATGGAAAATGAAATACAAGTGTGGAAGGATGAAAATATGACCTAGGATGATGACTAAAGGTATGACTACCAACACCTTATTGGAAAGCCAAAAAAAGGTTGCTTGACCAAACTAAGGTAGTTAAGGTTACAAATCTGGTTTATCAAGACTTCAGTGATGGTGATGACTAAATGACAAGGTTTGACAAAGGTGGTCTCAAACTAGCCTTGTGAGTTGAGAGCCAGCCTAGATGACAAAAGGACTAAAAAGGATAGAAAGGTTGAAGTCAAAATAAATTTGATCTGATCAATATGGACTAGTATGTAGTCCGATAAGTTTCTAAGACTAAGGTTCATAGCAAGGTTTATGAAAGCTAGAAGATTCCCTAATGTTTTTCCTATGGTGGATGCAAGGTATGTAATGGTTAATAGACATATGGAAATTGAATTACAGTGTTGCAAGTCTGTGGTCAAAGACTCAGGTTATGCTTAGGATTAGTCAAAAAATGGATTTTTTTAAGTTTTCCTCAAGACTTTTGGTGACAAAAAATTGCATCATTTGAAGTCTCAGTTGTGGTTTAGCACAGTCAATTGCAGTTTTCTATGTATGTTGCTTGTTTTGACCAAGTTTTGACCAAATTTCAAGGTGATTTTGTGATGTTCAATTTTGGCAAACATAGAGAATAGTCTGCAAACACTTGTCTTTATCTAGTCTAAATTTGTAAGATGTTTAAATGTGTAAAAGAAACTTGCAAACACACTTCACAACCTATGGCTTCTCAAGAGATACCACCTGCTAGATCCCCACTCAGATTTCTCCAACCACTTAAACAAGGAAGATAAATAGAGACTTGGTGGCACTAGCTCCCCTCCATGACACTGAATTCTCAGGCTCACAAAGTCTCAATTCCCCAAAGAGGAATTTATGCCTCTACACATGTTTAGTGAAGATGTGAGGTGGCTTTAGAATGACCATTCTTGTGCTAGTAAGTGAAAGGGATTTTGGCCACTATAACAAAGGTTCTCGGTGAATAGTCAAGGACATGGATCCTCGCAAGCATCCAACAAGCCACTTAAGGATTTAATCACTCTACTAGGGGCTCTTATACATTTTATGGTAGGTACCTTATTTCGAGTGGCATTGTATGACAAGGGAAAAGACCGCCATGAGGGCTTGATGGTTTAGTCTTATCCTTTTATATACCGGCCCGAGCAAAAAACTAGTTGGAGTCATTCCCTCATTCGAGGTAGGTCCCTCTAAAGGTAAAAAAAGCAAGACAAGGTTTTTTTTTTTGGTCATCCAAGATCACATGAAGTGCAAGGTGAGAGCATACACAAAACCTTTGCCTCACACTCACATGGGGTTCATTTTAATTCCAAAATCCAAATGTGTGGGTGATTATACAAAATGCCAAAAGAATTTTTTGATTCTCAATATCACCAAATGGTGCAAGAGAAGAGAATACACACCTTGAAGCACAATACAAATCACAAGACAATGCAAACACTTGTTCTTTTAAGCCTTCAAAGAAATATGTGAAAAGAGACTTGATGCTACGGTTAATTTTAGACCAATGAGTGATATGAAATTTCTTTTTAAATCAATGAGTTAAATGTAAATTAAGGTAAATTTAAGCCCAATGATGAGTGAATGCAAGGTTAATTTTAATCCAGTGAGTGAATGAAAAGAAGACAAGAAGCTTTAATAGACAATGTCAAGTGAAATATCTCCTTTCCACCTATGCCACATGTTGGAAATCAACTATCAATAACCAAAAAAACCCATAAGCTATGAAATTCAAAAGATCCAAAATAGAAATTTTGAATGAAACTATAAACTATAAATAAACAAGAAATTGCATCACAAGAAGTTGTGGATGCAACTCACTAACAAAATAAATTGCGGCTCAGAATCTACAACTGTGACTTTCAGGATGTTGATTGTGGTTCACAAAAATAGTTACGACTTAGGTTGATGTCAGATGCAGTAAACTAGGATGATGATTGCGATGATCAACAATCAGTTGTGGCATAGTAAGCTAAACCTATAAAATAATAGAAAAATCTCCAAAACTAGATAGTCTAGTGATGCTTATGATATGCAACTAGGGTTAGCCTAATGAAATGAGAGCCTTATGGGCCTACATAATGCCTATCCCACTCCACTCCTAATAAATTTGTCTTATACTCGAATAGGGGAAAATACTTGACCTATGTCATACTTGGATCCTACAATTGCTATTAGAGGTCATTAAAACCTCAAAAAGACAAAAAAATAAAAACATGTCAAAAACACAAAAATATCCAAAAAACTTTCAAAAATCCCAAAAAATAGAGTTAAAGTCAGTCATGTTAGTCCATGACTAGTCGAACTACATTGCCTTTGCAATTAAATGTAGGCAAGGCCATTTGTAGATGTATCCCCCGAGGCATTAGGTCAGTCTTTTAGCATTTGACTTAGCCCTTTGTAAATAAATAAAGTCATGTCATGTTGTACTACGAGGTCTTTACACATTGTTACATAGGCAAGGCCATTTATCAATGAGCCCCTAAGGCCACCTAAGTCGGTCCTTTAGGGTTTGTCATTTCAGTCATAATAAATTAGACATTGACACAAACAATTTTCAAAACATTAGACAAGTCACATATATCAACAAGACAACAAACCTACAAAGTCACTTAGTCAAACAAAACAAATTGTCAAAATAGTCAAATATTAAACTATCAACCAGTCAACTTATGTCTTATACACGACGTGTCCTTCTTAAAACCGGACATTATCATTAATCAAAATTTGTCATTTTCCTTATATAGGTGGTCACATGATCAAAACTAGACTTGACATATTATATGACATGTTTCTCTCCTGAAACTAGGCTTCATCAAATAATGAACACATCACTTGATACAAAACACAAATCTCTACTTAGAATTACATTCACATATCCATTTCTCAATCTTCTACAAAAATTAGCTTATTTTCTTACATTTAGATCACTTCTCTATTTCATCATGCCTCATTACAAACTCAAAATGATCTTATATATATATATGAATAACATTGCAAACATTAATTAGGTCAATCTAATTAGATTTTTCCTAAAGTAATGCAAAATGTACCTTGTCAGCACACAATTCAAATGAAATTACCTTTACACCAAATAAACACATGTGATATAGGCTGACATGGACCTATAATAGCTTCTTCTTACATTCGCATCACAACATTAAGCTCCACAACTCTTTACATATTTTAGGTCAGCTAGGAATAGGACCTAAAACAAAATACTTCAACCAATTACCAATCACAAGACACATGGACCTCAAAATATCATGCCAACTGGAAATCTCAAATCACAGAAACTCGTAAGTCTTATCCCAAAACCGTAGGACCTAAAACCAATTCTCAGAGGAGTGCAGACAAAATAGGCCAACCCATTACACAAAAAATGGCAACACTTTATATACTAAACTTCTATCATATGCAACTTTTAAACCATTTTCTTAGACCAACTAAAATTTTAAATTCAAACAGTAATAACAACCATAAATGACATACTGGAATCGCAAAGAAATATTTGTATCTATGATGAAGTGCGAACCAATATATGACAGCCATATAGAGCAAAAAATGCCAGTGGAGATTCATAGTAGAAGTGCTTAACTATGAATCAATTCGTCTAGGAAGAATATTCTTCATACTATTCTGATATTCACCAAGTAGTGTTGGCATCAATGACAACACACAACTTCTTCATTATTTCAACAAAGGGAGAAGGAGATATGGATTGGTAGGTTATAGGTTATAGGGATGGGGGCTGAGGGTGTACGGTTTAGGGTTTAATGTATAGGCTTGAGGGTTGAGGGATATTGTTAAGGGATGAGGGTATAAGGTTAAGTGTATCTAAAGTATAAGGATTAAGGGTATGGGATATAAGGTTGAGGGTGTTCACTCCGTCACTCTATAGCTCCAACCACCCCTTTTGTTTCTCCCTAATTCTCTTTACCTCTCTCTCCCCATCTCCATTTCTTTGTCTAGATTTTTTAATAATAATACAATATATAATATATATTAAAATACATAAATATATATATAAATATAATATATATATTAAAATATGTTAATATGTATAAATATTAAAATATAATGATATATATAGATATAATAGATAATATATATTAAAAAATAATAATATGTACTATATATACAATATATCATATAATACATTTTATATAATATAATATATAAGTTATACTATATAATATAATATAGTATTTAATATATAATAGAATTTTTAAGATTGATATAATGGATATTAGTTTTATAAATGGATGTTCATTCTAGACAACATGACTTCCCCATATTTTGAAACAACCAATTTTGGTTTGTTCTAGGAATAACGGATATCCATTTTATTGCAAAATGGATATCTATTTTGGGAAGAACAACATCCCCTTCATAGAAACAATCCCACTATATTGGGACATTCACATATTATATTAATATGGCATGCTTAAAATAATGGATATCTATTTTTCTTTACAAAATGAATATCCATTTTGTGAGAGTGGACAAAATGGATAATTTTTCCCATTCCAAGGGCCCCCACATTTTCTTCTTTTTCAAGAATATTGTGATTTTTACACATTACAAACAAGAATTCAATTTTGGAGCACACTCCTTTTCACAAAAACAATATTCTTTCAAATATTTGGTAATTTTTTTGGGTTGGGATAATGGGAAGAAGCAGTCACCACAAAGTGAAAAGGAAGAGTAAGTGTCAAGTGGAGGCAAATGAGGCAAGTAGAGAGAAAGATAGAGAAAGGAAGAGGCTGGAAAGAAGAGGTATGCCAAATTCTCTTCAAGGAGAAGGATCCTTTATACCTTTAAGTGAAATTTAAAGTGACCATGATATTGAATTTGAAAATATTGAAGAATAAATTGAAAATGTTGACCATGAAAATGAAATTCAAATTTTTCAAAACTTGGTTGAAAATATTGAAGAAGAAATTGAAAATGTTGAACATGAAAATGAAATTTAAAATGTTGAGCATGAAAATAAAATTCAAAATTTTCAACACTCTATTGAAAATATTAATGTTGAACATGAAATAGGTGAAAATAAAACAATGAATGCCAATGTATCTCCTAATTATGAAAGAAGATAGAATATTTGTGAAGAAGAAAATTAATTCCTAAATCCATCTATTTGTAATGAATACAATGAAAATTCTCAACATTCAAGCACCCCTAAATGGTTACTTGAAATAGATGAGAACATAATAGATAATATTGATGGGAAATGTCATCACAAATGGTTCAGTTGTGGGCTACCAATATGTTCAATCAATACTTTTCCATTAAGACATTTACCGAACAATGTGAATTTTTGTGCAATTGCTATTAAAGTTTTACAAAATGAGACCATTATTAAATAAAGTGAAGATTTGTGTTACCAAAAAGTCAGAGAAAAATAGTATTATTGTAAAAAATATTTTTAATGCTCTAACTTCTATTGGAAAGACTAGTAAGGAAAAAGATGAAAGAGCTTCTTTTAGAGTGATCACAACCTCACTAGTAAGCCATCATTTGAGAAAGGATCATTTAATAAGACAAACTTGTATTGATTTAAATCTAAATCATAAAATATTGTGTAGAGCACTCTCAAGAAGAGGAAGACTTGATAGTCCTCTTCAAAATGATACATGAGATTTTAGTAGGAGGCTTCCATGTGTTGATAAGAAGCTAAACGATAACTTAAAGAAGGAAATTGAACAATTTTGGCACTCTCAATCTAGAGTATCACTAAAATGTAAAGGATGTTTTAAAGTTAAGAATTAGTAATCAAGATTGCACACCACATCCTAAACATTTCTTGGAATGCAGCCAAATAATATTGTATAAACAATTTTGTGAAACATGTCCATATTTTCAAATCTCACAAAGGGATTTTGAGTCTTGCAAGCCATTTGATTGTGTACCTATTAATATTCGTAATACATGTAAATACCATGTTGAGTTTTCAATGTATCATGAATTATTATTCTATATTTGTTCTACTATGCATACTAATGAAATGTTGTAGGAGTGTCATGCAATGCAACTTCCCAAGTCATCCAAGGACTTGTTAGATTCACTTTTATGCATTAGAGGTGATGGTTTCTTTTTTTATAGAAATGATTGTTTAAATGAAACATGTTTGTAATGTGGTGTTTTATCGAATTTTGTAGCATGTTTTCATGAGGGTAGCAAACATGATTTTTCTAACAAGATTGTTGAGAAAAAAAGGTTTGAGACAGTCTAATAAATTTTGAAGAGTGGAGGTGAAAGTTCTAGATGCGATTTGGTTACAAGAGAGGTAAGTATTGTTGATTTTAAGAAAAATATCTTTGAAAAGTATGCAAGGCATAGCCACATGTCCCAGTGGTTGGATTGACAATTTGGGATGTGTAAGGACTCTTTCCTGATTGGAACTATTATATCTATGGTTGATTTTTTGAAAATTACACATTGCAACCAAAAAATGAGGTACAATAATACTATTATAATTCTATTCAAATTGATATTTTTGTCCACATAACATATAGACATGCCTCTAATAGTACAAAAGAGGATAGGAAGATAATCAGGGAGTACCATTTTTACATGACTGATGATAGATCTCATTCATCTAAGTTTGTGCAACATTATTTTGATTTTTTTTAAGTTCTCATAGGAAAAAGGTATAGTAATTGGCTGGCATCTTATTTGGCCATATAACTACACATAGCAATTCAAGAATGCTCGTATGTTTAATTGGTTGAGAAGGATACATGTAGAGAGGGGTGTAGCACATATTTGGTTTTTTTCAAGTTGGGCATGGAAAAGGTGAGCTTGATGGCTCAGGTGCATGTGTGAAGAGAGCTCTAGTTAAGGTAAAAATGAAGATCAGAGGTGGTACAAAATTCAATGATACACATTCTAATGTTGATTGGTGTACTTATGCATTATCACAAGGTGTAAAGAGTGAAACTCTTTAATTCCAAAAATTTTATAATTCCTTTAATAAATTCATTTCCATTCCATAAAATATAGTAACTCCATTCAAATAAATTTGTTTAATCCAAAAGATTCCAAAATATCGACTTAAATTCTACAATAAGATTCATAATACTTCCAATTGATCTCAGAAATGTGTCATCTTACATGACATTTATAATACAAAAACATTGTAAAAGAAATTTACAATTCAAGACTTAGGCATTTTGTTGCCTTAAGTTCTACAATGATCATACAATAATGAAATATAATAGATATATGAAGAAATCTTCATTTGATCTTCAATCCAATTTCTTAGCTTCAAACATGAAGACGAGAACAAGGTTTAGGCACTTTTTCTGCCTAACCTTGAAGCTTACGCTTCCCCAGAATTCCTTAATCATTCAAAGAATACCCGACCCTGCACAAATTGCTTAGCAAAATAAAGTTGACAAGCAAGATGGAATCCGATGTGTGCCTAGTATAACTAGTAAATCCACAAGCATTTTCATTTTTCTAATTCATTTAAGAAACAAGCAAGTTTGATACTAGGATATGGTAGAGATTTATTTATATTCTATCTATTTCAATTGTCCTTATGTTACTTGGCCAAGTAAAACGTCATGCACGAGAAATAATAGTAGTTTTGGAAAAGAAAAACTACTCTCTCTAAAAAACCATATTCGACACCCATCCCGAAAGGAAAATTTTCAAACACATGTCAAGCACATTCAAATATCAAGCATGCATGGTTCCATTCAAAATTAAAATTATCTTTCCCAAACATCTTAACTACACTTTTATTTTCAAGAAAACATGGTTTTAATACAATAATCTCACAGATTTAAACCGTAAATAACATTATGTTCATTTTCAAAATAAATAAAAGGTGTATCACACGTATGTAACTAAGTAAATATAAAACAAGAATAAATGTGCACACATTCTTTCAGTTCATTTACTCATAAAATTGAACTACATTTCAATATAACCCTCTTCTAATTCATTTCATTTTGAAGTAATTATATTTTTATTTTACTTTATTTCTTTTCCATTTTTCATATCTCCTTAAAATGTTATCTTTTTAAAAACGTAAACAACTCACATTTACTTCTATTTTGCAGCAATTTAGTATCATTCCTAGAAAATCATCAAATTTCACTTTTACTTTTCAAGCATATTTAAATACACAAAATTATTTTATCTTGTCATTCTAGAGAACATTCAACAATTTTATTTTGTGATATTTTAATGACTTCATGTTCTTTTCTGGTAATTTCTAATTCTTTGTCTGTACAATTTAACGCATATAGTTTTCTTTTGGAGGTTTTCTGAATCTAAAAACATATTGTTTCCTATGGAAATCTTCACTATATATAATGGAATAAATCTTTAAACCTACAGTTTTTTGTGTGTATCTTTTTTTATACAAAAATAGAGTTTTCTAAACAACTAAGTTTACTATCTCTAAATTGGCAATATGTTTCCAATAGTTTTTTGTTCAAGTCTATTCTTTATCTCCATAAAAATACAATCTCGTGTATGAACTTTCTTCTAAATTTGATAAAAATAGTAATACATTCTCATTTGTTATAATATATGAGAAAAATAAAATGGTAACTAAAACTTATTAAGATTGTGAATTTGGTAAATAATTTTTTCATTAAATCTACCTATCAACCTCCTGTAGTTGTGTTGTTTCCTAAATCTGGTGATGGTTCTCTGTTTTTCTGTTACTTTCTATATGTGTAACTCATTAATGTTGCTCTTTATGCCCTACAATATCAACCTTTGTCTATTTTCCCCTATGCCTACAGTCCTTTCCTGTGCATACTAGTCTTTTTCTTACTCTCCTTCTTGCTTGAGTGCCTCTTCTAGTACCTACGCATGTATCACATGCATGGGAATTTATCTTCCTGTGCACTTCACAAGTTCTTCTCTCCTTCCTTCCTTCTCCTCTCCCTCTCTTCCTATTGTGCACTTCCCATGTTCTCTTCTTTTATCTCTCTGTTTTGAATTCCCTTTGTCTTCTGACTACTCCTTTCCTCTTCTCTTCCCATGTACATGAGGGATAGCAGATTTAAAAACAACTCCCTCCTCTACTTATCTCTCCCTCTTTCCCTCTTTCTGTTGCGCATGTCCCTTCTTCTACTCACGCAAGGTGGAGAGAGATTTATATTCTCTCCTTCTCTTTTCTTCTCCCCACTCATTCCTTTCTCACATGCATATGATGGATCCCAAATATTGATCCTCAATTCTCCCTATTAAATCCTTCGTTACTGTTGTTTTCTTTCTCCCTTTATTCTTTTCTTGCATGTTGATATTTTAAGAAAGTTCAATCCCTGTTTTTCTCCATAACTTACTACCTATTCACTTCTCATTTAATTATGACTAATAGTTAATAGATTTACTGCAAGGACGTGAAAAGATGATAGAGTTGGAGTTTTCAATTTCAGTTCAACAATACAATCTAATTCGATTTCCTTGCATACCTATAATTTATATTTCATAAATATCTTTTATTATTTTCTAAAATAAAAAAATAGATTAATAAACACAAATTTTACATTATATATAAATAAACAATTTTCTCCCAAAAATAATCAAATTGCCATTTCAAAAAGAAAATTCCCTTTTTGCAATTACGTTCAAACAAATGCATAGCCATAATAAACATTAAAATTTAAACCATTTAATCATCACGAAAATACATTATAATAACTAAGTGGTGTGTGATATTCCATCATCCTTATTAACGTCTAATGGCTTAAACGACTCTACCTGATCAATGTTCTCACCTTCATTCTCGTTCACCTATTCCTACATTCACTTGCACTCAAATTCTCATTAGCACTGACAATCCCCGAATTTCATAATAATGAATTCAAATCATTCCATTTGCATTTAAATTTAAATTTAAATAATCATCTAACATAAACATGAAAATCTCATGATTTAATAATTGCAATTAAATTAATGTTAAAATCAATATGTGACATCCTTCCCCTCTTGGAAGAGACATCCTCTCGATGTCTTATTAATCAATCAGTAAGCATAGTATCTCAATCAATAAAATGTAGTATCTCAATAATAATTAAATAATAACTAACATCATAGTTCTCAAAACATAACATAAGCAATTCATAGTAGCATCGATGCTATCCAAGTTCACAACATGTGAATCAAAAACCAGAGTATCAAGTATCTCATGCATTAAGCAAATACTAATCTAAGAAAGAAAATGAGGAAAATGACAGTCAATCATCTCATAATCCTCCCATGTAGCACTATCCTCAATATACTGGTCCCACTGGACCTTAGACTGAGTACTATCCCTATTATGCAACTTAATGCTATGTCTATCTAGGATTCAGATGGGCTCCACTAGCACCACCCCTGGATCCTATACCTGTAATGAATGCCAATAAAGTATATGAGATGCATCAGGATGGTAGGTTTCAATAAATAAACATGGAATACATTATGGAGTTGAGCTAGAGCAGGTGGTAATGCTAGTCTATAAGCAACTGGATTAATGACTTCCAACACATCAAAGGGTCCCACGAATCTTAGAGCCAACTTTGATGATTTCCCAAATGAGATAGAACTCTTATAAGGCTTAGCCCTCAAAAAGAATTTATCTCCCACAACAAACTATCTATTTCTATCAGCATAGCTCTTCTGTCTATCAGTTGCCTCCTTCAACCTACTCTTGATCAACTTCATTTTCTCATCCATTTCCTTGAGCATATCCAGACCAATGATGATCCTATCTTCCATCCTATCCCAACTAATGGGTGTGCGACACTTCCATCCATAAAGTGCTTCAAAAGGTGCCATACCCAACAATGCATGGAATGAGTTTTTGTAAGAAAACTCAACCAATGGAAAATATTCCTCCCACTTGTACTACCATACCCTTTTTGTTTGGCCATCAATTTGTGGGTGATATGCAAAACTAAAATTCAATTTAGTTCCTAAAGTTACATTCAGTGTTGTCAAAAACCTAGATGTCATCCCGGTGTCCCTATCTGATATAATGGTCTCTCGTACACCATGCAATCAGAATATCTCTTGCACAAATTTCTTCGCAAGTGTCAATGATCCATCTTTCAGATTCCCAAGTATGAAATGTGAAACCTTCATTAGCTTATCAATGACTACTAAGATGGTATCATGCCTATTCCTGCTCAAAGGTAATCCTCGGATAAAATCCATACTGATTACTTACCACTTATACTAAGGTATATTGTGGGGATACAAAAGTCCTGCTCGATGCACTTGCTCGGCCTTGACCCACTGGCATTCCAAACATCTTGCCACACACTCCATAACATCTTTCTTGAGCTTAGGCCAAAAAATACAAAGTCTTCAACTCTGCTGCCATCTTCGTAACTCCTGGATTGGTGCAAGAGCACCTAGGCTAACCTCCAATTACTATGTCATTTTGGCTTGTATCTGACATTAGCCAAGTCAGAGTGGTTGTGTGTCTATTTTGGGCCTTAGAAGGTCTTTCTTGTGTTTGGACTAGGTGAGTTAGTGCTAGAACTAAGGTCACCAATTGGTCATTGTTTGTTGTTTTGGTTAGCTTAGGCTTAGAAGCTTAAAGTTTGGATTTGAGTTTCTTAATGTGTTCTAAACACATGAGAGATGTAGGAAAGATGCTTTAAGGTCATTTATGATGTTAGTTCTTCGAACTACATGGCTTAGAGGTCCTATATTCTAGTTGGCCTAATGAATGTAAAAGATGCCACAAATTGTCATGACAACATTGGCAATTTATTACAAATGTTGCATGCAACTCGGCAACATTGGATTCTTTAAAAGATAGGAGTGGGAGATCGAATAATAGGCCTAGAAACATGGAGAATGACATCTAAGATCTCTAAGGGCTTGAATCCCAAGGAGAGGAGGACTGTAATCAAAATTTTGGAATAGTAAAGTTGCTCTGCAACTCTATTTTGTGTGAACATCGAGCATTACAGTGTGATAGTGATATGTTATAGATTGAATGTTTTGATTTAGTGTTAGATTTGTGTTCATATGATAGTACTAAGACTTTTTCATTTTGTAAGCAAGTTGATTGGAGTTTATTTAGTGTCTTGAATAAGTAGGTTAAGGTCTAGAGGTTTTCCTAGTCCTGTCTTGACCAGTTTGTCTGTCTATGGCTCCCCCATAAAATCTAGCCATGAGATCTTCCTAAGGGTAGATGAATGTTTTAGGGGAGCCATTGGTGTGTATATATTTAGTGTTAGGATTCATGAAGAGTTGAGCAACTATTTTTAATGTCAAACCCTAGGCGAGCTTAGAGTGCCTGGCTAGAGGTTTGATAGTGGTGAATTGAAGAATTTAGGCAGGGCATTGAAGTACAATACAAAATAATCATAGTTCCAGGTGGGATATGAATATATCTTGATATGATAGGAGGATTGAGAAACTACCAATCCATTTGAGTGGGATAATGGAAACACATGGAATGTTTTCAATATGTTTGGTGCCCCTACAATCAATTCAATGGTTTGTGTGATGATGGCACTTAGAGTCTTCTAAGTGTAGGAGAAATAATTGAAGTAAACTAAGGGTGATTGCCCTTCAAGGCTAAGCACAAGGGGTTAGAATCTTAGAGAAGAGTTAGATGAGGCCTTATTTAATCATCTAAGCCTTTTGAGATCCTAGAGGAGATTAGGATCCTGGAAGAAGACAAGCAAGCTCTTCTTAGCACTTGTGGAAGCACACCTAGAAGCACATACACCATGGATGCCCTGAGTAAGGTGCATCATGGAATTCCTCTAAAATCAACCTCCTCAAGTCTGCACCCTCAAGGATATACATCCTTCCTTGATATCTCAAAATATCATCATACTCCATCAAATATCCATCAAATCTATGATCTAAAGGATCTACCTCTAAGGCTTGTTTGACCCTCTCATAATTCTCATCTACTGGAAGATGATGCAACACTTGCTATCTCAAATTTGACCTTATGGTCAACATAGCAGAGAGATGTCTTCTCCTGCTAAGAGAATTTGCAACTCTATTTTCCTTTCCCTTGATATACTCAATACCAAAATCATACTCACTTAGGAACTCAAGCTAGCTCCTTTGTCTCGCATTGAGGTTAGGTTGTGTAAAGATGTACTTAAGTCCTAAATGATCTGTCTTTAGTTCAAATGGTTTCCTTAGGATATAATGTCTCCACATCTATAATGAATGAACAATAGCTTGAAGCTCAAGATCATGTGGCACATAATTCAATTCATATTGCTTAAGTTTTCTGGACTCATATCCAACCACTTTCCCTTCCTGCATCAACACAGCTCCTACACCTTCACTTGAAGCATCTGTAATCACTATGAAGTGCCCATTAGGATCTGGTATAGTCAAAACTAGTGCTGATGTTAACTTCTATTTAAGAAATTGAAAATCCTCCTCACACTTCTTAGTCCACTCAAATTTCCTTCCCTTCTTCTGAAGAGAAGTAATAGGTGCTGCTATCCTAGAAGATCCTTCCACATATTTCCTATAATACCCTACAAGCCCCATGAAAGTAAAAACTTCAGTAACACTCTGTAGTGTTGGCCTTTCCACTATTACTTCTATCTTTGCAAGATCAACTAAGATTCCCTCAATAGATATGACATGACCCAAGTAGTGAACCTTCTTCTAAAAAAAAGTACACTTCGAAAACTTACCAAAAAGCTTTCGATCTCTTAGTCATTGCAAGAATATCCTCAAGTGCTTCTCATGCTCCTCTTTTGTCTTAAAGTAAATAAAAAAATCATCTAAACAATCTATAAAGATGTTGTTCATAAGATTCATGAATTCCACTGGGGCATTCATTAGACCAAAAAGTACCACTGTGAACTCGTAATGCCCATATTGAGTTCAAAAAGCTATCTTTGGAATATCCTCTTCCTTAATCCTTAGCTGGTGGTAACCTAATCTAAGATCAATCTTAGAAAACACTGTGGCCCCTTTCATTTGATCAAATAGCTCATCTATCGTAGGTAAAGGATACCTATTATTAATGGTAACCTTGTTCAACATTTTGTAATCAATACACAATCTCAAGGTCCCATCCTTCTTCTTCACGAGGATTACCGGTGCACCCCATGGAGATACACTTGGTCTAATAAATCCTTGCTTTACTAACTCTTGCAATTGAACCTTCAACTCATATAACTTTGTAGTAGTCATTCTGTATGGAGCCTTGGATTGAGACTCAATTCCAGGTAAAATTTCAATCGAGAAATCAAATTCTCTCTTCGGTGGTAACTCAATAAGTTCTTCAAGAAAGATATCCAAGAACTCCTTGAGAATTGGATAGTCCTCTGGACTTTGCTGGACATTATCCAAGTCACTCACCAATATAGAAAATATGGAACATCCTTTCTGATGTGCTTTCTTTAGCTACATGGCTGAGATATGTCTCAACTCAAGAGGCTCTTGAGATCCAAAAATCTCAACTGGACGTCCAAAATCATCAAGACAACTCATAATATTATCCTCACAATTCATTATAGCTTTATCCTCAGTTAACCAATTGATCCCTAGGATCACATCATATGACCCCAACGGTGCTACATATAGGTTAACTTGGGTTTGGAAATCAAGTAGCTCTAAATCTCTGAGATAGACATGAATCTACCCTCTTCTCTGCTCGATTTCCATATTGAACCATCCATGCATGTGACATATGACCAGGTCTAATAGATAACTCACCAACTACTTTAGGATCAATAAAGCATTCAGTAGCTCCTGTATCTATCAAAATGGAAACTGACTGAGCAAAAATCTTATGTGTCCTCTGAATAGGTGAAGCTTGAAAATCTACTTGACCGTTATCAACCGCTGCATGAATCTGGTGTTGCGGTGCTCGCCGATAATTTCCTCCTCGCTAACCTCCTGCACACTATGCAAAATTGGAGGCATAGTGATCTCCTTCACAGTTGTAACATCCACCTCATGGCCCTGGGTGATCACTTGTCCTATTCTTGGTATTAGAGAAGTTGATGTTATTATTATTCACTTTCCTATTTCAACCATAGTTTCCTTCTCCTTTTTCCTAAGATTTTTTCCTCTCTTAGTTTTTGTTGGAACTGTAAATTTTTGAAAAATTCATTAACCCTTCATGATTATTAATCTCCCAAAAGGGTTCATAATGCAGACATGAAAACCCTCACATAGCATTTTTTACCAAAATATGGTTTAAATTTTGTCATAAAGCCCCATAAATTTCATCTGGCATTGAAACATTAACATATGAAAATATCAACATAAGTTGATGCAGGTCTCATCAATGATACTATACATATCCTAAATGTATCGACAAGACATCAAGAGGGTCACACCAATAAATTTATACACCAAGAGAATGCGGGTTTGTATATCTTATCGGCAAGACAAAAGGTATTGGCATGATGATGTAAGTTCATATCGAGCTAAGTTACCTCTTTCCGATTGGAGTAAAGTAAAGTCTATCGGAGAGAGATTTCAAAACACTGCTCGAAACATTATTGGTCCTGTCGATAAAGCAAAGGGAGGACTCTCTCAGTGAGAAAAATGATTCTGGGGAGATTTCAGAAAGTCTTACCAACCCCTTAGGTTACACCGATAGAACTGAACATATGGAGATAAAGGGTGTCGAGAAGAGAACGCACATGGTCTCGCCGAAGAAAAAGTGTATCGGTGAGACATGTCACCACGACGAGATCTAAGAGACATCACAACGAGTATCATTCTTTCGGTAGGACAAATGCTTGGTCTCGGTGACATAAGTCAATAAATTGAACATCTCGGTGAGATGAAAAGCTTTTGGAGTAAGGTGAAGAACCATTGGCCCGATTCATTAAGTCTGGACGATAGTTGCTTCATCGAAGGTCATGGAGATATTAAAAGTAGAAAGAAATAAATTATCGGGGAGACTTGTGATGTCGGGGAAACTGCAAGACGTCTTAGCGGATGGGTGAAAGTTGAACAGGCAGATCGGCTAGAGATTTGAAATGTCTTGCCGATATGATCCCTGATGTGACAACAAGAATTTCAAAAAACTTGCAGCATTCATGTCTCAGTAATGACATTAATGGTGCCATGAAGCATAAAATATTTTGCATATTAGAGTATGCTCAATTGAAATCATTGTCTCACGGAATTGGCAACGAAGGAGAACAAGGGAACCGATAGAGAAATTAAGGAATTCACCTGGCTTGGATTTGCAAGAAAATTACAGTAAGTTTCTCATCCTCTCAGAATTCATAAAATTTGAATATGGAAGGCACTAGTTTAGGAAAACTAAAGGGAAGAAAACTTGAGGAGGGTAGTCAATCAAAAGAAAAGAAGCGAAAGATAGAATTGAAACCAGAGGGCACTGAGAGGAAATTAAATCAAGACCTCATAGACTAGTTACTTGGTTTTGGGCCTAAAGCTAGGCATTCTGCACAGCTCAAAGAGGAAGTTGACAAATTAGATGACAAATATAAATTTATAGGGGATATTTGGACTCCAATTAGAGGTTATGAGTTATTCAATTTCCATTATCACAGGAGAAATCACTTTGAGCCAGTATGCAATCCGTGGAGGCTCAATTTGGGAAAATTGGTGTGCCCTAATGTTTTTATTGACATCAAACTGGTAAAATTGTTGGCTAGACATTATGACCCTAAGAATAGAGCTATATGTGATTTGTTAGGGAATCTGTTGATACATGTGTCTGAAAATGCAATAGCTGAGGTTTTCAGGATGGAGGGAATATGCAATGAGAAAAGCATAAGTGAGGAGCTTGATAGTGAATTCAGAAGAATGGAAACCATATACAAATGATGGAGATTACCTCTGCATAGAATAAGGTGTCATGGAAAACCTACTCCGATGGATGAGAGTGAGGGACCACCATTTCATGTGGATCTCTTCGAACCCTATCTGAAGTACACCTATTTTTCATTACGACAGGTATTGGGGATGGAAGTCCTAGAGCATATCGTAGTTGTTCCCATGGCTATTGTTGTAGATATTCAATATCACAATTCCAAATCATTTGATTATGCTGCACATGTTTTTAAGGAGCTGGATGCAGGGTTGATAGTGATAAAGAATGGTGCTTTTGTTCTTCATCTCAAGAATTATTCACTATTGATGCACTTAGTGTTGTATTTTGGACAAGAGTTGGGTTTATGGTCCCAGGAGTTGAGGATTTCACAATCTGACAAGGAAGGTAGGCCATTGCCTATTCAACTATGGACTGTTGTTTGCGACAGCAGGTTTGCTAATTCAATCTTCTTGCATTTTGAGGAATTCTTTGTGAAACCCTTGTATAGATTTTTCAATCATCCTTATGATTATTCATTATCTGAAGAAGTAAAGAGGTTTCTTAAGCCTAGAGACTATAATGGACCAATCAACCACAATTCGGGGGATTGGTATTGCTTAGAGAATGCCACAATGATTAGGGTTTATGGTTTTGAGGATACACCATTCATTTTGCCTAGAGCTATCTCGGATAGAATTGCATACCTAGAAATTGTTAGGCAAATGGATTTCTCCAGTGTTATGAACTTAAGTTCATATGGGAAATGGGCCTTTATTCCCAGTACATTGTGTTCTGGTGATTTTACTGTATTAGCCGAGGAGGGTTACAATCTGATTTTGGATAAATTATTGCACTACAACATGAGAACAACACCAGCAAGAAAAAACTTTGATCTAGAGGGATATATCCAGTTTACCAAAAAAAAAGAAAAATTTGGAGGGTACCAGCATGTACCCTATAAATTTGATGACATAATCAGAAACCTGGAGGCAGAGGAAGCATAAATTGTGATTGAAAAACATGATCAAGAATTGCTAGATGTTGAGTTGTTATCCTCCATTAAAGCGATATCAGAAGTTGACAGGCCGCAAAGCTCATCTGGGAAGGTATCAAGAATGAAGACTCGGGATTATGCCTATGTTTCAAGAGAAACATATGTTGAAGAAACTATGGATGTAGATACGAGACATGAAGACTATAGGTCTTTTATATCAGATGATGAATTTGTAAAGACCTTGGAGTTTAAAACATTTTTATATAAGCAAAAAGGAAAAGAGATAAGGGGACTAGTTGACAATGTCACTCCAGGAAATGAAGATCTACTGTTAAAAAACTTAAAGGATGAGGTAGACAAAGAGATGACTACCATGACCCCTAAAAAGGGAAGAGAGATGATAGAGAAGGCAGGTGGTATGATTTTCCATGGTTTGGATCTAAATTCTGCATTAGTTTTTGATAGTTTCTTAAAAGATAACAATGCTACCCACAAGCTCATCATAGAGAAGGTGACAGAGGTATACAAAGGATCAAGATACAATCCTGATGATGAAACATTGATGATCTGGGTCTTGTATCATCCTCGTAAGAAATCAATTGTTATTGATATTGAGAAGGGATTTAGACATGTCATGACCCAGAAGGCTGGAGAGGTTGACCTTGTTGCAACTGCAAACATTGGGATAAATATAGCCAAGTTGAATAAAGCCCAAATCCAAGTATTGATCAGGGAGAGGGAGATGTATAAAATGAATAATGAGAGAATGATGAGAGAGAATGAATGCTTGAAAGACTTGTTAGGTGTTGTAACAGGGCCAACAAAGATGCTCACCCAAGGTGAGAGTTCATAGAAAAAGACCATTGGGAAGGGTCAACTGCATACTCTCAAGGGAAAATGGATGCACTTGCTACAATAATCAAAAGGAGGCCAGTCATTCTAACCACTTGGTTAAATAAACTCTGGGGAAAACATTCACAATATGTGGATGCAATAAAAAAGCATAGGAGAGTGGATAGCAGAATCTAGCAAAAAATTGAGGAATTGGAGCAAAAGGATACTCCTAGTAATGCGGAGATTGAAAATGCTAATTGTATCATGGATAGGCATAGGGATTTCTTTGAGGAATTACAAGGGGATGTGCAGGGGTTGACAGAAGCTGCCAAAGAAAGATTGACTAAGTTATGTGATGATGAAGGAAAATTGAAAGAAGTGAATACATGGGAAAGCGAATGTGAAATGATACTCCAAGAGATATTGAAGACAACCACTATGAAGGATGTAACATTGGATGAAGCATGTGAATAGAATGAGTGAATGATGATGATGGAGATTGTGATCCGTGATGCATTGGGAGATGCTAATACTCATGAGTGCCAAGATTATACGTAAATAATGTATGTCGTTCATCTGTGGCTTAATAAAAATTAGTTAATGATAAGCTTGTTAACATTTTTGGCTTAACACTCTTCGAAAAGGCACGTCCTTTTGCAAACTAATGTATAAATATCCATTGTTGGATAATAGAAAGGAGATAAGATATAGAATTAGAATAGGATATACTGTTGTAAGCATTACATTTTTAGAAATGATGACATTCAAGGAGACTATGTTGCATGTATGAATTTTGAAGGAGATAATGAAAGATTGTTGATTTAGTGGCTTCATTCTAGTATCAATTGTTTGTTGGATTCTTGCGATTATTTGATTGCCTCCTATCTAATGTTTCTTGGTTGTTTGAATTGAAATATCAAGTATATATTCAATTTATCAATACACATTTGTTGTTTCTATGTGATTTGGTTTATTGGATTCTTTAAAGAAGAATTAAAATTCCTTTCAATCAATTATAGTAGTTTGGGAATGTCATTTGGATCAATAAGAAGGATCAGATAATCAGATTTGATATTCTGCCTCAAGTAGGGTTTATCAATTACACTCTTGCATGTTTATACCAGTTGTAAACTCAAAATTATATGCCAAATAATTAGAGGACCTACTAGATAGAAACCATTCATTAAAAGCCTTCATTTGACTCTGTTACCCAGTAAGGCACTGGCCTACCTCATTTACATTACATTAGTTTTATTCATTTCATTTGACATCTCTTAATTGAACATATTAATTCATACTTTGATATTGCATATAAAAATTATACCAAAGTAGGATCATATCTTTCCATTGTTAAATTTCCATTTATGGATAGTTAGATCATGTAGGAAACATAAATTCAAAATCTGTGTTACTTATATAGGTGCGTCTGCCTAGGTTTAGCAAAGCCTTAAGAGTAGAGGATTCAACCATATTGGTTGGACTTGTCAGTTGACCAATAATGTAGTGAGAGTGTGGAAACCTCTTGTGGTTCATTCAACCGGCGTTTTTGAGACCTAAGAAATTGGTGACTTCGCTGGGGATAAAACTAAGAGAAGTCTAGTAATAGACAACCTTTCCATATAAAGTCAATTAAAAGAAAACCACAATCAAGATTTGAAAACTAACTTCGTTGGGTAAAATAACAAAATATTTTCTCACTTTCAGAAAAAGTGGGTGGCGACTCTAAATGAATAAAAACATTGAGACTGATAAAATAAAATATAAATCAGAAAAAAATCACCCTAGAGTTTAGACCATCATAGTATCTCACAACATGCAAGGAAGGATATCTCTGTACAAGGAGGGGGATGGTCCTGATGATAAAGGAAAGTCAAACTATGAAAACAATCAGGGCAAGAAAGTATTTAGTGACTTGGAAATAGCAACAAAAACAAAGCATCAAAGTTATTGTTGGAAACACATAATCCATATGATACACTTGCAAACGAAGAGAGCCCATCTAAAGAGCTTCAGACCCCTGAGGGGAAGAGAGATCCTTCCCACCGATTAGACCTTGAGAAAGCTAGCGAGCACATGGCTGAGTTTGAAGCTAGAAAAATAAGAGAGTTTGAATATGAGTAGAGAACAACACTCTACAAGGAAGGGCTTGAGTATGATGAAGCAACTAAAGAGAACCACGAACTCATGACAAAAAATGAAGAAGATACACAATGGGAGCAAATGAGGCAACATGCAAAAAAACTAAGGGTTGAATATGAACAACAACTTCAAGCAATGGAAGAATTAAGAAAGATGAAATTACACAAAGCTCAAATCAAAACATCAGTGGTTGATTCACCCAAATATACACCCCCCCATAAAAGCAACAACATGAAGCCATCAAATTCCCCTCAAGCCCACCGAAATCAGCCTAGAAATCAATATAGAAACACAAATGATCGACCAAAACACCAAAATATTCAGACACCTCCTCATTAGCAGTATGTGCCCCCACAAGGTCCACAATATATGGAAAATCATAACCCACTATACCAGCATCAACATTTCCAAAATCCCCCTCCACAATGCACAACCATGATTAGACAATTTGATCTTGCTGGATTTCAGATATACCCTTACCCCCTAGACAACAATTGGAGGAACTTAGTCCCTAAATTCATAGGAAGTAATGCAGTTACAGCTGAGGAACATCTGAGAAAATTTAAAGCAGTCATTCAGGACTTGGATATGCAGTATGAGGATGTACAAATGAGACTATTTATGATGTCACTGATTGAGGATGCTAGGGACTGGTTTAATAGTCTACCAATAGAATCCATTTATTCCATTCAAGTATTTCATGAAGAGTTTCTTTAGCAATATGGGAATCAGTGTGCATCAGGCTTTTCCTTGCACAAGTTAGTGACAATCCAAAAAAATCAGAATGAGTCAGCCTTTGATTTTAACTAGAGGTTTGTTAAATTATATAATAAAATACCTCAAGCATCCAAGTTGGTTGATCCTGCTGCGTTGAGTATCTATTTGAAATCCTTTGACCCCAAAATAGGATATGAATTAAGAAATAGAGGTCCTAGGAATCTAGCTAAATCCCAAAAGATAGCTTTAACTATTGAAAATAATAGGAAAGCTGCAGGGATGTTTTCTAAGAGGGAAAACCCTAGGGTTCCCCAATATGTTCCCCCAAATAGACATGAGAACACATATAGGAATGAGAGACCAAGGTTGCATGACATGCCTTATAATACCAATTGGAAGGATGAGAATCTGGTAGGTGATAGGCCAAGAAATAAGGAAACACTAGATCCACTAAAGAGAAAGGGAGCATATATGGTAGATAACAGTCCATGGTGCTCAGCCTGTTATGCACCACATTCCCCAGAACATTGTGTAACAATTCAGTCAATACTGGAGGAAGAAACATAGGAAGATAAT
The DNA here is from genome assembly GCA_007115665.2 of Sequoiadendron giganteum. Lineage (NCBI taxonomy): Eukaryota > Viridiplantae > Streptophyta > Pinopsida > Cupressales > Cupressaceae > Sequoiadendron > Sequoiadendron giganteum. The sequence continues at coordinate 578,425,960 of CM021109.1, forward strand.
GGTTGTGAAGACCAAAATGTCTACCTAACCTCTCACACGCTTAACTCTTTGGAGCAAGAATATGCATCTTCAGAGGAGGAAGGATATGAGTATAATGTTGATCACCAAAAATACATCCACATGACAGTGCAACATGTTTTCTCTGACCATGAAGCAAGTGATAAGGAGAAAAATCCCACTATTGCATCAGGTCAGACTAATAGATGCAATATAAGAAGACCAAGTGAAGAAGAGATTAAAACTTTGACAATTGCAGCAGTGGAGGAAGCCAGAAGCAAATATCATTTGAGAAACAGAATGGTGAATAAAGATGAGGGTGTCCCAAGGGGGATATTTATAAAAAGTAAAAAAGCATTAGATGAGACATCAAAAGGGACTGAGGATAAACAACTAGACAAAAGGGAACAGAGGGGATCTCCTAAGGAAAGAAGTAAAAAATTTCCCATCAAGAAGGGAAAAATAAGAGAACAAAGGAGAATGCATTGAACCTAAAAGGGCAATCAGAACTGAAGGTACATCCTTTGATTTTTTACAAGCTTTATCTCAATTGAAAATGTCTATCCCATTAATTGAAATGATGAAAATTAAGGAATATAGGGACAACACCATACAATTAATTTCTAATGGAAGTCAAAATATAAGCCCTGAAAACAAAGAGGTCTCTGAAATAAAGAATAAAAGGAAGGAGGTAAAAATCCCAGAGGCTTGCCTAATGAACACACCACAGATTGAACCATTCTTCACTAATCTACTCATAGGCAACAAACTAGTAAGAAACTACATGATAGACTCAGGTGCCTCCATGAATATCATGCCAGTAGGGGTGATGAAGCAGCTTGATTTGTGGATAGATGTGGAAGGAGGTAAATGCTATGCCATGGATAGTAGACCTATCCCAGTTGTGGGAATCATGAAAAATGTGGAAGTAAGATTAGCAACTTACCCACAAGCTGCTTACACTATCAAAATAACTGTTGTAGTTAGGGAAAATCATATATAAAACTAGAATAACAAGATATCAAAACCCTAACTAGCACAATAGAGTAGAAGCAAACATGAAAATCAAAACAAGAAAGCAAACCAAACCGATCTCCATGCTAGATTTGATTTATCTCCATTGCTCTTCTCCACCTGCATGAGAATGCAAGATTTTGAAGGTTTGATTGTTGATATGTTGATTGCTCATTTTCGCAGCATAATGATAAGATGAATATGATAGAAGAAAAATAGATAGATAGATAGATAAGAAGAAATTTTGGCAGAGTAAGGATGCTGAAAGAGATTCTCCAAATGACCTGTGAAAGGCTTGATTTATAGGAGAAGGCTGATTTGATTTGATGACCAAGATTAAAAGTCAAATTTGTGATATGTATGGCTAGGATTAAAAGTTTATTTTAGTGTCTATGACGCACATTAAGTGGATTATGACATGAAACCAAAATTAGGATGTGAGGAAATAAGTGGGATTTTATTCTTTATTTTGGAAGAAAAGATGCTTATGACGCACAATGAATGTGGCTAAAAATAAGATGTGAGTGGGAATCTCATAATTTAAATAATAAAATTATTTAAATTATTTATGCATGTGAAGAGTTGTAGTCATGTGATACATGTTGCAATGTGACAATAAGTGAGGGATTAATTCAAATATTTAATTTGAATTATTTTGAGACATGTGAAGGGGGAATTAATTAAATAAATGAGATTTACTTAATTAATTGGGAAGGTGATTACGTGAAATAAATGGGATAAGTGGGGTAATGTAATGACCTAGGGTAAAATTTTATAAGATGTTTTACAAGGTCATGTATTGACTAGGTAATGTTATAACATGGACAATTTTGGGTGTCTACATTTTGCCCCTCTTTGAGATGATGTTTGAGATGGTGAAATTTATGTCGAGTAACATCATTTCAAAGAAGCTAAGGTATGGATAGATGAAAAAAAGATGATGCCCCAACCACTTGAAGAAGTGAGGAGTATGATGAATGAAGGAAAGGGATGATAGAAGAATATGATGATGCAAAAGATATGAAGAAATGGGATGATGATATAGAATATGATAATGATGATGATGCCCCCTTGAGAGGATAGGCGGGTTACATAAACATGGATATTCTCTCGAAATGAATGAAATGATAAAAGAGGGATAAGAGGAATGATACAAGATAAGAAGTAGATGAAAAAGAAAAATGACACGCTATGCTGCAATAAAGTGAGCAATCATATGTTTGATATAGCACTAGACATTATGCACCAAGGTATAAAGGACCAAGGTGACGATGTGTCTCGTGCCCCAATATAATACAACCTTGTCTAGATACAAGATATGAATATTAGCTAGGAGTGATTTAGATTTGAAGCAAATGCAAATTGAAATGATAAAACACACAAGCAATCATGCACCAATGATACAAAAACAAACAAGGTATTGCCCCTGTCAAGCTATAAATCGATGATTAATTGATTGATTGATGATGATGATAGTGTTGTCATTGCGGGGAATGATATATCCCTAGATCAACATGAGGATGATTGATTGATTGATTGATGATGATGATAGTGTTGTCATTGTGGGGAATGATATATCCCTAGATCAACAAAAAGATGATTGATTGATTGATTGGGTTTACAACAAGATTAGGATCAAGACCAAATGATGTGATTGGATAATTTGACAAGATTGATTAGCTTTGTGGTATGGATTAAGGATTGATTTGCATTTGGATTATTTCTTGGAATGATTGAAGATGCTAGATTTGAAGATTTGGATGATGATTGATGAATTAAATTGAGGATGGATTTACTTGGAATGATTTTTATAGATTGGATTGATGAAGAAATGATTTAATTTGATGATAATGATTGGATTGATTAGATGAAGTGATGTGATTGAATAATTTGGCAAGATTGATTAGCTTCGTTGGTATGGATTAAGGATTGACTTGCATTTGGATTATTGCTTGGAAGGATTGAAGATGCTAGATTTGAAGATTTGGATGATGATTGATGAATTAAATTGAGGCTTGATTTACTTGGAATGATTTTGATTGATTGGATTGATGAAGAGATGATTTAATTTGATGATAATGATTGGATTGATTAGACAAAGTGATGTGATTGAATAATTTGATGAATAAATTGATTTCAAGAAGTTGAATTGATTTGAAGAAGTGATTTGGTTTGATTTTATTGCTTGGATTCTTGAAATGTTTTGATTTTTTTATAGATTTTTTCAAAATGTTTGGATTTTTTTGGATTTTTGGAATATTTGATTTTTTTGGATTTTTAATTTTTTTGGATTTTCGAAATGTTTTGTTTTTTTTGGATCTTTGGAATATTTGATTTTTTTTGGATTTTTGGCCTATGTGATTTTTTTGGATTTTTGAAATGTTTTGAGATGTCAATGGATGACAATTTGGGTAGCCTTTGTGCTAGATACCAATGACAAGGGAAAACCAAGTCTAGGTGCAAGGATATAGATGTGATTGATGGATGAAAGGGTGGGTGATAGGATAAGGGACAAAAGGCTCATGATATATGGATGGATAAAAAATGATAGGATGTATGCATGATAAGAGGGCAGGGATGTGATCTCCAAAGACTATGTCGCATAGGAATAACATGCCCCATTCTAGGTACAATACTTAGGATTATTCATGACAAAGCTTATGACACTAGGATAATGATAGGCTTGTTTGGAAGGATGAGGTATATCAAAAGATATCCAAAGCATGTTTCAACATTTTGCCCCATATTTTTATCAAGATCAAAAAGAGGAAGAGAGGATGAATGGACTCAATATGATAAGTATATGGGTATGATAGATAAATATGGTAGGTAGGATGGACATGATATGATAAGAAATGACATGATAGGATAGATAGTGCAGATGAGACAAAGTTCCCCCAAGTGTAAGTGACATAGAAGATAAACCTACACATGACGCCTGTTTGCCAGGTTTTCATCATGGTACTTATCCAGGGCGCCTTTTTACCAGGTTTTCACCATTGGATGAAGGGATTTCTCTTTCTCTTTTTACTTTTTTTTTTTGGATTTTTGGATAAGAGAAGGGGAATATGGATAGGAGGGACTCAAGTTTCTAGTTCCATGAAAGATGATAGTCCCATTAGAGATGGATGTCATTGCATGGACCATGTCAAATGTCATTATGCTCATAGATGTTGGTATGGGATGACATGAAAGGGAGATGGAGTAGGTAGATGATGGATTATGATGTGGATTATGGAGGAATTGGTGGATTATGATGTGGATTATCTAGGGAAGAGGGATGGGAGGCTTAGCCAAAAGCATGGACCATATGAATGTGATGGGGGAGATATGTAGGATAATGAGTGAAGGGTGAGGATATGGAGGTATGTGGAATCGTTGTGAAATGGAAGGGAACCATGACCAATGGTTGCACACATTGTGATAAACGTTGAAACTTTTGATGTGGAGGGGGTGTAGGAAGCAATGGAGATGGTTGCTTAGGAGATGGGTGATGAAGTGCTTTAAGTACCCACATAGATTTAGTATTTTTATGACTTTTATTTTTCTTGTGGGATGGAATATGAGATTCTTGAATAGAGTGGGAATGTGAGGTGGAAGTGGATGGTTGGAATTTTTGAGATTTAGATGCATCATTTGACTTGTTTTCTTTTTTCTTAGGTACCCAAACCATTTTGTTTTTAGACTTTTCTTTTGAAAGTATGATCTTATATTGCTTTTTTGATGGATTTTTCTTTGGTTCTTTGCTTTTGTATTCTAGGGCATGGGGACCCTTCATATTTTTTGTTTTATAGATAGAGGCATCAAAATGTTTGCTTTTGAATCCCATGGGTATGGTGGAATGAGTGAAAGCTTCATGTTTAGACAATGTGTGCATTGATTGGTCATGATTAGTATTTTTAGAGGATTTATGGATAGGTGGATAAGGGGATTGGATAATGGGGATATTAGGTGTTGGTAGTATTGGAGGTAGATTAGATGGATGGATATTAGGAGTTGGAAGAAATGGTGGCAAAGTTGATGGTGGAAGGTGTATGGTCACATGTTTTTTGACATTTGTAGGATGATGGATGAGGGATGGCAACATATGCTTTTGGCATATGATAGGATTTATGGTGGAAAGAGAACTTGTGATGGATGGAGGAAGTACCAACATCTTTAGATTGGTGTCCTTGGGGTGTATATCCAAGGCCATAAGAGTGTGGAGGGACCTTGACATGGATTGGCTCCAAAATACCTTGTTCATGAAGGCCTAAACCTTTACCTTGGTAGTTCATGTTTTGAAGCATACGATAGACAATGGGACTAGGTGTGTTTTGGACACTAGACTTGAGTTCATTATTAGATGAAGAAGGTGAAGTGGATAAAGGTTTTTGTTGTTCTAAGGAGGAACATTCATGAATAAAGATGGATAGACCAATAGGACATGTTGGTGGATTTGAAATGGGGTTAATAGTGGATGTGGAAGGATCATTAGGATCTTGATTATGTTCATTTAGATCCACACTATTGGTTTGATCTTCTATATTTACTTGGGAGGCATGTGTCTCATCATGACAAGTGGATAATGCGGGATAATGGATAGGACTAGGTAGGGGGTCTATAGGAGAAATGGAGGTTTCTTGCTCATGGATAGGTGAAGTGATAGGCTCTTGACTATGGAATGCATAGAGTTGGCTGAGAGGGTCATCATGGCCTTCTTGATCATAGGTAGGATCTATATCATAGAGGGAAACTTCATCATGAATATGAACAAGTCTGTTATGAGTGGGATCATTAGAAGGGCCTAGATTTTGATTAAAACGAGAGGTTAATGTTTCCTCATGCTTAGGATAATGCTCTTGACATATTTCTTGGATTTGAGTGGAAATGGAAGTGGAAGGCTCTAGAATAGGCTTGGTATGCTCTTTATGATCAACAACATGAAGGAGGGATTGAATTTGACTTAGACATATAAGATCAATAGGTTGTGTACCACATGATGGAGTTGGAAGAATAAGCATAGCATTCAAAAGTTCATTGGTAAGCTCATTATTGGGTGCTTGATATGGAGATGGTCTATTTCATGCTAGTAGTCTTTGGAGAAAATCATTAAACGATCCTTTGGTTGATGGATTATTGCTTGAGAAGCTGGATGGTGGTGTTGGTGTAGGACTAGTATGCTTTGAAATAGGCATTTTATTAAATGGTGATGGAGGACTAGTAGATGGAATGGTGTATGATTCCAAAATTATTGTGGTATTTCCCTTGTCAAAAGTATTATTAAGGTGACCTAAGATTTCTATAAAGTTTTCATCATCACTAAGATCTACAAAATTCTCATCATCACTAGGAGCAAAGTTTGACCCACCTTGGAGGATATATGGTTTTGGATTATCTTCATGATTGGGTGAAGGGGCTCCTCGAAGTATGACCTTGGGCTTGTGACTAGAATTGTTAAGGATTAGGACCATTTTAGCAAGTGTTTGACTAGGATTAGGGTGATGATGATGATGAAATGATTAGATTGAATGACTTGGATTGATTAGGATGAAATTGATTTGAATGTGATTAGAAAAAAGGATGATTAGGATGATTAGAATGATATGTTTATGTGTTGGTGTTTATAGATTGATATGGCAATTTTCAAACAAATGATTACACATGTACACACATGAATCACACATGCAAGACACATAATCAAGTTTGAATTTGAAATTATGAATGTGATGATTAAACATGCACTTGAAGAAGACACATCAACAAGTCCTAGAACTAGTCAAGTGGGTATGGCCAATTAGGTCTTAAGCTAGGATGCACGAGGTTGACTAGGGATAATTTGAAAGAAAAATCCTACCACACAGCTGGGAGAAAGGGGTAACCCACCCTTCACTTTCACTTCCCAAAGGTATAAAGTTCTTTGGGGCTTAGCCAAGAGTGATAAGATTTTAACTCTTAAAGAAGTGTGTCTTTCGATTCAAACTTTGATTGAGGTCATCCCTAGGGGTGATGAAATCCCCTAGTAGGCCTCCTATGAAGGGTTTGACAAAAGCGAACCAAGTGAGGTGTTCTTGATCACACACACATTTGATTCACACTAGCAGTTGTGAATTTCCCTTTAGAAAATTGAAATGTGTGTAAAACAGTTCAAACACTTATTATTTTTAAACCCAAAGTCAAAATGTGTGATGGAAGACAATGGTTATTTTTAAACCCAATTTTAAAGTGTGATTGCAAAAAAGATGTTTGTTTTAAAGCCCCAAATTGTAGTGTTTTGCAAACAAGATTGATTGATCAAATGAGAGATAAAGATAATAGAATGAGTGCACCCGAAAGTTTTCACTTTCCAATTTGATGTGTGTGAATGGTATTACTGCTACTATAGCTCCTTATGATCACCTGCAAAATAAAAAAATGATATTAGAATGCAGCCAAAACAAAAAGTTCATCAAGAAATTTCAATTTCAGATACATGTTTTTATCATAACCAAATTAGATTCGATTATTTGAAGATGTTATTGATCTGAAAAATAAAAACTCAAAGAAACAACCTCTACTAATTTTCTGAGAGCTTTCCAAAAATGTAAAGAAGTTAGAAAAATTCTCTATTGTGCACTCAAAAACGTGGATTTGTGAAAAACATACAAAAACTAAAGATCGGCTTATTTAGAACTTCATTTAAAATCAAAATCAAATCTGTTAAAAACAAACCCCTATTAAAATTGCAAGATATTTCTAAAAATGTAAATGTTGTTGAAAAATTCATTCATTTGCGTCCAAAAAGACAATTTTATGAAAAAATATAAAATCATCATAACTCGTACAAAAATCGTGATAAACCCTCAATGTTTTTACTGTAGCCTCTTGAGATGATTTATAAGCTTTTGTGAATATATTGTATAAAAATGTATAGCCGTTTGGAATATATGATGAAATTTGTAAAACTTGAGGTTTTGTCTAAAAACTGGCAGATCTGCAATAAAAAGTTAATAAAACCTGCAAAAAAGAAAGTTAGATCCAAGGATTCACATCAGGTTCACCAAATGTAGTTAGGGAAAATCATATATAAAACTAGAATAACAAGATATCAAAACCCTAACTAGCACAATAGAGTAGAAACAAGCATGAAAATCAAAACAAGAAAGCAAAGCAAACCGATCTCCACACTAGATTTGATTTATCTCCATTGCTCTTCTCCACCTACATGAGAATGCAAGATTTTGAAGGTTTGATTGTTGATATGTTGATTGCTCATTTTCGTAGCATAATGATAAGATGCATATGATAGAAGAAAAATAGATAGATAGATAGATAAGAAGAAATTTTGGCAGAGTAAGGATGTTGAAAGAGATTCTCCAAATGACCTATGAAAGACTTGATTTATAGGAGAAGGCTGATTTGATTCGATGGCCAAGATTAAAAGTCAAATTTGTGATATGTATGGCTAGGATTAAAAGTTTATTTTAGTGTCTATGACGCACATTAAGTGGATTATGACATGAGACCAAAATTAGGATGTGAGGAAATAAGTGGGATTTTATTCTTTATTTTGGAAGAAAAGATGCTTATGACGCACAATGAATGTGGCTAAAAATAAGATGTGAGTGGGAATCTCATAATTTAAATAATAAAATTATTTAAATTATTTATGCATGTGAAGAGTTGTAGTCATGTGATACATGTTGCAATGTGATAATAAGTGAGGGATTAATTCAAATATTTAATTTGAATTATTTTGAGACATGTGAAGGGGGAATTAATTAAATAAATGAGATTTACTTAATTAATTAGGAAGGTGATTAAGTGAAATAAATGGGATAAGTGGGATAATGTAATGACCTAGGGTAAAATTTTACAAGATGTTTTACAAGGTCATGTATTGACTAGGTAATGTTATGATATGGACAATTTTGAGTGTCTACAATTGTAATTGACACACCTCCCCAGTTTGGAATGATTATGTCGAGATAGTGGACTGCAGCAGTGGGAGGCAATGTACAATTTGACTTATCATATGCCACCATACCAGTGAATGGAGAAGAGGTAAAATTATATAGGGAACCTAGAATTAATTGAATTGTTGAATATACATCTCAAGAGCCACTTAATTGTTTCTATGATGCTGATTTGGGGAGCTTTAGAGTGGAACTATCTCAACCTGAATTGGTAAGCAAAGATCCAATTGATCAGAATATTTTTAAAATCAACAAGGAATATGGAAAATGTACTTTGATGGAGCTTGTAGCCAAGAAGGAAATGGAGCTGGGATAGTTTTTATATCTCCTGATGGTTCAACTTACAAATATTCATTTTTGTTAGCATTTGAATGTAAAAACAATGTAGTGGAATATGAAACATTGTTGACTGGATTGAATTTAGCTGTTAAACACAAGATCAAAATCTTAACAATTTTTGGAGATTCGGAACTGGTTGTATCTCAGATCAGATCAAAATATGTAGCGAAAAATAAAAGACTGAAGCAGTACAAAAATGCAATATGGGATACAATTGAACTATTTGATGCTTTCTCCATTGATTGGGTGGACAGAGCAAAAAATATAATGGCAGATTTCTTGGAAAATGTAGCACTAAAACAAGATGATATCATGTTGGCAGGAGTGTCCCAAGTAGAATTCAAAACAAGACCTGTAGTACCTGACAATGTATATAGTTGGTAGGTTTTTAATGACATTGATCTCTTGAAATTCCTTCAATGTATAGACCAGTATGAGGCTCAGGAAATTGATTTCAATGCCTTTGTGGAAGAAATAAATGAAGAAGAGATAGTATTTGGAAAGAAGGTCTTGCAACTTAGGACTAATAAACTTCCCAAGGGGTTGGTAGCATTGGAAAGAGTATACGATGGAAGTGATCGATCCCTTATGAAATAGACACTAGTCAAAAGGGAAGATATTGAAGAAATAAACTTGGGAACAGAACTATCACCAAGGAAGGTGTATTTAGGAAGAAGATAAGCCATACTATCTGAAGAATGCTGATTTCATTGTTAAGAAAGTATAAACATGTGTTCGCATGGTCTTACGAAGACCTCAAGGCATATAGGGAGGATTTATTTCAGCATGAAATTCCATTGAAAGTAGATGCAAAACCATTTAGATAGAACCAAAGGCCCATTAACCCCACTCTGGAACCAAAAATGTAGGAAGAATTGACCAAGCTTAGAGATGGAGGTATCATCAGACCTGTGAGGAACTCAACATGGGTGTCAAACCTTGTTCCTATTAGAAAGCAAAATGGAGATATAAGATTGTGTGTGGATTTCAGAAATCTAAATGTAGCATCTCTCAAAGACAACTACCCTTTGCCTAACATGGAGCTATACTACATAAAGTGACTGGGTGTGAGTTACTTTCTATGATGGATGGATTTTCTGGTCATAACCAAGTTAAAGTCAAGGAATGTGAGTAGTACAAAATAGCTTTCACAACCCCATGGGGAACATATGTTTATGTGAGAATTCCTTTTGGTCTCACAAATGCAAGAGTGACCTTCCAAAGAGCTATGGACTTAGCATTTGTAGACCTGATAAATGCTATAATGGTGGTTTATCAAGATGACCTTACAACTTACTCAAAAAGGGTTGAAGATCATGTAGAACATCTTGAAAAAATATTCATTAAAGCTTTAGAATATGGCATTAGTTTGAATCCTAAGAAATGTTACTTTGTTGTTACAGAAGTAAAACTCTTAGGACACATTGTATCAAAAGAGGGAGTTAGGATAGATCCTGAGAGAGTTGAGGCTATAGATAAGGTTCTTATCCCTAAAAATGTGAAAGCCATCCAATCATTCTTTAGGCAGATTAATTTTGTTAGGAGGTTTGTGTCCAACTTTGCTGAAATTGTCAAACCCATATCTAAAATGCTAAAGAAAGGACAAAAAATTGAATGGACCCCAGAAGCATTACAAGCCTTTGTATCCATTAAAAGAGCCATTAAGGAAGCCCCTGTCCTCAAATCTCCTAATTTCACAAAACCTTTCGAAATATTTTCATTTTCTTCTTTGCATACAATAGTTGTTGTCATGTTACAGAAAAATGATGATGGTCATGAGCAACCTGTGTCTTTCTTTAGTAAATATTTACAGGGGTTAGAGTTGAAGTATGACATAATGGAGAAACAAGCTTTTGCACTGGTAAAAGCCACTAAAGCTTTTAGACCATATCTTGTTGGGGCCAAAGTGATTTCTTATGTCCCTCACTCAGCAGTCAAAGACATCTTGACACAATCAGAAGTGACAGGGAAGAGGTACAAGTGGATTAACAAAATTCAAGAATTTGATATGGAAATACAGATTACTAAATTGATAAGAGGCCAAGGATTGGCCAGATTAATGGTAGAAACAAACATTGAGGCAAATCAAATCTGTAATGTACAAGAAGAAGGAAATGCAATTGCAAGTATTGAACATACACCCTGGTACACAGAAATCATGCATTACCTTAGGAACACAAAATGCCTAGAAGGATTCAATCATAACTAGAAAAGAACTTTAAAATTGTAGGATTCTAAATATGTATTTATAGAAGGTGATTTATTTTGGAAAAACAGTGATGGAATGTTGTTGTTATGTTTGGATGAGTCACAACCTAATCATGTTCTAAAAGAAATGCATGAAGGAGTCTATGGAGGGCATTATTCAGTAAAAACAACTGCACATAAAATCCTCAGGGTAAGTTATTACTAGCCAAAAATTTTTAATGATTCATTTTCATATGTAAGAAAGTGTGAAGCATGCCAAAAGTTCTCAAGGAAAATGAAGTATCAGGAAGCTCTACCACTCAGACCTATGCAAGTTGAAGCCCCTTTTCATCAGTGGGGGATTGATTTCATTGGGGAAATACAAGATAAATTGAGTGGAGGACATAGGTGGATACTAGTGGCCATTGATTACTTCACCAAATGATTGGAGGAAATCCCAACCAAGAAAGCAACAAGTAAATTTGTAATCAACTTTTTAATGGATAACATTATTACCAGATTCGGTACACCATTGAGAGTGATTATAGATAATGGCATGCGTTTTAGGTCTGATGAGTTCAAAGAGTTTTGTAGGACATATGACATCAATGTTTCTTATTCTACCCCATATCATCCACAAGCCAATGGTCAAGCAAAATCTAGCAACAAGAGTCTTTTAGAAATCATAAAAAGGATACTTAGTAAAAACAAAAAATCTTGGGATTCAAAGTTAAGATTGGATGTATGGGTAGACAAGATTACTAATAAAAAGGCAATTGGAAAATCCCCATATGAATTAGTAAATGGAACACAAGCTAGGATTCCTTTACAAAATTTATTACCAGTTTACAGATTTATCCTTCAAGAAGATATAGATGTTCCAGAACCAATGGAGAAGAGAATGGAGCAACTTGTAGAGCTTGATGAAATAAGAATAATAGCTCAAAATCAGAACATGAAATTGCAAGCACAAATGAAGTATTTTTTCGATAAAAAAGCAAAGGATAGAAAATTTGAAAATGATGATCTGGTATTGATGTGGAATGCTAGATGCCAGGAGAAAGGAAAGAATGGAAAATTTGAGGCCTTGTGGTTAGGACATTTTGTTATTGTTGGTAAGCAAGGAGACGACTCATATTATCTGCAAAATATGAGTGCTGAAGAACAAGAGTTGCATGTACATGGGAAATTTCTAAAAAAAAAATTCTCTTAAGAGTCACAGAGGATCAAGGGTTGCCAGTGCATGGACATCTCTTAAAGAAAACTTCTCATAAACTTTCCATGCACAGTAGTATAGGAAATAAAGGATACAGGAAATTGCTAGTACATGGACAATCTTGGAAATCCTATTTTGATCTTTTATCCATGTATAGTAGTTTAGAATTATTTTCCATCTCCACTTGCCTTCATCCATAATGTTTGGTCTACTCACCCAGAGATCTGGATCCTTGCAATGATCTCACAATCATTCATCCCCAAATGGATCCATTGTTAGAACTGTGAAATTTTGACAAATTCATTAACCCTTCATGATTATTAATCTCCCAAAAGGGTTCATAATGCAGACATGAAAACCCTCACATAGCATTTTTTACCAAAATCTGGTTTAAATTTTGTCATAAATCCCGATAAATTTCATCTGGCATTGAAACATTAACATATGAAAATATCAGCATAAGTTGATGTAGGTCTCATCAATGATACTATAGATATCCTAAATTTATCGACAAGACATCAGGAGGGTCACAGCGATAAATTTATACACCAAGAGAATGCGGGTTTGTATATCTTATCGGCAAGACAAAAGGTATCGGCATGACGATATAAGGTCATATTGAGCTAAGTTACCTTTTGCTAATTGGAGTAAAGTAAAGTCTATCAGAGAGACTTTGGTCATTAGAGAGAGATTTCAAAACACTTCCCAAAATGTTATTGGTCATGCCGATAAAGCAAAGGGAGGACTCACTCGGTGAGACAAATGATGCCGGGGAGAGTTCAGAAAGTCTTACCGACCCCTCGGGTTACACCGATAGAACTGAGCATACAAAGATTAAGGGTGTCAAGAAGACAACACGCATGGTCTCACCAAAGAAAAAGCGTATTGGTGAGACATGTCACTGTGGGGATATCTAAGAGACATCATGACGAGTATCATTCTATCGGCATGACAAATGCTTGGTCTTGGCAACATAAGTCAATAAAGTGAACATCTTGGTGAGACGAAAAGCTTTTGTAGTAAGGTGAAGAACTGTTGGCCCAATTCATTAAGTTTGGGCGATAGTTGCTTTGGAAAAGGTCATGGCGATATTAAAAGGAGAAATAAAGAAATTATCGGGGAGACTTGTGATGTCAGGGAAATTGCAAGACGTCTTAGCGGATGGGAGACTTGTGATTTTTAGGATGGAGGGAATATGCAGTGAGAAAATCATAAGTGAGGAGCTCGATAGTGAATTCAGAAGAATGGACACCTTATACAAAGGATGGAGATTACCCCTACACAAAATAAGGTGTCATGGAAAACCTACTCCAATGGATTATAGTGAGGGATCACCATTTCATGTGGATCTCTTTGAACCCTATCTAAAGTACACCTATTTTTCAGTAGGACAGGTATTGGGGATGGAAGTCCCAGAGCATATGGCAATTGTGCCCATGGTGATTGCTGCAGATATTCAGTATCACAATTCTAGACCATTTGATTATGCTGCACATGTTTTTAAGGAGCTGAATGCAGGGTTGATAGCGATAAAGAATGGTGCTTTTGTTCTCCATCTCAGGAATTATTCACTGTTGATGCACTTAGTGTTGTATTTTGGAAAATATTTGGGTTTATGGCCCCAGGAGTTGAGGATTTCACAATTTGACAAGGAAGGTAGGCCATTCCCTATTCAATTATGGACTGTTGTTTGGGACAGCAGGTTTACTAATTCAAACTTCTTGCATTTGGAAGAATTCTTTGTGAAAACCTTGTATAGATTTTTCAATCATCCTTGTGATTATTCTTTATCTAAAGAAGTATAGAGGTTTCTTAGGCCTAGAGACTATAATGGACCAATCAATGACAACTGGGGAGATTGATATTGCTTAGAGAATGCCACAATGATTAGGGTTTATGGTTTTGAGGATACACCATTCATTTTTCCTAGAACTGTCCCGGATAGAATTGCATACCTAGAAATTGTTAGGAAAATGGATTTCTCTAGTGTTATGAACTTTAGTTCATATGGGAAACATGCCTTTATGCCTAGTACATTGTGTTTTGGTGATTTTACTGTATTAGCCAAGGAGGGTTACAATATGATTTTGGATAAATTATTGCACTACAACATGAGAAGAGCACCAACAAGAAAGAACTTTGATCAAGAGGGATATATCCACTCTGCCAGACAAAAAATAAATTTTGGAGGGTACCAGCATGTACCCTATAAATCTAATGACATAATCAGAAACCTGGAGGCAGAGGAAGCATAAATTGTGATTGAAAAACATGATCAGGAATTGCTGGATGTTGAGTTGTTATCCTCCATTAAAGGGATATAAGAAGTTGACAGGTGTGAACCCCTAAACCTGCAATTGTACAAGAGGAACAAAACACATTAGGTTTTTAGATCAAATGCATGCAAACATGAGGGATTCCCCATGAAATCCATTTATTTAAGCTAAAATTTAGGAACATGAAGAACACAAAACAAGAAATTAAACTAAATCCTAATTAAGCCAATAGATTGATGATCCCATGGGGGAATTGGCCCTTTCCCAATTCCTAAGCTGAAATGTGGATTGATTGAGCAATGGTCAAATCTCCAAAGAGATTTGAGCATAACCTTGTTTCAATTTATGAAAATGGTGAATGATTGAGTGCAATGGGCGAAATTGGCTCTCAATGTGAAGAGAGTAACTTTGCATGAAGATTGTGGATGATGATGGATTTGAGCATAGTAAGTCTACTCAAATTGTGGATGATTGAATGAGAGGAAGAATCTCTCATTTATAGATTTCCAAAATGGAAGAGAGAGTGAAAATAAGCAATGTGGGATCATTCAACATCCAATGGCCAAGTGCCACTTGTCAAGATGTGAATGGTTGAGGAATGAGCACATTTTGGTCAATGTGCATGATAAATACCATTGGATTCAAATTTGAATTTTGAATGTGACATGTGAGAGGGAAAGAGAAATAGAGTTAATGTCACTTGGCTCAATGCACAAGGACATGTAAGAGGCCTTCAATGCCTTGTTGGAAGGATTAAGTCCATTTGAATTTGAATTCAAATTGAAGGAATATTCCTTTTTGATGCTTTGTGAGGGAAAATAGAGAATCAAATAAATCAAAGTAATTGATTTATTGTGCAAGTTGCATTCTCTAGAGGATTTTAGTGAGAGGGATTAACTTAAACAAAGTTTTGATTAATTTAATGAAGAATTAGATGATGTGACAATTTAGGCTTAAATTTATGAATTGATTTAAGTCAAGAATTGAGAGGAAAAGATTATTAAATAAATGATTTGATTTATTTAACCAAAGAGGAATATGTTAGATTAAATCAAATAAGGTTTAATTAATTTAATTTAATAGGAGGACTTTAGAAATTTCAATCAAATAAAATGAATTATTTAATTAAACAGAAATGTAAGTTTAATTAGATTAAATTAATTAATCTAATCAGAGGAGGTGCTAGACCTAATCAGATGAATAATGATTCATTAGATTAAGAGATAGAATTGTGATAAAATGTTGAGAGTGTGATTCCAGAGGAAATCATGTTAGTGATCAGGATCAAGTGTGCCGAACCAAAAATGTACATTTTCCATGTCTACAACAATCCACAAAGCTCATCTGGGAAGGTATCAAGGATGAAGACTCACGATTATGCCTATGTTGCCAGAGAAATAGATTTTGAAGAAACTATGGATGTAGATACAAGACATGAAGACAATAGGTCTTTTATATTAGATGATGAATTTGTAAAGACCTCAGAGTTTAAAACATTTTTATATAAGCAAAAAGGAAAAGAGATAAGGGGACTAGTTGACAATGTCACTCCAGGAAATGAAGATCAACTGTTTAAAAACTTAAAGGATGAGGTAGAAAAACAGATGACTACCATGACCCCTGAAAAGGGAAGAGAGATGATAGAGAAGGCAGGTGTTATGATTTTCCCTGGTTTGGATCTAAATTCTGCATTAGTTTTTGATAGTTTCTTAAAAGATAACAATGCTACCCACAAGCTCAGCATAGAGAAGGTGACAAAGATATACACAGGGTCAAGATGCAATCCTGATGATCTGGGTCTTGTATCCTCATCACAAGAAATCAATTGTTATTGATACTGAGAATGAATTTAGACATGTCATGACCCTGAAGGCTGGAGAGGTTGACCCTGTTGCAACTGCAAACATTGGGATAAATATAGCCAAGTTGAATAAAGCCCAAATCCAAGCATTGATCAGGGAGAGGGATATGTATAAAATGAATAATGAGAGAATATTGAGAGAGAATGAATGCCTGAAAGACTTGGTAGGTGTTATAACAGGGCCAAAAAAGATGCTTACCCAAGGTGAGAGTTTACAGAAAAAAGACCATTGGGAAGGGTCAACTGCATACTCTCAAGGGAAAATGGATGCACTTGCTGCAATAATCAAAATGAGGTAGGTCATTTTAACCACTTGGTTAAATAAACTCTGGGGAAAAAATTCACAATATGTGGATGCAATAAAAGAGCACAAGAGAGTGGATAGCAGAATCTAGGAAAAAATTGAGGAATTGGAGCAAAAGGATACTCCTAGTAATGTAGAGATTGAAAATGCAAATTGTATCATGGATAGGCATAGGGATTTCTTTGAGGAATTACAAGGGGATGTGCAGGGGTTAACAGAAGCTACCGAAGATAGATTGACTAAGCTATGTGATGATGAAGGAAAATTGAAAGAAGTGAATACATGGAAAAGCGAATGTGAAACGATACTCCAAGAGATATTGAAGACAACCACTACGAAGGACGTAATGTTGGATGAAGCATGTGAACAGAACAAGCAATGATGATGATGGAGATTGTGATCCGTGATGCGTTGGGAGATGCTGATACTCATGAGTGCCAAGATTATATAGAACATATGTTTTCCATTCATCTATGGCTTAATAAAAATTAGTTAATGATAATCTTGTTAACATTTTGTGCTTAAGAATTTTTGAAAAGGCACGTCATTTTGCAAACTAATGTATAAATATCCATTGTTGGATAATAGAAAGGAGATAAGATATATAATTAGAATAGGATATACTTCTATAAGCATTAAATTTTTAGAAATGATGACATTCAAGGAGACTATGTTGCATGTATGAATTTTGAAGGAGATAATGAAAGATTGTTGATTTAGTGGCTTCATTCTGGTATCAATTGTTTGTTGGATTCTTGCGATTATTTGATTGTGTCCAATCTAATGTTTCTTGGTTGTTTGAATTGAAGTATCAATTATATATTCAATTCATCAGTACACATTTGTTGTTTCTATGTGATTTGGTTTATTGGATTCTTTAAAGAAGAATTAAAATTCCTTTCAATCAATTACAGTAATATGAGAATGTCATTTGGATCAATAAGAAGGATCAGATAATCAGATTTGATATTCTGCCTCAAGTAGGGTTTATCAATTACACTCTTGCATGTTTATACCAGTTGTAAACTCAAAATTATATGCCAAACAATTAGAGGACCTGCTAGATAGAAACCATTCATTAAAAGCTATCATTTGACTTTGTTACCCAATAAGGGACTAGTCTCCCTCATTTACATTACATTAGTTTTATTCATTTCATTTGACATCTCTTAATTGAACATATTAATCCATACCTTGATATTGCATATACAATTTATACCAAAGTAGGATCATATCTTTCCACTGTTAAATTGCCATTTGTGAATAGTTAGATCAAGTAGGAAACATAAATTCAAAATCTGTGTTACTTATATAGGTGTGCTCGCCTAGGTTTAGCAAAGCCTTAAGAGTAGAGGGTTCAACCATATTGGTTGGCCTTTTTAGCTGACCAATAATGTAGTGAGGGTGTGGCAACCTCTCGTGGTTCATTCAACCAGCGTTTTTGAGACCCAACAGGTTCCTTATCTGTTGATTGTCAATACCCTTCTGGTTATTACTGTTTTGGAACTTCCTATTTCCAAATCCAGATTTAGAATTCACATTCTTTATGTAGTTTTCTACCTGTTGCAACTTCTTTTCTTGTTTTTTGGCCTTCTCAAAGAACTCATCCATAGTAAGTGGATTATGAATATCCACATCATCTCCTATATGTGGCCTCAATCCTAGGATGAATTTCTGAATATGGAACCGCTCATCCATCTGATACTGTGGTACATACTTCAGGAGATTAGTGAATCTCTCCTACTACTGAGTAACTGTCAAACCACCCAGTGTTAGATTCTGAAAATCTATCATTTTTCTATCAAAGAATAGCTGTGGAAGCCATCTCTTCCTAAAAAGTTGCAAAAATAATTCCCAAGTAGTCCCACTTGGTAGTAGCTTCTTCTCAGTTTTCTCATTATCCCACTAAGTAGAAGCTTCTCCAATAAGCTGATATGCAGCCCAAACTGCCTTGGTCTCATTAGACATATTCTTGAGCTCAAAATACTTTTCCATTTCAATTACCTAGGCTTCAGCTCCATCACCGATGGTCTTACCATCAAACTTGGGTGGGGCTACCTTTTTTCAAGTCTTTTGCCAACTCCCCTTCAATCCTAGCTTGAGGAATTGGTAGTTCTTCAACCCTTGGATTTTCATTGGTGGGTTGCTCTTGATTTTGGGGAACTTCATTCTGAGGGTTTAGTCCTTCTCTCACTCCTCAAGCTTCTTGTTTGAGATTATCCATTCTGGTACCTTGTCAATTCAAAAGATTGAGAATTGGATCCAACCTGGCATTCTTGCATCCATTATGTATCAACAATTCTTGCATCAAGGAATGTTTCTTTAGTGTAATGGAAAAAGGCCTAGTGTTCAAACCTAGGGCTCCGATACCAAATATAAAGAGTGAAACTCTTTAATTCAAAACAATCTATAATTCCTTCAATAAATTCATTTCCATTCCATAAAATATCCTAACTCCATTCAAATAAATTTGTTTAATCCAAAAGATTCCAAAATATCAACTTAAAGTCTACAATAAAATTCATAATACTTCCAATTGATCTTAGAAACATGTTATCTTACATGACATTTATAATACAAAAAAATTGTAAAAGAACTTTACAATTCAAGACTTAGGCATTCTGTCACCTTAAGTTCTACAATGATCATACAAGAATGGAATATAATAGATATATGAAGAAATATTCATTTGATCTTCAATACAATTTCTTATCTTCAAACATGAAGATGAGAAAAAGGTTCAGACACTTTTTCTTCTCAACCTCGAAGCTTACGCTTCCCTGAAATTCCTTAATCATTCAAAGAATACCCGACCCTGCATGAATCGCTTAACAAAAAGAAGTCAACAAGCAAGATGGAATCCAATGCGTGCCTAGTATAACTAGTAAATCCACAAGCATTTTCATTTTTCTAATTCATTTAAGAAACAAACAATTTTGATACTAGGATATGGTAGAGAGTTATTTATATTCCATCTATTTCAATGGTCCTTACGTTACTTGGCCAAGTAAAATTTCATGCATGACAAATAATATTAGTTTTGGAAAAGCAAAACTATGCTCTCAAAAAACCCATATTCGAAACCCGTCCTGGAAGGTAACTTTCCAAACACATGTTATGCACATTCAAATATCAAGCATGCATGGTTCCATTCAAAATTAAAATTATATTTCCCAAACATCTTAACTGCACTTTTATTTTCAAGCAAACATGGTTTTAATACAATAATCTAACAGATTTAAATCATAAATAACATTATGTTCATTTTCAAAATAAATAAAAGAAGGTGTATCACACATATGTAACTAAGTAAATATAAAACAAGAATAAATGTGCACACATTCTTTCGGTTCATTTACTTATAAAATTGAACTACATTTCAATATAATCCTCTTCTAATTCATTTCATTTTGAAGTAATTATATTTTTATTTTACATTATTTCTTTTATGTTTTTCATATTTCCTTAAAATATTATCTTTTTAAAAATGTAAACACCTCACATTTACTTCTGTTTCGCACCAATTTAGTATCATTCCTAGAAAATCATCAAATTTCACTTTTACTTTTCAAGCATATTTAAATACACAAAATTATTTTATCTTATCATTGTGGAAAATATTCAACAATTTTATTCTGTGATATTTTAATGACTTCATGTTCTTTTTTGGTAATTTCCAATTCTCTATCTGTACAGTTTAATGCATATAGTTTTCTTTTGGAGGTTTTTTGAATCTAAAAACATATTGTTTCCTGTGGAAATCTTCACTATATATAATGGAATAAATCTTTAAACATACAATTTTTTGTGCGTATCTTTTTTATATACAAAAACAAAATTTTCTAAATAACTAAGTTTACTGTCTCTAAATTGGCAATATGTTTCCAATAGTTTTATGTTCAAGTTTTTTCTTTATCTCCATAAAAAATACAATCTGGTGTATGAAATTTCTTCTAAATTTGATAAAAATAGTAATACATTTTCATTTTCTATAATATATGAACAAAAGAAAATGGTAACTAAAACTTATTAAGATTGTAAATTTGGTAAATAGTTTTTCCACTAAATCTACCTATCAACCTCTTGTAGCTGTGTGTTTCCTAAATCTAGCAATGATTCTCTATTTTTCTCTTACTTTCTGTATGTGTAACTCTTGTATGTTGCTCTCTATGCTCTACAATATCAACCTTTTTCTATTTTCCCCTATGCCTATAGTCCTTTCCTGCACATACTGGTCTTTTTCTAACTCTCCTTCCTGCTTGAGTGCTTCTTCCTATACCTACGCATGTATCACATGCATCAAAATTTCTCTTCCTGCACACTTCACAAGTTCTCGTCTCCTTCCTGCCGCACAGTTCCCAAGTTCTCTTCTTTTATCTCTCTTTTTTGAATTCCCTCTGTCTTCTGGCCGCACCTTTCCTTTTCTCTTCCCACACGCATGAGGGATAGCAGATTTAAATACAACTCCCTCCTTTGCTTAGCTCTCCCTCTTCCTCTCTTTCTGTCATGTGTGTCCCTTCTCCTTCTACTTGCGCAAGGTGGAGAGATATTTATGTTCTCTCCTTCTCTTTTCTTCTCCCCACCTTCCTTTCTCACATGTGTATGATGGAACCCAAATCTTGATCCTCAATTCTCCCTCTTAACTCCTTCTTTACTGTTGTTTTCTTTCTCCCTTTATTCTCTACTTGCATGTTGATATTTTAAGAAAGTTAGATCCCTTTTTTTCTCCATAACTTACTGCCTATTCACTTCTCATTTAATTGTGACTAATAGTTAATATATTTACTGTAGGGACGTGAAAAGATGATAGAGTTGGAGTTTTCAATTTTAGTTCAACCATACAATCTAATTCAATTTCCTTGCACACCTATAATTTATATTTCATAAAGATTTCTTATATTATTTGCTAAAATAAACAAATAGATTAGTAAACACAAATTTTAAATTATATATAAATAAACAATTTTCTCACAACAATAATCAAATTGCCATTTCAAAAAGTATATTCCCTTTTTACAATTACATTCAAACAAATGCATAGCCATAATAACCATTAAAATTTAAACCATTTAATCATCATGAAAATACATTATAAATAACTAAGTGATGTGTGAGATTCCATCATCCTTATTAATGTATAATGGCTAAAATGACTCTACCTGATCAATGTTCTCTCCTTCATTCCCGTTCACCTGTTCTTGCGTTCACTTGCACTCAAATTCTCATCAGCACTAACAATCCCCGAATTTCATAATAATGAATTCAAATCATTCCATTTGCGTTTAAATTTCAATTTAAATAATCATCTAACATAAACATGCAAATCTCATGATTTAATAATTGCAATTAAGTTAATGATAAAATCAGTACGTGACACAAGGAGGGACACTTGATTCACAAGTGTGCAAGTTATTTTTGTTGGTTGATGAGGGAATAGTGGGAGACAAACTCGAATTCCAAACAATTAGATAATCTTCAAATATGCATTCTTCTCAAAGCTCAAATCTAGGTACATGGACCATATGGACATGAGAGTTGGCTTGTTTTTGTCAGAATTGTATTCAATGTGATTGGGATCAATGGGAGTCAAGTGAGTGGGTAAATACATGGATTCCACAATACCTAACCCCTTTATCTATAGCACAATATTCTTTAGAAGATAAAATATAAAGTTCACTTGTCGATGACAATATTTCAGGTCTTGTACATCCAAGACATGTTTATGCAATTGTAGCACCATAGGGGAATGAAGAGGGATCAAACTATTTGTTAGCACGATGTGTACATGGAAATAAGAAGCAAAAAAAATGATGACCTATGATGATGGGTTCATGTATCCTATAGGTTAATTTGTTGTTCCTAGAACTTGGTTGCGAATGCATATGATTAGAAAGAATGGAATACTTGGGTTAGTGCAAGATCATGGGGGTCCAAACTAACCCTTAAGTTGTAAATTTTTTAGAAAAATAGAGTTAGGAAACTTGACATAAAATTTTGAATAAGCTATTAACATAATTTGAAAAATATCATGTAAGAACATAATTTGTAGAAAATTGAATCTAGTTTCTAAGATACTATTCATTTTTTGGAAAAATTAAAATATATTTGGTGAAAATTTGAAATTTCAATGCAGTTGTACTAAATATTTAGGAAAAAATAAAAAGAAGGTGTATGTTTGACCAACCTAAGTACAAGCAAAAAAAAATATATTTTTGAAACTTTCAATATAAGTAGAGGACACATGCCCAAATGTGTCCCATTTTTCTGTAATTTTTTTGCAAGTAAATAATTAGTTATGATTTTTTTATTAAATTTTTTAAAAAATATTAAAACTTGTTTGTTTGACCACCATAACTTGGTCAAAAATTTATGATTTTTTTTTTTGTTTACCCTATAGTATGTGAAGCATAGAATGTGACACATTTTTTGGATTAAAAAAATGTGAAATTGTTTAAGAATTATAGATATTTATCAATCAACCCATAAATCAGGACTTTAGTCAGAATGTATGTAGAAAATTAATAATAATTATCTATTTAATTCCAAATAAGGAATATTTTATATTTTTGGAAAGTTGAAAATTTTCTTAATAAACCCTTTCCATTTCATCAAATTCGAGTAACAAAAAATTTTTCAACCATTTTTTTTCATATCGCCACTTTTGGACCCCCATGATCCTACACTCACTCACCTACATTTGAAGACTATGAGAAAAACAAAAGAATTCTTGTGTATTCACACTTGTTGCACAGACGGTTGTCATTGCACCAAAAAATCAACCTGTTAATGCTTGATACAACTATCAGAGTTAATGAATCCATGGGAGGCAATTAAGCCATGTCACAAACCTGAGTGCTACACTGCACAACATAAGGAGACCAAGGGAACACACCTTGCAACAATCCCCCCTTGTGCAAGTGAGGGGTTAGAACCCATGACTTAAAATTTGATACCAATCATTGTACAAATGATTGCCGTTGCACCAAAAGATCGGCTTGTTAATGCCCAATACAACTGCCAAAGTTAATCAATCCATGGGAGGTGGTTAAGCCATGTCACAAACCTGAGCACTATGCTGCACAACACAAGGAGACCAAGGGCACACACCTTTTTATAGCAACAAATGTTAAGTTTCTGAGACATCATGCTAAACCAAGAACAAAGGAACAATGGATAATCAGTAGTTTTAATTATGAAGCATTACTTGATACTCTGGAGGTAAGAGATAACCCTTCAAGCACACTTGAGTAGCGGATAATTTTTTGTATGGGATAGGTATGATATTGTTCATCTTATTTTGATTCATGTTATTTGTATGGTTTGGATTAAAAGTACATTAAAATTTTGTATACAAATTAACTAATATGTAAAAATGTAGGTTTTTCGGAGAACAACGGTATATTTTCAAGTGTTTCAAATTAAAACATCCATGGTAGATCATGTAGATCAATATATTTTGAAGGTACATATTTGTTAAATTATGTTGCATTGTACGTTTGATTTTGGTACTACTATGTTTTTGTAATGTTGCATATTTATCAAAAGATTCTCATTTTGTTTCTCTTTTCTTTGTCCTTGGGGTAAATTCTGGTTGATTTACATCTCAATAGATATAAATTGAAAGAATTATTTACCTACTTTCCTTGACATGTCCATGTTGCCTACCCTAGATTAGTGCACTACCTACCTAGTATTTACTTTCCTACCTTGATGTGTTCACATTGCATACCCCAAATTAGTTCATTTCCATAGGATTTACCTACCTACCTCGATGTGCCCATGCTGCCCATTCATCAAGACTACCCTAGATTAGTGCACTTCAAAATCACGAGGGGGCTTGGGTGACAAAAGGAGGCCTTTTGTAGCATTGGACTGCCCACCTTTACATATTAGTACAATTGGTTTTTCTCCATTATGTACACAAAAATGCTTCTTTCCAATTTTTGCAAGAATGTATTTGACACTAGAACACACAAATGATTTTGATTTGATCCAAATTGAGATAGGTTGGCTTGAAGGGATTCAATATCCACCTATAGGTCTGGACAAAGCATTCCTACATGCCATGATCTCTCAGAACAACTTCGTCAAAGTTTGACATTTTTTTGGCTTTTAGGGCTCTGAAGAGACAAAACACCTCAAAATAATTGGGTGAACTGGGAAAAAAAAAGAGACCTTCCCTAGTATTTACCTGCCTACCTCAACATGCCCACACTACCCATTCATCAAAATTACTAAAAAATTAACAATTTGTGCATTTTTTGCTCTTAAGGAACTTAAGAGACTACCCCAAAAAGAGCACCCTAAAATGATCAAGTGATTTGGACAACAAATTAAGACCTTACATAGTATTTACCTACCTACCTCGATGTACCCACAATTCCTATTAGTCAAAATTCCTAAAAAATTAACTTTTTTTACATTTTTTTCTCTTAAGGCACTTTAGAGACTACCTTGAAAAGAGTGCCCCAACAATTGGGTGACATGGGAAATGAAAAGAGACCTTCCCTAGTATTTATCTACCTACCTCAATGTGTCCACCCTACCCATTAGTCAAAATACTGAAAACTTAATGTTCAACAAAAAACTGCCAAAGGCTTTATGGTTTTATATTTACCTTTGCGGCTATACCTTAATTTACAAATGCTCACTACCCTCGGAGTGCTCCACGTGGCTTCCTCGAGAAGCTTTTCACTTTTCTTTTGCTTTGCTTTTCAACAGTCTTCGTTTGTAGCCGTGTGGCTCTCTGGCTGCTTTTCGAGTTGGGCTTGCCTTGTTCTTTCTTTTGCTCGGAGCGTTCCACGTTGCTCCCTCTCATGGCTTTCTGCTGGGCATCTTTTCGACTTTCTGCCAGGCTCTGTCTGGGTGACACGTGGTGATTGTTTCCATGCCAGTTACCTTGGAATTGCTATTGCGCCTGTTATACTCGCTTGTTGCTGCATTTTCTCCTATGGCACCACGTGTTTGTTCCTGTTACTACTTGGTTTTCTATTTCCTGTCATGACTATGTTGGCTTGCTCCTGAGTGATTGATAATTGTTGTGGTGGCTCGAGGTGATCTGTACCATCCATCCTTGCTCTCATTTTTCCTTCTTTTGGTGCGTTTCAGGTGGTGGACTGGCCAATAAATACGACCATGTTTCTTTTATTTAGGTTGTTGATTAAGTTTGCAAAAACTCCTGAGCACTGGGAAGAAAGCCTTTTGTAATAGTTTCATTTAATTCAAAGAATTTAGACTGTGCCAAATAAATTTGGCCTTTCTGTTTTCAAGCATTTGTTAGAACTATTGGTTTTTGTTGTTACCTTCTTTTAGTATGAATGCATGTTCTTCAGCTTCTATAATTTTTCATAGCTCAATGAGTACAGATCATGTTTCTTCGATTCCTTTGTGTTAGATAAAGTTATGCTTGATTATATTATGTAAATTAAAGTGTATTTTTACATGATAAATTCTTGTGGGAAAAATAGCTTAATTAACAACATTTTGGTGGTTCGGGCCTTTGCATTTTGCATTGTGCTCTGTTGAAATTCATCTATGATCTTGGCGCATTGCCTATAGTGTAGTTTTTACAGTCTCGCTATCTTTCTAACCTTTTTCTCCCCACTTAACGAAGAGCCAACTTTGATAAAATCTCAGAGGTCACTTAGCTAGCGCACAATGTCCTCCAATAGCTAAGTTTCCCATAAGACTGTTGCTACATGCAAAATTTTGCATCAACAATTCTTTTTCTGGCATGCTTGGTGGGACCGCGAACTAGCACGTTCGTTTGATTTTTATAAGGGTGTATGAGCCATCGGCCTATAACTAGGTTGCAGACTACAAGAGTCCCTGGCTAGCTCATACCGCCATGTGCACCCGAGAGGCCACCGA
Source organism: Sequoiadendron giganteum (assembly GCA_007115665.2). Taxonomy (NCBI): domain Eukaryota; kingdom Viridiplantae; phylum Streptophyta; class Pinopsida; order Cupressales; family Cupressaceae; genus Sequoiadendron; species Sequoiadendron giganteum. The sequence goes on from CM021109.1 coordinate 578,452,958, forward strand.
GGTAGCCCTTCACCTCCTCCATCTCCTCCTTCTCTGCCATCACCTACACCTATGGCTGCTAGAAATTATGTAGCCTAGGACTCTAGTAGTCCATTAGTAGCACCTATGCTTCCTGTAGTATGGGCCCCCATCCCTACTTCCACTCTAAAAGCTATTCCTAAATATTTCGAGGATGAATCAAAGACACCAATAGAGCATCTGCAAGATGTAGTAGATGTATGTCTGGTACATGGCATATCAAACAAAAATGTAGCCCTCAGATTTTTGGTCACCTCCTTCCGAGGAAAGGTGCTAAACTGGTACAGGACTTTACAAGCTAACACTATTTCTACTTGGGACCATCTCGAAACCCCATTTTATGAGCGTTTCTCCAATGTTGGTGATAGATCATCACTGTACCATCAATTGACGAACATAAAGTGAGCTCCTTATGAAGCTCTGCCTAATTTGAATGTGAGGCTTCATTCGACCTGGCAGAGGGTGCCTATTGGCAGCCGACCACCTCCAGATCTAGCTTTCATGTTCTACTTAAACTCAATCAATGCCAATATCTCCATGATGTTACAAGCTCTGGGTGGAGAAACTCTTCCTGATGCTTATGTCTTGGCTATCGCTGCAAAAAATAATCTAATCACTGCAGGAAAGTTAGCACCGAGACCCATCATGCCATTGTTCCCCGAGTGTAACATTGCAGAGGCTAAAGTTCCTTCCACCAGCATGCCTATGACTCCTTCCCAATCTATGCACATCTATCCTAGAAGTGTTTCGAGCATGACCCTGACGGTAGCTCCTATGGTAGCTCCTGTGCCTAATCCCATGGCTGCTAAGATAAATGAGATGAGAGAACAAATACAGGCCATGACTAATGAGTTGACCACTTTAAAGTGGCAACAATACAACTATCAAAAGCTGACATATTAAAATTACCAAGGTGGAAAAGCTCCATACCAATCAAATCAGTGGCAAGATAGGTCACATGGGAATACCTCGGCTCAGCCAAATAACTAGATGGTTCTAGTAACCCTGTCGATGCAGATTATTCATCCTAGTTCAAATAAAGAGCTAGTGGTAGGACAAAAAAATTTAGCCGAAGATGCCAACTCATGGTGTTTTCCTTGCAATGATACACATATGCTGTGAAATTATCCGTGGGGAAATTTGCAACAATAAATTGCGGATCAATGTAGTTAGGGTGACGAATCCTTTTCTGGCAATCCACCATATGCCTATTAGGAGATGGAAAATGTTGTCCTTGCCACTCAAATGCAAGGGATGTCCATTCAGCAGGAATCAGACATTGTTCCAAACTAGACTCTCTTTTCTTGGATGGAAGGAGAAGAGTCAGCATTTCCGAATGACATCCCTATAGACAAAGTGCCCCAAGTGCAATCGGACTACAACACGCTTTCAAAGTGTAGATTTTCTAGAGAGTTCACAACCTTTCCTACCAATGCGTCATTACCATTGGCACCTAGCCCAGTAGTAGGCCCATCGCCTATCCCACCATAGTCTAAGATAGAGATTCCTGGCTCCCCGAGCCCACTTCCATCGAAGGCAAAGGCTCCATTGATCACTCCTGTTGTTGTTAAACTACCAGACACACCAACTGCAAAACCAATAATGACTACAAAACCTAAAGAGCAAGCAATCACGACTCACCAGTCGAAATCACAATTCAACATGGTGGAAAAACTGAAGAAGTCTTCTACCAATGCTTCTCTATGGGATGTCCTAGCTATTTTGGAGTAGAAGGTACTATTGCAAAAAGCTTTGTCTGAAGAGGAGGATGCAAAGGATCCTACTCAATCTAATGAGGAGAAAGTATCCAGGCCTGACCTAGATAAAGTGCTAACAATTCAAGTAGAGGAGAAGCTCGAGTCTGGAAAGGAAAGTAATCCCAAACCTAAGCCTTACATAATTGGATGATCGACTCTGGTGCTAGCACCACTATCATGCCAAAGCAAGTAGCTAATGCTTTGGGTTTAAAATATGAGCCTCTAAACAAAGGAGTCATGCAACTAGATGGAAATAAGGTTGATACCGTTGGCATAATCAAGGGATTACCTATGAATTTGTTTGCCTACCCTAGTATCATTGTAAATCAGGATACTATACTCATTAATATCCCTCCTCTATTCGGGATTTGTTTATCCTGGTAATTCACAGCAAATGTCGGAGGATATCTCGCACTGGACTAGTCGCACTTGATTTTGAGAACCAAATATGGTGCCAAGATGAAACTATTGTAGGAGAGTTTTCATTCCAAACATGTTGTTGATGAGGCCTTGCTCAATTTTGAAGCAGCACACACTTCAATCTTTTAGGAAGAAAGGTTCAATGTGGAATTTATTGAAGAAGAGGAGGCTACTAGCTCCCAAACAGAAGACGAAGAAAACTTGTTGAAATAATTTATTGATACAGACCCTTTCGGGAATTACCATGCAACTGGCCTCGAAACCTATGTTATACATGAAGAGGGACAAATCATGCCCAAAGTTACTAAAGAACCTGAAGGTGAAGAATCTTTGGAAATATGGACTTTATACTTTGATGGAGCCAGATGTAGAGTAGGAGCTAGAGTGGGGATTTGTTTGATATCCCCATCTGACGAAAAGACTTTGAGGTCTTACCGCTTCTAGTTTGCGTGTTCGAACAATGAAGCTGAATATGAAGGTCTCGTCCATGGTTTAAGCCTTGCAGAACAAATGGGTGCAAAGCAGATAAGTGTCTTTAGAGATTCGGAGCTGGTGGTCAACCAAATCTGTAGAACTTCGGCTGCAAAGAATATCCGTATGTGATCTTATCGACATAGGGTCTGGAATCTGATTGATAACTTTGAGGCATTACATATTCAGGCTATTCCAAGGGAAATGAATTCTAAAGCTGATAGGATTGTAACTATTGGGGCTCAGTTCGAGCCAGCCTCCGAATTATTGAAAAATAAACATGCGATGAAGGTAATTGTAAGACCCACTATCCCAAATAACAATCAAGATTGGAAAGTGTTTGATAGCGATGCTCATATTGCATCATTCCTCTAGTCATCTGGAGAATTTTCCGATTAGCTGCAACTGAAGATTGCCGAAGCTTATGGAGATCAAATCATCCAGTTGAAATCCAACAAGCTCCCAAGGGGCCTAGTCACTCTGGAAAGCCTGTTCAATTTTGATGATGCAACAAGAGAAAAAAGGAAGCTCATGGCCGACAAAGGTGATTACACTGATTTGCATATCAGGGAAGATAGGAAGCTCAAAGTTGGGAAAAAAATGTCACAAAATAATAAAGACAGACTAAGACACTTGTATGAGGAATACTTGAGTGTAGTTGCCTGGTCATATGATGATCTTAAAAGATAAAATCCTGGAATCATCGAGCATACAATTGAATTTTCGGAAGGGGTGAAACTGGTTCGTCAAAGGTAGAGACTCGTTAATCCAAAGATAGAGTCTCTCATGTCACATGAGCTAAATAAGTTGATCGCATCTCGAATAGTGTTCCCAATCAAACACAACACTTGGGTGTCAAACCTGGTACCAGTCCAGAAGAAAAATGGGGATATACGCCTATGCATAGACTTCCAAGATTTAAATAGAGCATCCTTAAAGGATCATTACCCCCTTCCTTCAATGGAGGTAATTCTGCAGACTATTGCTGGCTCCAAAATGTTTTCAATGTTGGATGGTTTGTCAGGCTACAACTAGATTCGGGTAAAGGAAGAGGACTAACACAAGACAATGTTCACCACCAACTAAGGGACTTATGCATATGCTAAGATGCCTTTTGGGCTTTCAAACACTAGAGCCACTTTTTAGCGAGCCATGGACATTGATTTTAAGGATTTGATCCACAAGATTATACTAATCTACCTGGATGACTTGCCAATATTCTCAAAATCTGTTGATGATCATTTTGATCATTTGGAGCTTGTTTTCTAGAAGTGCCAGGAATTTAAGATCTCTTTAAATTTGAAGAAATGTGTGTTCGGAGTTTCCCAGGGGAAGCTATTGGGATATGTCATCTCTAAGGAGGGCATTTCTATTGATCCAAAAAGAGTTGATGCAATCCAAGAACTCCAGTTACCTGTCAACAAAAAGGGTGTGTAGTCTTTCCTAGGTAAGGTCAATTTCATTAGCCGATTCATTATGGATTTTGCAGGGATCATTCGGCCTATTACCTTAATGCTGAAGAAGGATGAAACTTTCAAATGGACAATGGAGGCCAGAAAAGCTTTTGAGCTTATAAAGGAAGCTATATCTTTCGCTCCTATGTTGGTTAACTCCGACATGTCAAAAAAATTTATTATATATGTTTTTGGTGGTGGAAATAGTATTGCCATAGTGCTTATGCAAAAGAATTATGAAGAGAAAAGGGAGTCCCCTATTGCTTTCTATTTATGAACTTTGAAAGAGTACGAAGTAAAGTATAAATTTGTAGAAAAATAGGTCTTTTCCATTGTTAAAGGGCTTAAAAAGTTCCAACATTTGATATCATACAATAAGGTGATTGCTTGTGTACCGCATCCTAGTGTACGGGAGTATATCATAGAGGGATAAATCACAAAGAAAAGAGCTAATTGGATCATCAAGATTCTAGAATATGATATTGAAGTCAGACCTATCAAGACTGTCAAAGGAAAATGACTGTGTGAATATCTCACGGAAAGCAGTGAAACAGTGATGGAGCTTGAGGCCCCGAAACCTATATTTTTGGATGAAGAAAATTCTCAGGATGACTGGCTTGATGATAGAATAAATTTCATGCAGATAGGAAGGTATCCGATCGATCTCGCATCTTTTAAAAGACGTTTCTATCGCCTACAGAATAGTAATTATGTTCTTCTAGAGGGTGTCCTATTCAAAAGAAATTTTAACGACGTCTTGCTAAGATGTGTGAATGAGGAGCAAGCCAAGAATATATTAGACCAATACAATAATAGCCTAACTAGAGGACATTTTTCTGTAGGAACCATGATAATTAAAATTATATGTGTTGGTTATTTTTGGCCAACACTTTTTAATGATGCATTTTCATTAATTAAGTCTTGCAAAGAATGTCAATTCCATGTCAGAAAAAGATAGAATGCTACTATGCCATTAAGGACTATAGTAGTAGAAGAACCTTTTGCTCAATGGGGCTTAGATTTCATTGGGATGATTAACTCTATCTCTTCAGCTAGACATAGATGGATATTAACAGCAACTGACTACTTTTCCAGGTGGGCAAAGGCAGTGCCATTAAAAAATTCAACATAAATGGAGATTGTTAATTTCCTTGAAGAGTTGGTGGCCAGATTCGGCTCACCTAAAACAATCATCTTTGATAATGCTAAGGCTTTTCTTGGCTCAAAGATGAGCCAGTTCACACTAAAGTATGGATTATTCTTGAAGACCTCCTCTAACTCTGATCCCTAGGGGAACGACCTCGTAGAGTCTACTAACAAAAACCTCATAAGGTTAATAAAGAAAATAGGCTCGGAACACTAGAAAGAGTGGCATAGAAATCTCTAAATAGTGCTGTGGGAAGACCGAATCATGCCTAAGCAGATATTGAAGACATATCCTTATGAGATGGTGTATGGGAAGGAGGCATTGCTGCCTATTGCGATGGAAATTCATGCCTTGCAGTTGCTTAAATCCCTAGAAATTGAACAAAATGGAGCAATGGAGGTGAGGTTTTCTGAGTTACTTGAGGTGCAAGAGAAAAGAGACCACACCCTGGAAGCAATGAATAGCCACCATTAGGTGGTAAAGAAATGGTTCGACAAAAGTGCTTCAGATCAAGGGTTACAATGTGGAGATTTGGTTCTTAAATTTAATGAGCGTGGAGCAAAGCCCGAACAACGTGGAAAATTTGACAGTCTCTAGGAAGGGCCATTCAAGATTGCCCATTGTAAGCAGTTCAACTCTTTTGAGTTGGAAGATATGGAAGGTAACACACTAAGTATTCCAGTCAATGGAATACATCTTAAAAGATTTCATTAGTTCTATCTGCGTGATGTTTTTGTACATTGTATATATGTAATTATTCTTTCTTGCTTTAAGTTTTGGATCTTCTCAGTGCAAGAAATGAAATGAAATAACAACAATAGTTCTAAATAGAAAATATTGTAAATGGGCTAAGATTTCTGAAAAAGATATATATTATATTCATAAGAGCCAAAGATTTACATTATATTTGGGGGGCCAGAGGCCTAGTATCAATATTTACATATTTCCGCTATAGAGTGGAGCTTGTAAGGAGGAAAACAAAAATTGGGATCATCTTCGTTCTCAAGTCATCAGTGGGAAGGACCAGCAATCATAGCAGTGGGTAGCGTGAGATCGGGAAATACCATTCTTTCAAAATATTCATACCACTGAAGATTTTGGAATGGTTCAATGTAGTGCACACGCATAAAGAAGTAGTAGCCGATGTGGACCTTGACGCGATGCTCCTCATGAGTCTCTAGCTCGAACCCGAAAAGGAAAGGCCTAGTTGGAACGATTCCTCCATGCAGTTGCTACAGGCGAATTTGCAAACTAAAGGAATCCCACGATCAAATTGAGTCACGTGCACAATCTACTCCAAGCCTCCGAGGTAGCACTGAGGGAAGACCCGCTTTGCTAGCTTTAATATTTTCCATTTGGAAACGCTAATGTCTAGTAGCGAGGCTACAAAGTGGGAGAAAATGCTAGTAATCACCTGGTACTGCTCCTCATACTCCACGCAGTCTCTCCCCAGGACCCACTTGATTTCCTTCACATACAATAGGTTCTTCACACCTATCATGCACTTTAAGCACCTACATCTAATTTTTCCAAGAAAGGCAGCTTGAGTCTTCTTGCAGACAAGCCTTACTGGCATTTCCATGCTATTTGCTTCGTGCTAGAGAATGAAATTGCTAAAGCAAGAAGAGATTACTAAGCTAGGAAGGCTAGAGGATTTTGTAATTTGCAATGTTGCAAAAGGGTCTTATTTATAGACTGGCTAGGGTTCACCAGCCGAGGAAAGCCATAATTATGACTGAGCCAAGTGTGTCGCATTCCCTTGGTTTTCAGTGTTAAAGTATACGAGGTGATGGGAATGTGCAGGTACAAATTGCAACTTGCTCTATTGAGTTGCCACATTCATTAGAGATAGGCCAGGTGTCAACACAAAGAGCTGTTATCCCATCCGAATCAAGGAAAAATCATTTGGAAAGGCTATTGGGCAATGCACCCAAGTATGATCAATGGAATCAATAAATGCATAAAGCCTGCAAAAATATTTTTGAAAGGTTGCCTTAGTTCGTCTTTCAGGAGAAATCAAGTTACATCACACGCGAGAGGTTGTCTCTTAAATGTTGGAGTAATTTGGCTAGTTGGCAATCCTTTCACACATATTAAAAGAAAGCAACGCATAATGGCAACTTGGTATGAACGGCTGGCAAGTACCCTTTTCAGTCACTTTTCTCGAAGATCAAAAAGGCAACTTATGGAATGCAGAGAACATATTTACTGCAAAAAGTTACCAAGGATTAAACAACTAAGGCATTCGCAAGAAGAAATAAATTTTCAGAAAACCTAAGCCATTTACGAAGGTTTGCAAAAAATTTCTTGTGAATATGGCTAAAATTACAAAGAACCCATCATAGACCTTGACCCCAACAACTATAAGCAAGCAAATGAAGATAGCACCCCACGTACAACTCTACGACCAGGAGTCTTATGCCACTCCAGGCATACCCACAAAGCCTTGTTGGCCTTTCACTCATCCGATGGACCAGAGGTTATTGAAAGCAACCCCTCACAAAGATCAGGCAATGGTTTTGGAGGATTGGGATAACATCTTCGATCCTGAGTTATCTCACAATCCTAAGAGCCTTAGGGAGGCCACATGCGAAAAAATGAAGCATGTAGCAAACCAATTTAACAAATCTCTATGGTTCTGTGGGCTTGCATAGTACATGGTTTCTTTGGTACACCCCTGCCCAAAAATTGTGGCAGCATGTGCAACATGTTTTGACCCAGACACTGGGGTAATCAGTGGCAAAGATTTCAGGGTAGTCATTAACCCTGAAGCTATTCAAGATATGTTGTGTGTCCCACTTCCCTTGACCCGTGAGGTTGAGATTTTTCAAGTGGAAAGAATGCAACAAAAGTGGGGAGAGCTCCAAATGGGGCAACAGTTTTATCGCTCTGAGATCAATTAGCCAACGAGTAGTTCAGCACCGCCCAAATTTCCTTTCAATTTAAAGGCTCTGAAAGGTGGGTCTTCCTCTATCACTTCTATGATGGCAATGGTGTGTGGTCTAGACTTAGATAAGCATGTTCTTGAGTTTTAAATGTGCCTCAGCTTTATGCTGAGGAGGAATCAAGAGGCTCCACTCCTAGATTTTGCAAGAGTTGTCAGTGATGGAATTTGGCAGCAGCTGTAGGAATTTGGGGTCAGCTCTAAGTTCAGGTATTCGTCTTTCTTGGATTACTTGATCTTGCACCAAAACCTATATTACTTTACGGTGTTCATGTCCCTGTCTGTTTTTGATGAGGGTGGCCTAAGGAAACCGGTTTTGACATGGACCCCTATTATGTCAAAAACCTTTGATTATTATGCATTTTCAGATTCATTCATAGCCTCAACTCTAAGGGATTTGGATAGAGCTGGCATCAACATGACCAAATGCATATCGCCCTGCCAGAAGTCCTAGTTGGGGAAGCTAGTTCCGCCTTGTGACTAGTTCTTTGGCATGGATTTCACCATACTCTGCATACCAAGTTTCATCTGGGAGCCCTTCCGACTTCCCCATTTTATTTCCAATAGAGTGTTGGCTGTGGATGCAATGAGGTAGCTATGTACCCTTGATGATGATTACTGTGAGGGAAAACACTTAACCTCCTACTTACTGCTGCCAATCATGTTTGGATCCATGTCACTAATTAAGAAGAGGAATCCAACGATTGATACCTCAGTGATTCTACTTTTAAAGTTGGGTCACCTCAGGTTGGTACTGATAGAAGATCCCTGGCATTACAACCCGAGCAATAATTTATCAGGGGTTAGCATCAAAATTCCACATTCACCTCGGCCAATCTGGGACCTTTGGAGGAATGTCGAGGAAGGGAATTTAAGTAGATATGTAGGCCTTTTGTATTTGCCTACAGTGGATGGTCGACCACCATGGCTGAATTTTTATCACATTGTGGGGAAGGCCAACCCAAAGTAGAAGATCAACTCCTCCCTAGTCACCCAATTGAGTAAGCTTGGTTGGACACCCAAGAAGATTCAAGCCTTCTGGTTATACCGACAGGAGACTCATAGAACTGGAAAGTTTTATGATGAGGTAGCCCTTGATGAAAGATTTGATGATATCTGGGAGAATGAACATCCAGACATTGAAAGGTCTCTGAACCACTCAAGATCTGTGCAACACTATAGAAAATAAGAGGTTGTCATGGAATCTGAGGAGGTAACTTAGAATCCCCCTACCATTGCCGAGAGTCCAATGCACAAGAAGGGTACTGGTAAGTAGCCTGCACGGGAGGAAGAGTCACACACACAAACATCCGATCTAGCCGGCTCTTCGAAATCAACACTAAAGTGGGCAACGACTACCAATGGATGGAGGTGGGTAATTCTTGACCTTGATGATCCTCCAAACGAAAAGCGACAACAAACTAGAGAGGCCGGTGGGGAGGAAGAGCAGTTGATGAAAGAAGCGGTCGAAACGTGTACAACTCCGCATGAGCCTCGGGTAACTTTTCCTCCCTCTTCTCTCTATTCCATGTCTCTGGTTTCTTCCTCATCGGCCCTTGCTTTTTCATCTACGCCAGTTCACTATGCCACTAGATTTCCCAGGAAGTCCAGTCTTGCCCCTCCTGGTTTCCCACCTTTATCCTCCGCTTTCCATTCCCTGCCCAGAATGCAATTTTGTGTAAGTACTAGGCTTGTGGGCCAACAATTTTTATCTCCGAGGCCCAACCCTGCGGTTGGTGCATCTCCATTTTTCCCTTACACCTTGTTTCCATCTCCTCCGACTGGCCAATTCATTCCTCCATTCTCCTCGGCTATTATAACACGGCCCAACAAGACTTATGATGCATTGAGTATGCTGTCTTTCCCGCTGGCCGTCCCTTAGAAGTATCCTTTTGCTGGTGGCCTGGGTATCCCTGCCCAAGAATCTTTCTCATAGGTTGATGCAAATAAGAGATCCCACACCAACCGGATCAACAAAAGAAGATAGAAAGATGCAACCAGGCAGGTGGAGCCCCACTTGCAAACCATATTCAATGAAAGTCAGAATTCTTTGATGTTTGCAAAAATACTCCCAATGTGATTAAATCGATAGGCGAAATGCTGCCGAGTGATTATTCTGTGAATGTTGCTAGGTTAGACTTGCAATAGGCCTTCCCGCGAGATAAAGTTGAGCTGATGGAAGAGACCCAAAAAATAGTGACCACTAATTTTCTCAAGCTCAGCCGATAGGCAAAGAAGAAGGATGACCAGATAGCGGAGCTCAAAGGCAAAGTCGACATCTAGGTAAACAAGTTTAAAGCCTAGGAGAACAAAATAAGTCACCTAGAGAAGGAGAGGAGTGCCTTTGAAATTAAGATCAAGGAATTGCACGATTTGAGCGCAAAGATTGTTTCGAATCTTCAACAGGAGGTCAAGCAGAGTTGAGAAAATGAGGAGAAACTCTATGCTAAGTTTGACCTACTAACTGAGGGAATGAAGGAGCTCCGACAGAACACCACTGCCGAAATTACTGAAATGAGTGCCATTATGGAATTGGAAATTCAAAAGACTAAGTAGGCCGAATTGGCCCTGGTAGAAAAGGAAAAGGAATTTTTCACTCTAACAGAGCAGATGTCTACATTGGATAGAAGCTTGTCAAAGCTAAAGGCAAGTTTGAGTAGTAGAGAGGTAGAATTGGCTACCTTAAGGACCCAACCCCTTGCGCCCCAGATGAGCTCATTGGAAATTTCCAAGGAATTTTATGCATCATACTGGGACAAGGTGAAGGCTTTGTGCCTTACTCTTTAGCCCACCTTAAAATTTATGGCACAAGCAGCTAGCCTTTGCGGAACAGTGAGTGAATCAATATAGCAGGTTTAGGAGTTAACTTCTGACAAGGTTCCAGAGGCTAGAATTTTATTGGGTAGGTTGTATACTGCTTCAGATGAGGCATTGAGTGGCATGGGCATCAATGACCAAACAATGGTGTCTATGGGTGCAAGTAGCCTCATCTCCATGCACAAGGCCATTCAATAGGTAGCAGAATGCAGAGCTCAGTTAAACCAAGTTACCAGTGACATGCGGGCGAAGTTTTCCTACTTGACTCAGCGCGGTCTTCCTTCGCCCTTCATTGAGGATTGGGTAGTAGCGGGTGTGGAGCATATTATTGCAATGATCGAGGAGAAGAAGTAGAACCTTTCTATCTTCTAGACTTTTGATCAATCTCTGCCCACCAAAGAAATAGAGGGAATCATGCATCAACTGGCACAACTCTTCTTCCAATTGGAATTGGAAACAAAAGTATCAGGCAGATTTCCCTATAAGGAAATTATTGATCTCAGGCTGGCTCATGAACATCTGCAAGCTCCCTCCACACCATCGAATGAAGTATGGTCCAGTTTGCAGGCTACCCCCTTGAGGTTGTGAGAATTTTTTATGCTGAACCAAAGTTTCTGGGGTTCTCCATTCCACAAGCGAAATGCCCCTATGAGTCATCAAATTGTTCAACAAAAAATTGTCTAAGCCTTTGTGGTTTTATATTTACCTTTGTGGCTATGCCTTAATTTACAAATGCTCACTGCCCTTGGAGTGCTCCATGTGGCTTCCTCGCAAAGCTTTTCACTTTTCTTTTGCTTTGCTTTTTGGCAGTCTCCATTTGCGTGACGCGTGGCTCTCTCTAGTTACTTTCTGAGTTAGGCCCGCCTTGTTCTTTCTTTTTCTCAGAGCATTCCACGTGGCTCCCTCTCGTAGCTTTCTACTGGGCATCCTTTTGACTTTCTGTCGAGCTCCATCTGGGTGACACGTGGTGATTGTTTTCATGCCAGTTACCTTGAAATTGTTGTTGCACCTGTTATACTCACACGCTACAGCATTTTCTCCTATGGCCTCACGTGTTCATTCCTACTGCTACTTGGTTTTCCATTTCCTGTCATGGTTGTGCTGGTGCGCTCCTGAGTGATCGATAATTGCTATCGCAACTTGAGGTTATCTATACCGTCTATCCTTGCTCTCAATTTTCCTTCTTTTGGTGCATTTTAGGCAGTGGACTAGCCAATAAATACGACCATGTTTCTTTTATTTAGGTTGTTGATTAATTTTGCAAAAACTCTCGAACACTGGGAAGAAAGCCTTTTGTAATAGTTTCATTTAATTTGAAGACTTCGGACTATGCCAAATAAATTCGACCTTTCTATTTTCAAGCATTTGTTAGAACTATTGGTCTATGCTGTTACCTTCTTTTTGTATGAATGCTTGTTCTTTAGCTTTTGTAATTTTTCATAGCTTAATGAATACAGATCATGTTTCTTTGACTCCTTTGTGTTAGATAAAGTTATGCTTGATTATATTATGCAAATTAAAGGGTATTTTTACCTGATAAAAGCTTAATTAATAGCATTTTGGTGGTTCGGGCCTTTACATTTTGCACTGTGCTTTGTTGAAATTCATCTATGATCTTGGCACATCACCTGTAGTGTATTTTTTATAGTCTTTCTATCTTTCTAACCTTTTTCTCCCCACTGAATGAAGAGCCGACTTCGATAAAATCTTTGAGGTCACTTAGCTAGTGCACAATGTCCCCCAATAGCTAAGTTTCCCATAAGACTGTTGCTACATGCAAAATTTTGCATCAACACTTAACTATTTTGCATTTTTTACTCTTAGAACACTTTCAAGACTACCCCAAATTAGTGCACTCCAGAATCATAGGGGGATTTATGCAAAAAAAGGAGGCCTTTTTTAATTTTGGAATGCCCACCTTGACATGTTAGTACAATTGGTTTCTCTCCATTAGGCACAAAATAAAAATAAAAATGCTTCTTCCAATTTTTCTCCCCCATACCCCCTTATCATTGGGTTGGGTGTTCCACCCCCTAGGCTAACAATCATCTACTTTTCATCATTTTATTTTTCATCTAATCATATTTTTGTGTATCTTTCTCTCATTTTTAAAAGACTGATAAATAAAACTACTAACTTATTTCTTGTAGGATGATCGGTTGAAGACAAGTGTGAGTATATTTTTCATACTAATCTAGGCACATTTCAATTTCTAAAGGGTCAATTAACTTGTGTGCCATGTTTGGGAGTAGGTTGTCGATGTATGCTCTCCCCTTGCATCATATGGTGAGCCCACCGAATAGAAATCATAGCTCAATCTAAGACCATCTATGATTCTACCTAGGAGTGCTAGTTTTGTATGTATGCTCTCCCCTTGTGCTATGTGCGAGCCTGGGGATAAAAAATTCCTAGAATTTTTTTCCCTTTAGGATGCTTGCTTGGGATTTCATCACCCAAGGGACAACCTCAACCACATGAATCAACAACGTATATAAAGGGGGAGAATGAAAGTTTTACCCCAATCCAATTACATCATGTTTGGTGGAACGTTGATACTTGGGTGATTCCAAGTTAGGCATGAAGGGTTGGTCTGAGCTTTCCCATTGAAAGTTCCTAACCCATGCTTGTGATGAATTGGTGTTCACAGATGTGCTTCACACGCCCTCCTAGTGTATCAAGGACTCCCTAGATCACTTTGTTTTAGCATAGCCTAAGACATGTGTTTTAGTCACAACTTGGTCTAGTATAGGGGATGGAGATTGTACCCCAAAGCTACTCACCACATACTCCCTTAAGTTGAGATAGAAAATTTTGGGTGAACTTTGATAGTTCTCAAGGAGAGAGAAGGTGTGCTTGTGGAATCCATTGACAAACCTCTATCACTAGATCTCTACCTATCCACTTTCTCGAGAAATGGTGTTCCACAAGAGTATCACAAAGTATTAACCCCTCGAGGTGGTGGGCCTACATAAAAATTTTAAACCCTCTTGACTAATTCCAAGTTTGCATTGCCTAGTGTGTCTTCTTGTGCATACCAATGATTATATTTTGTCCATCCCACTCTATGTCTAATTGTTTGATTTTTCTACTTGTCCTTTTCCATTGAGTGCCCCTATCATTTAGAGGTGCATCCTCTCCCTACAAGGGTGAATATGCTCTCCTACAGGTGTCTCCATTTCCTAGTCTAGTCCAGTCCTTTTGGTCCATTATCCTCAATGGGAATATATGCTCTCTATAGGGGTGATTATGCTTTTTTGATGGGTGTTTGCATCATCACACCCAACCATCATCCTACATAGGAAAATCCACTCTATCCTTAGGAGAATCTACCTTCCCCATTCATATGGTCGTCATCCCTAGTAGGTGTTTATGCTTTACTCATAAGCATATATGCTATCCATCGATACACCTAGTCATCCTCTTAGGTGAATCCACTATGTTTTTGGAAAATTTCATTGTCCTTTTCCATACACCTCCTCATCCTACATAGGCATATCCACTTTGTTCTTTGAGATCCTATTATTTGTGTCAGTACACTATTCAGGTCATTCCATCATAGGTGAATTCATTACTCTAATAGGTGTTTCCACACTTATGCATCTGCACTACCTAAGGAGGTGATTACGCTTTGTTCTTGGGAGAATATTCTTCCCATACAAAATCCAGAGAGTCAATTCTTGTAATCATGATTAGCCTATATCTTCATGAGTCCAAATCTGTAATCCAATCATTTTTCCTCTCCATATCTATCTCCAAACAATCACTTTCATCTCATCAACCATCATCAATCTATCTAAATGTCATCCTATTTTAGCAAGGAGTCAGATAAACCCATCCTATCAACATCCCAATCATCCAAAATCCAAGATCTAACCTTAGATACTTGATCAAGATCCTAAATCCTAAAGTAGTCATCCATCATAACACTTTCTTGGGAACTTATCCTATCCCAAGTTAGTAATCCTTTGTCCAAACCATTTCACCTTGAGCTAGAGGTATATTTTGCATCGATATCACCTCTTTCTTGAGAACATAGCCTATCTCAAGTAAAAAATCCATCCAATTAGGCATTGACATAGGATCTCAACTATAGTTGAGAGGATAATATCCTTCATCCATCCAATGATCATCTCATTAGTTTAGTTGTATCCTTGAACATAGGATTTTCTCCCATCATATCTTCCCAATCATATTCTAATTCAAACTTACATCAAATCCTAATCTGAGCTTAAATACAATCCTAATATGAGCTTAATCTACATCCCAACTTGAGCTTTAGTACATCCCCATATAATATCTTCTAACATCAAAACAATCTTCACCCATTTTCCTCTAATCCATTTTATTTATCTTATAATCATCTATGCCCATCACTTCCATCCATTTCCATCTAATCCAACATCATGAATCCTTATCCTCCATCAATGCAATAAAAAATAGTAGTCAAGGGAGATCCGAATTATGTTGATGATGATAATGAAATTCTTGTTGATCAAGATGAGTATGATATAGATCCCCTTGATGCTATCATTACTAGCCATCTCTCCTCAAGCATCATCCAAAATCCAATCACTCATCCAAGCTATTTGATCATGTCTTCATCCACACCCACTAGAAATAATTATGCTACCTTTAACAAGGGAAATCCATTAACTCCCCCATCCATATCTCCATCTTATCTATCCCCCATGTATCCCTCTCATTCCATATCCATAGCTCCATCTTCTCCTTTATCCATATCTCAACCTCCATATTTGCACTATAATTCCATTACCTTCATCCCTAGTTCAAATCCACCAACTCATTATTCTCCAATCCATGATCTCAACTCTTTCGATCCCCCATCCATGTCCTACCTCAATTGACCATCCACATCCTCCTATCCTAATCCACAATCTACATCCTCCTATCTCAATCCATCATCCATATCCTCCTAACTTAATCCACCATCCACCTCATCCTATCTCAAACCACCATCCACATCCTCATATATCACTCTATCTCCCAATTATTCATATCTTAATCCTCCCTCAAATCCATCATACCTTTATCCTCCATCAAATCTTGATCCACCCACCAATTCTAATCCTCCCTCATATCTTAATCCTTCCTCCAATCCATCATGCTTCAATATTCCATCTAATATTAATCCTCCACCCATTCAAAATCCTCCATCTAGTCCCAACCTTCCATCTAAGTCTAAAATACCTAAGTATCTCATTCCAGATTGCATCCATGGACTCATGACAAAGAAGACATCCCCAAATCCACATCTTGAAGTTGTAGAGCCATGCTATCCCACTCCTTCATGTATGATCACTAGTGATGAGGCCCTCCTCCTAGTGGAACCCTGAAATTTTCATGGTCCCATTTTGTTTCATCATCAAAATCTGATTGCTCATATTTTATTTCCATTAGGGTCTAGGGTTTATGGTTATATTCACATTTTTACTCTTGGTTATCCTTGGCTTATATTCTTAATTGACCAGCTATATCTATTTACCGCTTGCATTAGTTACAACCTCATGGTATCAAATCCCATTGTTTGACCGACCCCAAACACTAGGTTACCCGTAGAGCCCAAGTTCCTTTTAGGAACAACTTAAGTCCACGTGCAATTTATCATCACTTAAGTTCTAACTCCTAGCAATCTATCGCTCATCACATGTCTCCTTGAAAGCAGCTTGTGTCTAACCTGCGATGAGTGATGCTATGTTCACTTAGCCATTTGAAGTCCATCACTCATTGCATGTCACAAGATCACCGACCAAAAGGAAACCCATGATGAGTGACATGGTTAAGTTTTTAACCCATCACTGGCATCTTAACCATTGTTGGTTGTTCTTTTCCTTCAAGGGAGGAACCTGTGATTGCCGATGGGTTGAGATTCTCCCCATTGCTAACAGTCGGTGCATCGCCAGTTGAGACCAATTGATGCTGATGAAAGACGTGATGAGCGATATAATGTGAAGTTGGTAGCCATGATTTCCTTGCATCAAGATCAACAACTGACATTCAAAGCTGATTTCTCGAGTATGCAACCATTCTGTATCATGTAAGTGATCATTATGTTGGGGATACGGAGTCAGTTATGTCATCATAGAACATGTCTAAGACAAAAATGCCTTTGTGATTTTCATTTTTATCACTTCAAAGACACAAACAACTATGCCATAATTTGAAAGTAGGCATAGTTGATCCCCCATTGATCCTTTGAGAGAAGTAAAAGAAAAAATTATAATAGATTCAACACAAGCACATATTCAAGATAGAAAAATCTAACAACATGAAAGAAAAACATGTAGACACATAGATATACATGGGGAAAACCTTTTCAAGTAAAAAACCCCACACTCCAAAAGATCGAGCCATTGTATTGTTCAGCAATAGAAAATAGTTACAATACAATCTTAGGCTCATAGCCTCTAGAGGAGTCACATCTTGTTCATCTGGAGAAATATACAGGCAACACAAAACAAAAAATTCACATGATTACAATGTCCTCAATAACATATCATGTAGATTCCCTTGAGCTCCTCACAAATGACTGTCATAGCCAACTTGATGGCCAACCCAGCCACATGGCCTCCATAGGTTCACATCTTCGCAAACTGAGAGGCAAAGTGTTCACAGTCAAGACCATTTGAACACTCTCTGCCTCTCTTTCTTCACTCATTCTCCTTTACCATGCACATGAGATTACTTAATCTCTTTTTTTGCACCAACCTGTTCTTCCTATCCAAACAATCAACTGTCATCAAGATATTCATGGAAAGATCTTCTTGCATCGGGCCGCCCAGGAATTCAATTCCTTGCCATAATCGGGTCTTGTATTCAGCTAAAAACTTGACCTACAATAACTATCATACAATGTTTTGGCTTCTAGCCAATCAACATCCTGATGCTAAGCCACGTGTCACTTTTCTATTTGTTCACTGCTTTGACCTCTAGTCAAACCCGGTCAAGCTCAGTTGGTCGAGCTCTGAGCTCTTATCGCACAACCATTGAACTCCTTTGACCCAGTCGTGGTAATGCGGTGAACTCGTCTGAGCTCACCCAACCTTCTACCTCATTACCGCTGCCCTGTCAGACTCACTTCATGGTATGGTGGTAAGCCACCTGGGCTTGTACTTTGAATCCACTGCACTATCACACCCCTTTCTGAGTCACCTCGCAGTATGGCGGTGAGCTCATCAAAGCTCACCCTTAGCCACCCCGCGCTACCACCAAGTCATCTGAGCTGACCCACGGTAATGCGGTGAGCTCATTCAAGCTCACCCTTCAACTCCACCAAGCTCTACCAAAGATACCCCATGCTATTGCTGAGTCCAACCAACCCATCCACGGTGAGGCGGTATGACCATCCGAGCTCACTCCTTGTCTATATTGTGCTACTGCTACCCGGTTGGAGTTGACCTGCAGTGTTGCATTAACCACCAAGCTAACCAATAGCGATCATACCGTGCTACCATGGGGGCCACCAGGCCACCCCACGATAGAGCAGTAACTGCTAGACAGACTGCAAGTGGTCTCACCACGACTACTATGGTGAGTGGACCCACCTCCTGCGGTAAGGTGGTAACCGCCAAGCTTGTTACCGTGGTACTGCCAAGGGATGAAGGCACAACTACGGTAAAGTGGTAAAAGGCCAGAACATGAAGAAAAATGCCAAGTCCGATAGGAACAAGCCATAACATTGAGGCATAATCTCCCTACAATCTCCCACTTGCCAAAGACTTTCAGGCTTCCTCCAAACACCCGAACATGGACCAACACCATGCTTCCACACTCCAACCAAGACCCTTGCAATGACATAAAAAATGTCCACCATCTCAAGCAACAACTCTAAACACAGGAACACACCAAGGAGAAAAATCACTAGTCTCGGGAGTACAAGAATCTGATCTTTCAGGCGAAAAAGGCACCAAAAAAATAGCAACAAAGCTCACCACAAACACCAGAACAAGAAACATTCTCTAGAATAAGATAAACCAACCAGCTAGAATAGCAACCATAAAACATACTTCCCTCATCCAACTAATCAAACAACCCACGTGACTGAAAAACCAACACCCACAGCTCATGCTATTCCATCCAATCATCCATACCTCTCAGTATGTAACATCAGTAAACTCACACCATCACATAACCTACCCATCAACAACAAAGCACAAGCACCATGTGTCAACCAGTCAAATGACCCAACAAGTCCAGGTACTCCCACTACAAAGGTACTATCTAGATGAGTGCAAACAAAGCACCATCACACATGATCCAGGCATACTAAGTCCACCAATCCCTGCACATAGAAATGAGTAACCATGTAGCTCCAAGGAACATCCACATTGATCTACACAACTTGCAACCACCTACTACAAGAAACGTTTCTCTCAACTATCTTCCACAATTCTTCCAAAAACCTCCATATCTGACTGAAGAAAGAAGCACAGGAACCTTTGTGTCATCACCCAAGTGACAACACATGACCACAAATTGTGACCACCTTGGCTCCACATAAGCATCTCACATCTAAAGTCATATGAAAATAAACATATAGGAAGAAAAGACTAGATTAGAGAGAAACATAAAATCAAAAGATGTAGCATCCTCCTACATACATATCTAAATGCCATATGTGCCAAGAATGATCTTCTTCACATCCCGAAGGGAAAAGCCACAACAACACCCAACAAATCCATGGATGTAAGAACCTCAAAGAAGATCAGACTCACCCATATAACCATCTCCTATTAGTCCGCAAAATCACAAGGAGATAAACTATGCTATCCACCTTCCATAATGAATCCTCCAGAATCTCAAAACAACTCAAGATTCATATCATGAAAGCAAGCATAACACATATCTGAAAACTGTAATGGGAAAATACATTTCAAATAAACTTCACTACCAAGTAGACCAAGAAGAAAAGAAAAGATGCCCCTCCAAGATATACAAGCCATCGTAACTTATCCAAGAGAATTTTCCTTCATGGTCTTTGTTGAACTTACGTTCAACGAAGGTGTAGGCTACTCAGACTTTCAGCTATAACAACAACATTCTCAAAAGAATTCCAGCCTCACCTTATTCTCCATGCATCCATGAGTAGCAACAACCTGTCATCTCATGCTAAGTCCAAACTGCATTACTGCACTTATCATGAAGTCCACCAGCATATGACCAAAGTACTCAAAACATAAAGAAACAACAGACCATTGTCAAAGCTCCAAACCAGCTGAATAGGGACTTATCATGACACCATGATCTTACACATCCCCCTTAGGAGATACTATGCTTCAAGTGAACTATCCATGGTCTCAATAGCAAAGCAACATGCCAAAAATCTAATGCACAAGCAAGAGTATACATGACATCAAGTAAACAAAATCTAAACCAACATTACCTATCAAGCACCACCAGCATCTCAGCCAAAGACTACCAAGGTCCTCCATGGATCCAAGATGCTGCACACCTTCAAATAGTGACCATGTAGATGTGAAAGAACTCTTTTGCAGCAATAGGATCTAAGATTCCTCAAGAAGCATCTGCAACACCAAAGAAGATCATTCACCACTAAGTGATGAATCCATAGTCACTACTAAAGCTCCCACTGAATTGTGACACCGAGCTCTCCAAGAATCATGACTGACCACCCCATCACTGTCAAAAGCTTACACTAGACAATGCAAAAATCTCTCCATGAAATCATGATTCTCATGCTATAGGTCCCCATCACTGACTATTCAGGTACTCTAACATTGTCCATCCTCTCATCTCAAAATATCCACACCAATGCACAAGTGACCACAGACAAGGCCAACTAATAGATCTGCACCACACTATTACAACCTCATGGATATTGACAGTCCATTCCCCAGTTGTCTCATAGCAAACATGTAGGTAAGGACAGCCCACAACATTGCACAACTCATGGATGCAACCAATGAACCTACAAATCTATCATCACACTGGAAACTACAAAATTGAGATAAACAAAGGAACAACCCACATAGACAACTTGACTCAAGCACCAAATCAGCAACAAATCTGATTTTCCAATCAAGTCCACAACTCAAGCACCATAGTCTAGGAAACTAGCAAAAAACACCACAAGAATGCTAAGTAAAAAACACATACCAACACTCTCATTTAGAGAAGACATCACACCTCCTCAAACCATGTCAAATTGCAACTATCTCATCCAGTCACACCCTAGAAGCCAGGGTTCTAGAAAATAGCTGAACAATAGCTCCACACTCCACAAGTTTTTTTTGACCATGTAAAACCTACAAAACCACAGTGTTTATAAAACACCCATGCATCTCCATATTCACTACTCATCTGGATGACTCAGGAGTCTGCACACAACCATCATGGTTAACCAAAACAATGAAAAACATGAATATGCATCATAGAATTTTTAGGAAAATCTACAAAAAGCCTTCAGAGCCAAAGACATGAGTCTGAACCATGTGAGTGCAAGAAAAATGTAAGAAGGAACAACAGGTCCATTTCAGACCAGTTCCAAAACCTCGGTCATGCACAAGAATACGAGAGAACCAGGCTATACAGAAGTTGCGGATCACTAGGATCAAATTCATAGCCTCCATACAATCAGAGCAATAGAGAAACTACCTTCAGTGCTAAGTCAAAATACCCAACACAAGCGCACAACTTCATGGATGAACAACAACACAAGCAACTCCATACCATCGGGGAACTTCTCACATAGACACCTAGTATGAAACCATGCTTCTCTATGACACAACCACAAGCACATCTCATGCCCTTTGCATCAAGAAATTTTTTTGTGAGCTAGGAGCCTCAGACCATATTGCCACAATACGATCAACTCCAGTCATCTCCAACATCTTTCAAAACTATGTGTTGAATCAAAGAAGCAAAAACTTCCACTCATCGAAGGATCAATCACCAACCAATTTCTCCATATTTCCTCAAGCTTTCTAGGTGAAGAAATCAACACAGGAGAAATACCCAAAACTCCAATAACCAAGAGAAGGCTTTGACACCACTTATTGGTATCATCAAGCCTTGAACTCCTTCAACCTGCTCTGATACCACTTGTTGGGGATACAAAGTTGGTTTTGTCATCATAGAACATGTCTAAGACAACAATGCCTTAGTGATTTTCATTTTTATCACTTCAAAGACACAAACAACTATACCATAAAGCAAAAGTAGGCACAGTTGATCCCCCATTGATCCTTTGAGAGAAGTAAAAGCAAAACTTATAACAGATTCAACACAAGCACAAATTCAAGATAGAAGAATCTAACAACATGAAAGACAAACATGTAGAAACATAGATATACGTGGGGAAAACCTTTTCAGGTAAAAAACCCCACACTCCAAAATATTGAGCCATTGTATTATTCAATAATAGAAAATAGTTACAATACAATCTTAGGCTCATAGCCTATACAAGAGTCACATCTTGTTCATCTGGAGAAATATACAGGCAACACAAAACAAAAACTTCACATGATTACAATGTCCTTAATAACATATCATGTAGATTCCCTTTAGCTCCTCACAAATGACTTTCATAGCCAGCCTGATGGCCATCCCAGCCACATGACCTCCACAGGCTCACATCTTCACAAAACCGAGAGGCAAAGTGTTCACAGTCAGGACTGTTCGAACACTCTCTTCCTCTCTTTCTTCGCTCATTCTCCTTTACCGTGCACACAAGATTGCTTAATATCTTTCCATGTGCCAACCTATTCTACCTATCCAAAAAATCAACTATCATCAAGATATTCACTGACAAATCTTCTTACATTGTGCCACCTAGGCATTCAATTCCTTGCCACAATTGGGTTTTGTCTTCAGTTGAAAACTTGGCCTACAATAACTATCATAAAACATTTTTGCTTCTAGCCAATCAACATCTTGAAGCTATGCCACGTGTCACTTTTTTGTTCATTCACTACTTTGACCTCTGGTCAAACCTAGTCAAGCTCAATCAGCCAAGCTTCGAGCTCTCCATGAGCTCTTACCATGCAACCGTTGAGCTTCTTTGACCCAATCATGGTAATGTGGTGAGCTCGGACGAGCTCACCCCCGAGCTCACCCAACCTTCTACCTTGCTATTGCTGCCTTGTTGGACTCGCCTCATGGTATGGTGGTAAGCCATTCGAGCTCGCACCCTGAATCCACCACACTACCGTGCCCCTATCTGATTCACCTCGCGGTATGGCGGTGAGCTCACCCTTAGCCATCCTATGCTACCATCAAGTCATCTGAGCCGAATCGCGGTAATGCGGTGAGCTCGTCCGAGCTCACCCTTTGACTCCACCAAGCTCTGCCAAAGATACCTTGTGCTATCACTAAGTCCAACTGACCCATCTGCGATGAGATGGTATGACCATCCGAGCTCGCTCCTTGTCTGCACCGTGCTATCGCTGCCTAGTTGGAGTTGACCCACGGTGTGGTAGTAACCATTGAGCTAACTATTAGCGATCATACCACGCTACCATGGGGGCCACCAGGCCACCCCACAATAGGGCAGTAACCTCCAGATGAACCATAGGTAGTCTCACTACAACCACCATGGTGAGTGGACCCACCGCCCATGATAAGGTGGTAATCGCCAAGCCTGTCACCGCGGTACCACCAAGGAATGAAGGCACAACCATGGTAAAGTGGAAAAGGGCCAGAATAGGAATAAAAATGCCAAGTCTGATAGGAACAAGCTAGGACATTGAGGCATAATTTCCCAACAATCTCCCACTTTCCCTAGTATGCATGCATAATAATTTGTTTTGCACGTACAGGATTGGTATGCAGATTTTCATGCACCTAGATTATTAAGGGCTCTAATGTGAGTGAAATAAGTTTACAATTCACTTGCACGAACTCCCTTGGAATGTTAATGACACATGGTCTAATTTTTCTATTTAATGTGGAGTGCAGGATGATTTATTTCACCACTTATTATCTTCGAAGAATTGTGAGATTGTTGAGAGTGTGTGAAATAGTTGCAGAATATATGTGTTATCTAGATAAAATGAGTCAACCAGGCACATCTATTAGTCCTATGAGATTCTCTAAGAGACTTGATATTTTTAAGTCTTGGGATGCTTCCTCCATGACCGAGTAGGGTATACCTAAAATCCATTCAAATTCTTAAGGAAGTATAAGAGGTGGCAGAAGGCCTCCACAAAGTTTCCCCAGATGCACTTATAATTTGAGAGGAAGAATTGTCTCTGGGGAAGGAATCAAGGGTAAGGAAAAGAAAATTAACTAGTTTGAGAAGAGGGTGGTGATGAAGGACAAGTATCATCAGGCCTATTTAGGCAAGCATCACTCACCCATTGAGTGTTCTGATGATTGTTTGGATAGTGAGGCTAAGAGTGACTTTGGTTATGGCCAATACCTCAAGGTTTTAACTGAATTGGCTGGTGAAAATGAGGAGGTGATCATAGTTTCCCCAATTTCTATAAAAGCACAATGTGGATTTACCCATTTTGTTGCTAAAAGGAATGCTAATAAAGATGAGGAGGTGGTTTATCCAACCTTTTCTAAGACACGAAGTGGGCATGTGTGTTATCCATTTGATTAATTGGGTTATATTGGGTCCTAGTTTTTGTGTTTTGGTGGTAATATGAATTATGGTGGTTATCTTGGTTTCCTTTGTCTACATGGTTTCTTATCGACTGGTATTGTGAAGTTTGTACTGATGAATTACAAAGGGTTCAATGAAGTCTTGCAGCGATTGTGGTGATGTCAATTGGTTTTGGCTGGTAGTATGAAATTTTGATTACCTTATTTGGTAAATGATTGCAGATAACTATTTGGGGAATTTATAAAATGCAATTAGAATTTGTTTTGAAATGAAATGCATAGTGAATTTTAATTGTATTTGAACTAGATGCTTGTTTCTCCCTTAATCTATAAAAGGGATTTCATGGCTCATTGCAAGAGGTTGAATTTTGGAGTCTCAAGATGATCTGGGTAGGATTTAGCTCATATGTGAAGCATATTGTAAATGGTCAATGAATAGAACAATACATTGTCTTGGTTAGGAGTATATATGTAGTAGTCTTGAATGGTTTTATAGAAATTACTATTATCGAAAAAAATATTAAGTTCTGAAACAATACTCTCCTCTATATCTTCTTGTGCAAATCATGAATGAAAATATCAAAGGTCTTTTCATTTGTCTTCAATGATTCAATTGAATGTATGACTCTTTTCTTTCTTTAACTCAAAGAGTTAATTAAATTCTCAAAGGGAGTCATAGATTTGTAAAGTGTAGCATAGGATTTTGGTAAGAAATGTTTTCTAGACATTGTGAGTTGTAATATTGCAAAGCATTATGATAATAGGAAACACATTTTAGATTCATTAATTGATATATTACTGGTTATTACATATTTGACTCCATTTACCCCATTGATGAAGAACTAGTCCATTCATGGATAATAATGAGGCATTTGAAGTAGTAGTATACTAGATTAGGGATTCAAAAGAAGAACAAAATTATAAATCATTAAATATTCAAATTATGATGTATGTGCTTAAAGTATCATTCAATTCCTAGCATTAGATGTCTGTTTTCCCAAAGGTCTGCCAAGCCTTTAGTAATTAGTATCTAGTTGCACTTGGTAGGAACATATATGTATTTGAAGTGTTATTGAGGCATTAAATATCAAATGAACACAATAAGGAACACCCTTCTTGGTCCTAAAGAGCCTAAAGAGTAGGGGTAACGGTCCAAAAATCTTTAACTGTTAGTTGTGCATAAGCCTTGGTAATTCTTAAATATAAGGGCTGGTAATCCTTTAGGGAATTTCAAGGTTCTGCTTGAAAAAACACCAACAAAAATGGTGACTCTGTTGGGGAAATTTTTTTTAATCTCCAGTTGTAGACTGTAACATCATAGAGTCAATTGTCACTACACTAGAACATGAAAATAACGCCTAAAATAGCATCGGATTTCAGTGTATTTCAGTCCATGAATTGAATGATTTAGCTAGTGCTAAACTCGGTGCAAATAGGCATGGTCATCTCAGTGCCGAATTTGGCATCAGATGTTGCACTGGACTTAGTTCCATAGTTAGTGCTGAAAAATCACAGCGCCCCTGTTAGCGCCTAAAATAGCATCGAGAAATAGCACCAAAAATAGCGCCTCTGTTAGTGCCTAAAATAGCACTAAAAATAATGTCGAAAATAGGACCTAAATTAGCACCCAATTTGGCTTCTAATTTTTCTTCTATGTCTACCCCCATTTTTGCTTCTAATTTTGCTTTCACTTTTGCTTTCAGTTTTTCTTCCAGGTTTGCTTCCAATTTTGCTTCCGGTTTTGCTTCCATTTTTGCTTCCGATTTTTCTTCCACTTTTGCTTCCAATTTTGTTTCCATTCTTTCTTCTGGTTTTCTTCCATGTTTGCTTCTAGTTTTGCTTCCAGTTTTTCTTCCGATTTTGCTTCCAGGTTTGTTTCTAGTTTTGCTTCCGATTTTGCTTCCAGTTTTTCTTCCAAGTTTGCTTCCAAGTTTGCTTCCAGTTTTTCTTCCAGGTTTGCTTCTGGTTTTTCTTCCAATTTTTCTTCCAAGATTTCTTTTGGTTTACTTCTAGTTTGGCTTCCATTGTTGCTTCCTTTTTTTCTTCTAAAAATTCTTCTTGTTTTGCTTCCATTTATTAATTTAATATGTTTTATTTCATCACTGTATGAACTATTATTGTAACATGATCATCATATATAATTAAAACAAGTGAGTCAAAAATCTATAATTTAATTGAATTCCACAATATCCATCCTGAGTAGTAAATTAAAATCATCAACCACTTTTAATATATATAAATTGACATGTCAATACTGATAAGATCATCATCATATATAACTAAAACAAGTGAAAGTCAAATATGCCAGTACATCAAAAAAATGTCAAAATGATACATGTCCAATAGTTGACATAAGTGAAAATGATATATGTACAAATGATATAAATAAATTGATAAATTGTGTAACTCAAACTGATACAAGTCAAGATGATACATGTCCAAATGATATAGTGAAAATGATACATGCCAATATGATACAACTCAATAATATAGTAGTGTAGGCAGTGAAAATGATACATATGATAGTAACCATGAAAAGAGTCATCATAATGACATATCAACAATGATCCATGATGCAGTCTATATGATCATGAATGTCACTGGTTACTACCACTAACTGTCTCATCATCATCATCACCATCGTGATCATCATCATCATCATCATCGTCATCATCATCATTGTCATCGGCCTCATTGTCTTCAGTATCTGCATCATCATCATCCTCTGTCATCTGATCTATACCGGTAGAACCGATATTTTGTGGATCTATATCATCTTGAGGATCATCTTGATCTTCTAGAAGACCCGTGTTCTGTAAAAAAAAACATTTAGAATGAAAAGTTATTATTTATTTCATGCAATAATTTATTTTTCTATTATATATCTAATATTACAACATATGAGACAAAACCATGATCATATTACATCATATCAAAGTGCACATACCATAATAAAATTTCAAGAAAGTTACAGCTAATACTGGTGAGTCAAGAGAAACTTCAGCTTTAAAAAAAAGCCAATTAGGTTGGTAGACTTGTGGATCAGGCCAACAACTGGTGGAAGAGAAAGAAAGATGACTGAAACTTTGAAGGCCCACCATAATGGATTTTAGTATTCAACCAAGAGAGTAGAAGACAGAGCTGATATCATGTATCAAAACATTAAGCATGCATTCTTCCAGCCAGCGGATAAGGAGATGATTACTTTGCTTCATTTTCATTTGCATAACCATATCATGGCATGGAAACCAAGAAGACTAAGGATGTCTAGTTTTATGTGGAGGTAATGGATGTGGTCCAAAATTTAGGAGGGGAAATAAGGTTAATGTATGATCTTGATGAAATTGAGGAAGAATAGGAAGAGAGGGATAGGAAAAATAAAATCAATACAAAGATTCCAGGATTTGTCAAGTGAGTAAGAGAGCTATGGGAGCAGCTTCATCTAAAATATTTTGAACTAGTGTTTGATATACCATTTAGAGAGCTTGGTTTTCATGAATTTCCTTTCAAAGCCTCTGCTTTTATTGTTCCTATGGTAAACTATTTGGTAGAGTTGGTGGAATTACCTTTCTTAGTAATCGCTATTAGTGAGATTGAGATTGTTAACCTTGAGAGAGTAGGACTTGGGAAAAAGGAATTTGATATGGCTATTATTTTCAAAGACTTCAAGCAAGATGTACTCCACATGTATGCCATTCCTCAATATTTGCTTCATGGCATCAAGGAATGACTGAAATCCATGGATATAAAGTATTATGAAAGTAGAATGAACTTGAACTAGAGGCCAATTTTGAAGAGTATTACTGATGATGTAGATAAATTTATTGAAGATGATGGTTGGGAATTTTTAAATATGGAAGCTAGTGATTCTGATTCTGATAATTTAGAAGAGTCAAATAAAGGATATGAACCCTCTGATGTAGAAGAGGAATCATAATCAGATTTCATGTAGCCACCATCAAGAGTGTTACAAGCCAATAAGATGGAGGAAATTCTTATATAAGGATAATTTTCAATGTTGCACGTATTGAATTTAATGCCAAGTACAATGGAAACATTGAAATTCCCTAGTAGTATTTATGTGAAGGAAATTTTCTTTAGATGCAAGGATTCAAAGCACATCAACCATGTTGTACAAATTATTAAATCCTAGAGATGATTTGTAGTAATTAAAGAGTCTAAAAAGGAAGAGAGAGCTACATTGGTGACTCAGGGGAAACTTCAACTTTCAAAAACAAAGTGAATTAGGTTGGCAGAGGTGTGGATCGGGCCAACATTTGGTGGAAGAGGAAAAAAGATGATTGGAACTTTGGAGGCCCACCATAATCGATTTTGGTATTCAACCATGAGAGCAGAAGAGAGAGATGATATCATGTATCAAAAAATTAAGCATGCATTCTTCCGGCCAATGGAGAAGGAGATGATTACTTTTCTTCATTTTCATTTGCATAACCATATCATGACATGGGGACCAAGAAGACCAAGGATGTCTAGTTTTATGTGGAGGTAATGGATGTGGTCCAAAATTTAGGAGGGACAAGAAGGTCAATGTATGATCCTGATGAAATTGAGGAAGAACAACAAGAGAGGGACAAGAAAAATAAAATCAATACAGAGTTTCAAGGATTTGTCAAGTGAGTAAGAGAGCTATGGGAGCAGCCTCATCTAAAATATTTTGAACTATATTTTGATATACCATTTAGAGAACTTGGTTTTCATGGAGTTCCTTTCAAAGCCTCTGCTTTTATTGTTCCTATGGTAAACTGTTTGGTAGTGTTGGTGGAATTACCTTTCTTAGTAATAACTATTAGTGAGATTGAGATTGTTAACCTTGAGAGAGTATGACTTGGGAAAAAGGAATTTGATATGGCTATTATTTTCAAAGACTTCAAGAGGGATGTACTCTACATTGACACCATTCCTCAATCTTCCCTTGATGGCATCAAGGAATGGTTGAACTCCATTGATATAAAGTATTATGAAAGAAAAATGAACTTGAACTGGCAACCAATTTTGAAGACTATTACTGATGATCCAGATAAATTTATTGAAGATGTTGGTTGGGAATTTTTGAGTATGGAAGCTAGTGATTCTGATTCTGATAATTCAAAAGAGTCAGATCAAGGATACAAACCCTCTGATGTAGAAAAGGAATCAGAATCAGATTTCATGTTGCCACCATCAAGAGTGTTACAAGCCAATTAACAAGATGAAGGGAATTCTTATATAAGGATAATTTTCAATGTTGCGGGTACTAGATTTAATGCCAAATACAATGGAAAAATTGAAATTACCTAGAAGTATTTATGTTAGGAAATTTCCTTTAGATACAAGGATTGAAATCACATCAACCATGTGGTAAAAATGATTAAATCCCATAGAAAGTCTATAGCAAAGAAAGAGTCTGAAAATGAAAAGAGAGCTACATTGGTGACTCAGGAGAAACTTTAGCTTTCAAAAATAAAGTCAATTAGGCTAGAAAACATGTGGATCAGGCTAGCATTTGGTGGAAGAGGAAGAAAGATGACTGGAAATCTAGAGGCCCACCATACTAGATTTCAGTATTCAACCATGAGAGTAGAATAGCGAGCTGATATCATGTATCAAAACATTAAGCATGCATTCTTCCAACTAGCAGAGAAGGAGATGATTACTTTGCTTCATTTTCATTTGCATAACCATATCATGGTGTGGGAACCAAGAAGAACAAGAATGTCTAGTTTTATGTGGAGGTAATGGATGTGGTCCAACATTTATGAGGGGAAAGAAGGTCAATGTATGATCCTGATGAAATTGAGGAAGAATAGCAAGAGAGGGACAAGAAAAATAAAATTAATACAAAGTTTCAAGGATTTTTCAAGCGAGTAAGAGAGCTATGGGAGCAGCCTCATCTAAAATATTTTAAAGTAGAGTTTTATATACCTTTTAGAGAGCTTGGTTTTCATGGAGTTCCTTTCAAAGCCTCTACTTTTATTGTTCCTATGGTAAACTGGTTGGTAGAGTTAGTGGAATTACCTTTCTTAGTAATCGCTATTAGTGAGATTGAGATTTTTAACCTTGAGAGAGTAGGACTTGGGCAAAAGGAATTTTATATGGCTATTTTTTTCAAAGACTTCAAGTGGGATGTACTCCACATGTACGCCATTCCTCAATCTTTGCTTGATGGCATCAAGGAATGGTTGAACTCCATGGATATAAAGTATTATGAAAGCAGAATGAACTTGAACTGGTGGCCAATTTTGAAGACTATTACTGATGATCTAGATAAATTTATTGAAGATGTTGGTTGGGATTTTTTGAATATGGAAGCTAGTGATTCTGATTCTAATAATTCAGAAGAGTCAGATCAAGGATATGAACCCTTTGATGTAGAAGAGGAATCAAAATCAGATTTCATGCAACCACCATCAAGAGTGTTACAATCCAATTAAAAAGATGGAGGGAATTCTTATATAAGGATAATTTTCAATGTTGCAGGTACTAAATTTAATGTCAACTACAATGTCAACATTGAAATTCCCTAACAGTATTTATGTTAAGGAAATTTCCTTTAGATGAAAGGATTCAAAGCACATTAACCATGTCATACAAATGATTAAATCCTAGAGATGATCTGTAGCAATGAAAGAGTCTAAAAGGCAGAGAGAGCTACATTTGTGACTCATGAGAAACTTCAACTTTAAAAAACAAAGCCAATTAGGCTGAAAAATGTGTGGATCAGGCCAAAATTTGGTGGAAGAGGAAGAAAGATGACTAGAACTCTAGAGGTCCACCATACTAGATTTTAGTATTCAACCATGAGAGTAGAAGAGAGAGTTGATATCATGTATCAAAAAATTAAGCATGCATTCTTCCAGCCAGTGGAGAAGGAGATGATTACTTTGCTTCATTTTCATTTGCATAACCATATCATGGTGTGGGAACCAAGAATACCAAGTATGTCCAATTTTATGTGGAGGTAATGGATGTGGTCAAAACTTTAGGAGGGGCAAGAAGGTCAAAGTATGATCCTAATGAAATTGAGGAAGAACAACAAGAGAGGGACAAGAAAAATAAAATCTATAGAGAGTTTCAAGGATTTGTCAAGCAAGTAAGAGACCTATGGGAGAAACCTCATCTAAAATATTTTGAACTAGAGTTTGATATACCATTTAGAAATCTTGTTTTTCATGGAGTTCCTTTCAAAGCCTCTGCTTTTATTGTTCCTACAATAAACTATTTGGTAGAGTTGGTGTAATTACCTTTCTTAGTAATCGCTATTAGTGAGATTGAGATTGGTAACCTTGAGAGAGTAGGACTTGAAAAAAAGGCATTTGATATGGCTATTGTTTTGAAATACTTCAAGTGGGATATACTTCGCATGTATGCCATTCCTCAATATTCACTTGATAGCATCAAGGAATGGGTGAACTCCATGGATATAAAGTATTATGAAAGCAGAATGAACTTGAACTCACAACCAATTTTGAAGACTATTATTGATGATACAGATAAATTTATTGAAGATGTTGGTTGGGAATTTTTGAATATGGAAGCTAGTGATTCTGATTCTGATAATTCAAAAGAGTTAGATCAAGGATATGAACCCTCTGATGTAGAAGAGGAATCAGAATCAGATGAGGAAGGTTCAGAAGATGAATCTCTTGTGGAGTCAGAGGAGGAAGAAGAAGAAGAAGAATATTCTGAAGAGGAGGAAGGTAAAACATGGGATGAATTAGAAGTTGATGCCAAAAATGCAGATAAGGAAAAAGGAAACAAGTCTAATAGTGAAGAGGAAAGGCGACAACGAAAGGTAAAAGCTACAGGGAAGTCTCGACCACCTGATATTAGAGATTCAAGAGAAATTCCTATCAAGAGGCATAAAGTAAGATGAATTGAATTCATCTACATCCTTTTACTATTTATTCATGAACATAAATGGTCATTTTTTAATCATAGTATTTGAGCTCTATTTTCTCATCCTATGCATCAATAAAAAACTCAACACAAGAGATGCAAATTGACATATTAACACAACAATATCCAACTAAGTTATTGAAACTCAACTATTGATACCTCGTTCTCCATCCAGATTAAAAAATTGTTCCACTTTTTGTTTTGTAACATATTCTTTTCAAATTGATTTGGATGGCGGCCATATTTCTCCTCCTATCAAAACATGGCACATGGACTAGTTAAACTAATCAATATGCAATCATTTACTTTTTCCAAGGAAATAAAAAAATATATCATTTAACATATTAAATATATTTACAGATGTAGAGATCAAGGCCTGTAAACCTATATGGCCACTGTGATGCATGGCACGAAGTTTCTCAAGCCTAGCCTTGGAGGCCTTGTCCTAAAACATATACTAATTCAATTTAACTATGTAGAAATAAAATTTAAATATTTTTTAATAAATTTGATATAATCTTATGAGAAAATTCAAATACCTATGTACACTTTTCACTGGACTTCCTCTGTGCATCAAAATTCTCATATGCTTTTACAAGCTCTTTCCATAATTTCACAGTTACATCAATTGGCCTTTTTTTCTGCCTTAGCTTAGGAGGGATTTCTTTTATCTTCTTTGTTTGGTTGCACCAAAATCTCTTGCAGTTTTGAGACATTCGTAGCTTTATCTTCTTTATAGACTAGCTTATGCCAAATTTATTTTCCATGTCATGGATAACTGCTTTTTTTAGGTGCATGGGTATCTTTGAGAATGGAAAATGTAGATGGTCTTTGAACCATTGAAGGAATGATTCCTTCAACCTATTCACAAACATTTTCCTAGCATCCATCATTCGGACTTCCCCTGAAACCACCTTGTATTCTATCTTCATATTTTAGCTACTAATGCAAGATTAAAAACATGCCATGGTGGAAGAAGTCTGTGTCCTAGGAGTGGAAGTCTATGTTCCCTATTCCACATTCTTAGAGTTTACTATCACTGATTTCCTCCTTGATCTTTTACTCGATCCAGGACTGGTTGGGGAATCAATTGATTCCCTTTGACACAATTGATTTGTTTGCAATGTTTGAGTGGCATTACCAGATTGTTTGTCTATGTATTTGGCAACTGTTATCCAGCCCACATTAACCAATTTGTTCACTTCCTCTACCCCCAATATGGAAGCCAATTCCTCTTTATCTTTGTTAGTCTCATGTCCCTATATATATATTTTTAAATTATATTTCTTCTTTTAAATTTAGAAATAAAAAAACTAAAAATTAAAATTCAAAGAAATAATGGAAACATTTACAAATCTATAAATTGACAATAAATTACCTCATTATGGCCAGAGTTTGCTAACAATGTCATCTCCCTCCATTGCTTGATATTTTGAGGTGACCTAGGGTAAATTATTTCCGTCTAGTCTTTGGAGGGAAATGAAGTACACACTGTCAGGTATGAAATTTTTCATCCAGCTTGTGGTATGAAAGTTTTATTTTGTGGGAAAATATGTTCGTTGGGTTTGATTAGTGTTGATAACCTAGGGAAAATATGTTCACTCAGTTTGCTTAGTGTTGATAACCTTATCATGAAAACTCTTTCGTAATGCAATCTTGCACGAATTTTTCATGGCATTGGTGACTATGGCACAGCTGGGAAAAACCAAGTGATTTATGCATTTATTTTCAACAGTTTCTTAGTAGTGATCGACCCAATTCCCATATTTTACAAGAAGTTCACTATTTCCTTGATACCTAGGTTAGAAAAAGAATAAGGAGGCATCCTCACTTCGTGCTATAATATTCTGAGCCAAAGCCCAAATGGGTAGGGTAAATTTTTTTGTTGGTTTCTCAAAGGTTTTACAATTTATAATGATGGGACAATTTAGAGGTTGCCTAGACTAGTTAGGCCACAAACCAATATACAATCATGAATTCAAATGCAATACAAAGAGCAGTAAACAATCATGAATTCAACCAAGAATTTTTTCGATAACCTTACCTATGGTGGCACAAACTAAATCGAATTTCTCATCAGTTGCTAGTAGTGCCCTGCTCTCTTCCTTCGAGCAATGTTTTTCCCTTTTTTTGTCGTATGATTTGTTCCTTCAGGCAGGAAAGTTTTAAATTTTTTATTTTGATTTATTAGTCGAAGCTTTAGTTGGCATTAGTTAATGCCAACTTTAGCACCAAATTTTGGTCATTAATGTAATCTATTTGGGACGTATAAGGTAGTGTCAAGTGCACCTAAGTTAGCGCCTATCATTGTTGTGTATCATAGGATCCAGAGTGTTGGAAATAATTCAAAAAATTTCCTTGTTTTTATGACCACCATTGTCTCATGGCTCCTCCATCAACTCGGTGTGGTAGAGCAGTATTTACCATGGTCCCGTAAGGTGCTTCATCCTTCTCGGTGGTAGTGCAGTGAAAGCTTCCATGGTGGCACACGAGTCTTCCTTCTATTCCTCATGGTGTTGCGGTGACTCCCATAGTCCCACAAGTCTTCTACCATTGGCATGCGGTAGTGCAGTGACCACCACTATCTCGTGGCTTCTTCATCAGCTTGGTGTGGTAGAGTGGTTTTTACCACGGTCCCACAAGTTTCTTTTTCCTTCTCGGTGGTAGTGTGGTGAAATATTTTGTGGTGAAATTTTTTTTCATGCAGGAGGACATG
The DNA here is from genome assembly GCA_007115665.2 of Sequoiadendron giganteum. Lineage (NCBI taxonomy): Eukaryota > Viridiplantae > Streptophyta > Pinopsida > Cupressales > Cupressaceae > Sequoiadendron > Sequoiadendron giganteum. Next base: position 578,488,182 of record CM021109.1, read on the forward strand.
AAGAGAGGACGTGCACAATGTAGAAATACTAAATCATTGAGAGGAAAGTGGGTGGAAATAGACGAGACAATGAAATCTGCAGATACAATAGAGGTAAGAAGATAAAGCAACCTCAACCAAAGGAGGAAGGTGTTTATGAATTCACAAATGCTACAACATAGAGGAGATAAAGTCATTTTTTTGTCCATGAGGCCTCTGAGGTCAAACTTATTGGTTGAAAATGCATAGGAATGGTGATTGAATGTGATTCTATGATCAAGGGAAAATTTTGAAAATTAGGATAGCCAAAACATGATATCAATATGTCAAATATATGACTAAAGTGAGGTTTTGTGTTGGATAGCATATTCGTTGAAATGATATAATTGGTGTACTAAACATTATTTACAATGTTGTGTATTATAGGGGAAAGACGAGGCCATGCCAACAGATCGTGTCATATCAAATGAGGACACAACAGATGAAGTGGGACATCAGGTACTCAAATTTTGACTTAACTTAGGAAAAAATTAATTGATGGCATTTTGTGATACGTCCATATTTTTTCATAGTATTATTGAAATTTATGATGTATTATCCAATCTTGACATAAATTAATGCATGTTGTGAATTATTTAGATGGAGATTAGACCAAATGTAGAGCCTAAGTGTTCAAATAGCAAAAGAATAAGATATGTACATGGACGTGGAACTAAAATTGTTAAATCATGTAGACGAAAGTGGGTGGAAGAGGATATGACAATGGATATTGCAGATAGAACAAATGATTGCATTGAAGAAGAGGTAGGTTAGGACTATAGTACAAGGGATGAATACTTTGAGAAAATTGTTGTTTGAGGATGTTTTGTATGTCGTGGAAAGAAACAATTCAAACAAGTGATTGTACAGAGATATTACATATATGATGAGCTTCAAGTCAATAGTATGCCTCCTACAATTGATTAAAATCCAATAGGAATTGTGGTGAGGAATTTTCCAATTTGATATAAATAACATGTATACTTCGTTTAAACATTTTTTTATATTATTTAAATAACTATTTTTTTCCTAATGGATACTTGCAAGATAAAGTTCTTGGTTTAAATTTTCCTGGATCACTAACTTCTATCCTAGAGGGCAATGATCATTTATCAGATGATACATCTAACAAAATTATGTGCCAATATACAAGCTCAAAAGATGAGTAATTGATGAAAATAAGTAACAAAACAAGAACCGGTGTGAAGATGAATAATTTTCTTAAAGACAAGGGGAAGGTGGACTACATACCCTATGAGAATGAATGTGATGGAGATGATGACTTGCCCCTGATTTTGAGATAAATTTACAAAGAGAAATTTGATTGTCGACTATATTGCGCTTGGCCTAGTGATCAACAACTACCTAGAGTGTATGAGGTGTTTCAATTTTGGGGATACAGCTACATGATATGAACCTCCAATATTCATGGAGAAAATATAGGCCTCTTTATTATCCAAAATGTACATGTGGGATCCAAATAGAAATAATTCAGAACAAACCACTAGGAGATTAATGCCATATTTTGGTCTATCATATTACAGTGGTGAATGGAGAAGGCTAGCTTTATATAAGCCTAACATGTCAGCATATGGTCTAAATTCGAATATGTACACACATCATCTCCAATTGGAAAGTGGAAAAGAAATGAATAGAGGTCATCTTATGTATATAGATGGATGCACATACACACACAAAAATATTGCAGGATTTATAAATAATAGTAAGGGAAGGGACCCTACTGTAAGACCGAATTGTCAATTTTTTGAGGTTATAAATGATAAAGATGGAGATATGGAAAGAGATGTTGATAGATTGATAATGGTTGAGGCTATTATGGACCTTACCATTAGGGATGAGTTATTGATTTATTAGCCCTTCTTAAAACACAGTCCTGCATGAAAGAAGAGGGAAGAACAAGGTCTCCCTAAGGATGTTCTTAAGGAAAGAAAACCAAAGAATAATAAATGAGTGTGGAATGATGTTTTATAAACTATGTTGTCAAAATTGTGTTTTATAGAAATTATTGTATAAAAAAGGTAGTCTATAAAATAATGTTCCATTATTCAATTGATGTATATATGTTCATACAATGTATATAATGTCTAATATATGTATGCCATTCATGTGTAGGTATTTTGGACCCGAAATGGATATTTGTCATACATTATGATCCAAGATTAAGGAATGTATTTGACGATGCATTAGTGGATACTGAGCAAAATAATGATGGCCAAAAAAATGAGAGAGAGGGATTAGAGAACATCGAAGAAATTGACATCCATGATGATGTTGAATATGGTTATGTTCAGGCACAAGAAAACAACAATCTGGAGTTAGATGATGTTATGGAAGACAACAATATGGATGGTATAGAAAATGATGATCCAAATATATCTGGTAACAATATAGATGGCCTACAGTCAAATTTCAGTGATGATGAAGATGATGCAAGTCAAGATGAGGATGATGATAATATTAAATACTTGAAAGAACATATGAACATTAGCAATGATACACTGGATGACATTGTAGCAGACAATAATGTTAATGACCAAGACTTCTAAATTTTTAGAATTATTTGCAATCCATGTTTAAAAAAGAATGATTCTTATGGCCTAAACTTTGAAATGCTTTAGTAATATTATGTTGTACTTGAACAATTGAAAACTTGTTTTATTCTCCTAGCAAGATTTTTTATTTTCCATTATAATTCTAGACCAAACAACATTTGCGTGGATGGCCTTTTACACCAATATTAATTTGTATGAAGTTCACAAACCTATTGTCAAGTAGTAAATTCCTTTCGTAGATAGGAAATATAAAGGCTTCATTTAAGAAAAGATAAGTAGTCTCTTTCTAAGGGTAATCCACATGCAAAAAGTAAAAAGAACATAAAAAACCAATTGTACATTAGAAAATAAGATTCAATCAGTTAAGTCTTATTTCACTTGCACACTTATCTGAAAGATATAGAGTATTCACCATACATTTCCCTTGACAAAGAAAACATGTGCTTTCATTTATTTTTATTATATATCTTAGAAGTGAAATTTTTGTTACATAATGATGCACTGAGAAAATCATATATACAAAAAAATGCAAAGAAAATGTTTGAAATTTAACATGCAACCTACTGTGTTGTGCTAAAAGGAATCAAGATTAACTGGGACAAGAAACAAAATTAAAATTTTGATGATTGTACTTAAAATTGAATAGGATATGAAAAGTGTAGACAATGATGGTGCTGAAATTGAAAACCCTGATTATGATTATGTATACACCTAAAATTGGTCTGGAGCATCCTATTAATTAAATATGAATTATTTGATTAATTATCCTAATTTCCTCTACTGTTTGAATAAGTAGAAATATTTATTTAAATAGTTCACATTCACATCGCATTTAAATTCTTCTAAAATCTCATCTTAATTAAATAAACAAAATTAAATACTTTGTTCAATTTAATTATCAAATCCCTTTTTTCTTCTATCACATCATTCTCGAATTAATTAAATAAAGATCAAAACGCTTTATTAATTAATTGCCATATTCTTTTGTTTAATTTAATAAACAACTATCCTATAGTTTGTTTTATTAAATTATTTATCTCCCTTTTCCTAATTTAAATAAATCAAAATATTTGAATTAGAGCATAAGGAATATTCCAATCTACATTTCCTCAAAAATGAATTAGATTTCCTATGTCTAATCTATGTTTAAAATTTTCACAATTAATGCTTTGAAACTTCACGGGAATTTTTGGAGACAAATTGGAGACAAATTTGGAATTTGATCTCTCAATCCTCCTCCACCAATCCTTCCTCTTCTCTTGCTTGGTGTTTTCATGGGTAGAGACAATCTCCATTTTTCTCTCAATCTCCTCCATCTCTCAAAATTCAATTCTCCAGATTGAATCCAAGCCTCTCAAAGCTTTCCCTATGCATTTCTACAGCCAAGAAATCTATAAATAAAGCTTCATTGAACCAAGAAAAGGATCCAGATAATCTGACTTTTGCACTCTTACTCTGCAAGAATTCAAGCATCAAGCATCAAGCATTCACACATCAAGCATCAAGCAATCAAATTTTCAACCATGGCTGCATCCTGTAGCTGCAATTATCTGTTTCACATCAATATTATGCTAGTTTAATTGATTTATCATTTAGCATTGTATTATCATCATCCGTTCTTTAGATAGTCATTTTAACAATCTTATTTGCTTAAAACAATCTGAGAGCAATCAAGATTTAATAAATCTTTGGAGATAGAGAGCAATATGACGCTTTCAATTGATTACTGTTTTGAATTGATTCAATTTGTTTAATCATTGATATAATGTCTTATTAAGAAGTGTTTTAATCTTATTCACATATTCACACTTACAATTTGGCACCCACCGTGGGGCATTAACCTCAATTTTATCAAAATTATCAATTTTCTGGAAAGTGTCATGCAGGTTTTCAACGTATTTTTCTTCTAGCGCTTCCGTTAAAATTTTTAGCACTTCTGGTTGTTGTTTTAGTGCTTTCGGTTTTTAGCGCTTCCGATCACTGTTCTAGTGCTTACGGTCACTATTTTAGCACTTCCGTGGAAAAATTCAGTGCTTCAATACCCTCTTTCGGTGCTTTTGGGTTTGAGCACATCAGGTAACTATTTTAGCGCTTCAGTGCAATAGTCCAGTGCTTTTGTAAAATTAGTCTGGATCTGACGCATCCGTGGCCAGATTTTAATTTTTCTCACAGTTGGACTAAAACATATCAATCTAGGATAGTCACTTAAAAGTTTCTAAAATTGATCAATCCTAGGATAGTCACTTTCTAGTTTTTCTTAAAGAAAATCTATCAATCCTAGGATAGTCACCGCATTTTTACAGTAGAAGTTAAAAAGAACATCATGATTTATGTGAAGCAACACCTTCACATAGATTAGAAAATTTATTTTGGGCTTTTAAAACAAAACAAACTGATATGATGTGTTTGTGGTGATTAGGCTTATGCTCTCCCCTTAACTGGGTGACCAAAGTGCCAGATTCACTTTTATTTCATGTCATTTATGCTTTATTAAATCCTTTAGCAAGCCTGCCATAGTGGGAAAAAGTACTCACCCTGCAGGAACGACCTAAGTGGGAACAACCAAAGCCAGGTTTTCCAACCCATTATAATAAAAATGCAAGTTGTTGATGAAAGTCCAGCTTGATGGTAGTGAGCAAGATAACCATCCCCAAAATCTTTGTTCTAAAGATTGGGAGGTCTCTTGAGGGAGTTTATCTATTTGCCACACCGAATGGAACCCTATCTACGAACCATAGAGTAGTTGCTCGCCGAGTCAGTATCCATACATTGTCATACTCACGGTGCAAGGGGAGGGAAGAATCTACCCCAAAGACACTCACCATATAATTACCATGGACTACTTGCTCAAGGGATTTGGTATCTACGTCCGTCACTTTGAGTATGCACCTGACAATGACAAAAACACGGGTGCCCTCTAGGGGGTGACATTGCTGTGTGAGTCAACATAATTCAAGATGTGGCCTGTGAGTATAATGATGACCTACTTGTCCTTAAGTGTGAGTCTATTTGATTTGTGTACAAATGTCAAAACAAACCGTCAAAATCAATAAAGATCATTCGTGATTTTTGAACATACACAATCTTTGCAGTTTTAAAAACACTTATTCAAAATTGCTTGTCGTGTTTTCACAAATACATTTAAATCAGATTAAAGATCATCCTAAAAACATCAAGTCAAAAATAAATCATAAAATCCATGCTGCAAAAGTGGAAGTCCACCACTTTTCTCAAAAGAAAAATCAAAGTCACAAAACCCCAAAGACCTCTCGGTTATAGAAACAAATTGAGAAAGCAACGTTTTCTGTATCAAAATTAGAAACTTCTTTTACAACATAGAAATTTCATCCACCGATATCATGATTTTTCTAGGGGTCACACATTAGATTATGCAGTAGAGCCAATCCACTCATGAGCATTCTTCCAGAGGAGAGCTCTCACACAATTCCACAACCATAGTCAACGGATTCATCCTTCTTATCTTCCACAATCTCTAATACAGTATGCCACAAGACTTGATCAAATTTTATAGTAGTGTTATGCCCTGCATAACCACCCCATCTTTTGCCTTGGTCAAAATGGGTCCCCCTTTGTTATTTTTGTACTTAGTTGTTTTTGAAATAAAGTTTGGAGTCTAGTTTTTCCAATACTTTGTTTTTCTTTGGTTTCTTTGTCGAAATATGAACCAGAATAGAATCGGGTTCTGAAAGTTCTTTTGAGGCTTGTTTTTGGTTCTATCCTGATAGTTTTTTCTTTGCCTTTGTTTTGGTCTTTAGTAGAAGTGGAGCTAGAGTGGGAATTAGGATGGTTGTTATCAAAATTTGCAAAATCACAATTTGTTCCAATCCCGCCTCCGCTATTTTTATTTTTTTTGCTTGGTCTTAGTCTTTGTGTTTTGTTTTATTAGGTCGGTCTTTTACTTTACTTTTTGGTATTTAGTTTTGTTTTGTTTTTAGTTGTCGAACCCAGAGCCGGAATGGGAATGGGGTTTGGAAATTTTATAAACTTGAGATTCCATTTCCATTTTAGTTCCGCCCATGCCACTTTTTGTCATTGACTTTTTGACTGAAGTCACACTATTGTGAAGTGTTGGTTCACTTTCAATTTTGACTCTACATTTACTATGCTTTAATGTATTAATGATAGGTTGCTGGTGTAGGTAGAAATTCACATAATTACCTTTATTAAGGGTTAAACCGATCATTATTGTTATTGTTAAAGATCTAAGAGCACGAAAGAGTAGTAGTAGAGTTTGTTTGAGCAAATTGATCAGGATAGAGAAGGGATATTGTGTGCAAATCAATTCAAAAAGTTAGCTCAGGTTTGTTTGCGTTTGAGGTAGGATTCTTATCTTTGTTGTTCTTCATTTTGTTTACTGTTGTGTTTTGTATATATGTTTGTTTGTGCTTTGAATCACGTTGTTGTTATCGTTTAGTTGTAAATGTTTTGTGATTCTTGGCGTGCTGGTTTGAATGGGTCTTTTATATTGTTGGTCGGGTGGTTTCTTTGTTTCTGTTTGTTTTTATTGTCATTTCTTTCTATTTCTAGGGCACCATCGCTTTCACATCTTAATCGTGATTGCGTCGTGTTTGTTTTTGGTTTGCAATAGATTAGATTAGATTAAGGGTTTTTAATGGCGTTTGTTAAAATTAGAAATCTACAGTGGGGTAGATTAGAGTTTTTTAAAGTGAGTTAGATTTATTATTTAATTAGGGTTTTGTCGTCTAGTAAAATGGCAAGGTTTAAAACCCGTGCCCTAGTTTTTTATATCGGGTTTGTTAGATTAGGGTTTCGTTGGTCTCTGTAATCACTTTAAATAAGATTTAAATAATGGCCCTAAAATATAATTGTTCCCCACGGTCATATAAGTGTAAAGTTTTCAAGCTCCTTTTCCATTTTATAGCGACCTGGGTTTTAATCATGAAGTTGTGTTGAAAATGAATAAAGTATTTGATGACGTCATGATTAACATAGGTGAAGGTGGGATTGGAATAGATTATGGACCTAAGAGTTTTGTTTTACAAAAGTCATCAATTCCATTTCTATCCCATTTCTAATTCTGAGTTCTAAAAGGTTTCCTTGAAGTATATGATAACATAGGCGGAGGCGGGATCGAAACCGATCTTGAACTAAGAATTTTGTTTTGTGAAAGTTATCGATTCCATGTTTCATCCTATTTTCAGCTCCGCGTATAATGGGAAAGCCTTTCTTCAAAGTAACGATGACCAAATCAGAGGCAAAGGCGAAGTGGAAATAGAACATCGAAAAAATGAAAATTCAAAGAAAACCAAATCCATTTTTCATTCCGATCCCGATTCTGATAACCTCCACGACTCCAACTCCAAGCCCATTTGTTATTAGCTGAAGTTTCTATATCGGTTTTTGTTCCGAGTCTACCAGTTTTGTAAAAGAGATTGTTTTGAGCTTCTGTCTAATTCCGAGTCAGCCAGTTTTGTAAAAGAGATTGTTTTGAGCTTCTGTCTAGTTTTGACTCCGATGTATGTGTAACAGGTATTTTTTAAAAGCATGTTTTATGATGATATCTAAAGATCTAATTAGAGGTTTACTTGCAGGAAAATTGAAAGATGTCAAGAATGTCAGTAGATGCTGCTCAAAGGAATCAACTGGCTAGAACATCAAAGACAACACCAAAAATAAAGAAAGTGAAACTAGAATAGCTGCCTTATACATTGAGGTATGATCATAGGAATCTGGTGGTTAAAGTGAGCAAGGTGGAATCAGAATGGTCAGATATCACAGATACTAATCTGGGCCAGTATAGCTTTGAAGAATTACATGAAGAGACCTTTACAGAAACACCAAACTTGATCGGGAGAACACAAATCATTGTTGACTCCTATCTTGTACATATCACTGTGTTTCCTTTATCAGTCCAGTGTTTGGAGTTGATATTGACAGTAGCCAGTACTTACAATCTTGCTACAAGACTATGCATGGATTCACAAAATAATGTGATTATAGATCTTACTCTGCAAATGTTCCAAAGTATATTTAATGTTCCTGATCCCAAGAACTTGGTGCAACTAACTGAAGCGGAGGCATTGGAGAAATATAGAAAGCATAAAGACTCCAATAAGTCTCACTTAAACAAAAAATGGTTAAGCACAGAGAAGAAATCTTTAAGCAAGCTTGCAGATCAGCCAAAGAGGGTAGATTTCAAGAAGGAGGTATCTGACTTGATATTAATGTTGTCTAGAGTGTTTGGGAAAAGGGATACCTTCCACTTCAAGGAATGGATGTTTCATTTCATTCAAGTAATCTTTCAGGGTGATTACCAGTTTGATTGGTCAATGATTTTTTATAATGCCATACATGATCAGATCACAAGGGTTAGACAGACTAAATCTTTCTTCACGAATTCTTATGTGGTTTATGCTGCAGCAAGATTGGGGATTTTCCCAGAATTAAATAGAGTAGGTATAATAGGAGCTTTGGATGGGAAGAAGAAGGTATGGGAACATTATGATCAGTTATCCCTTCAAGTTGCTGAGACTCATTTCAAAAGAGTCAATGATGCATTTTTGTATGTGGTCATCAATCGGTTGAGTGGAGATGTAGGATACAGGTTAAGTCAAGAAGCTATGGTTTTTATAGCTGAATGGAGAAGTTGGTATATCCAATACCCCAAATTTACATACTTTAGGTTATTTGGTTTTGAAGGCCATCCACATTTACTTCCAAGATGCTGCAATAATAGAACGCTGCTTATGGAGTTTGTGTATCAAGCCATTGGATTTAATGCTAGGTTTGGGATCAAGAATAAAACTGGATGTCATAAATTTCCCATGAAATTAGGTGAGTATGGATGTCAACACTTGAAGGGAGCAAAGGTAGTTTGTAATGAGTTGATACAATTGAAATTGGGATTGTATACAACTCCTAAGTATTTTGATCCAAGGAAGAAAATGTATGCCTTATTACCTTCGGTGTTCACTAGACACTTTAATTTGTTAGAGGACTTTTGGTGTGATCGGCAAGATGAATATGACTTAAGGAAGAAGAACTATGAAAGATTATCAGTTGCACTTATGGTAGAGTTGGGTGTTAAAGAAAATATTCCTGACACGTTAGTGGATGATGGAATTGTATTGGATCCCTCATATGAAGCCTTGAACATTGGCACCAAAATATTAGATCCAATAGACTAGAATGAGGAAGAAACAATTGATATTAAGAAAATTGGAAGAGCAGTTTTGGATAGAAGTGTGCAATGGTTGATGATGAAAGCTCAAGCTCCTCAAGGACCAATCCTTAAGAAGGGTAAAGAATACAAGAGAATTAAAAGAAACACACCTTCCAAGGAGCCATTAGAATTCTTTCCTCGAGATGTTGAAGAAATAGAACTTGAGGTGGTCGATGAAGAAGAAGAGGCACCAGAGGGAGATTTTCCAATAGGATCTACTGTTTCTACACCCACATTGGGTGAGTCATCCACACAAGCCCCTCTCACAAGAAAGAAAAGTAAAGAGGTTCAAGAAGGAGTACTTCATGCCATGGCTGAAGCTACTAAAGGAAAAGAAGTGGAGGAAGAATTTGTAGAAGTTGAGACAAATTCAGATGAGACTTTGTCAGAATAGAATTTGCAAGAAAACATGCCTCTAGGGCATACTATTGAGCAAATTCTGACACAAGAAGAGCAATGGAAACTATTTGAAGATGCTACAAGAGAGTCTAATGCAAGGGCTATAGCGGAGAAGCAAAAGCAAATAGATGCTAAGGTGCAAGCTGATGCTCTACTTCAACAGCAGCAATTAAAGGCAAAACAAATTGAAACAAGGGCAGCAACTGATGAAGTAGAGGAGAAAATGAGGCAATGAGAGCATGAGCTCAAGGTCAAAGCAGAAAATGACAAGTTAGAATTGATATAGAAGATCCATGATCTTGAGGAGGAGAAAGCAAGAAATCGGAGGGTAAAGGAAATCCTAGCTGCTAAACTGAAACTCGTAGAGGAAGCTCGACATAAATAAGAAGAAGCTAAAGGTCTATGAAAGGAAAGAGATGCTGAAGAGCTAATAAAGAAACAACAAGCTGAACAAGAAAGGGAAAAGGCTGAGAAGCTCAAAGCCTTAGAAATAGAAAGAATAGAACAGGAAGAATCATAAAAGATAAGGAAGGAAAAAGAGGCCAAAGAGCTAATTAGGAAGCAACAGGAAGAAGAAGTAGAAGCTGAAAAACTTAAAGCTTTGGAGGTAGAATGGTTAGAGAAGAAAAAAATGGAGAAGGATCAGTTGGAAGAAGATAAATTGAGAAAAGAAGAAGAAGACAAGAAAATGCAAGAACAAAGAGATAGAGAAGAGGCTGAGAAGTTGGTGCAGATGCATGTGTTGTAGGAGCAACAAGAAAAATCAAACGTTGATTCTCAACCTAAGGTAGATGTTCAACCACCCTCTACAATTGCTGCTTCCTCTTCCATGATGATAATTGCTCCTAGTGCTCCTATATGGTTGAAGTTAGACCTGCAGAAGAGAGCTAAAACACCTCCTCAACCTCTTAATTGGGAGGACATGATGGAGGGAATTGAACAGGAAAGGCCTAAGAAGAAGGCTAAAATCTTACATTCTACAAGACTCATAGATAAAGGGGAGATAGTTGCTGAATGTGCCACGCCTATGACAGAAAAGGAGGTAGGGGATATGCAGCTAACAAACTATCAATTGAGTACGGTTAATTTGGGAAAACCCACTAGGAATCAACAAATGAATCTGATTGATGTGGTGGCTTCAACAACTAAATCAAGAATGATGAAGGACAAACAAAAGAAAGATAAGCTTATGGATTAATTGGATCAGTTACATTCATTCTTGAAGAGTGTCTCCTCTCCAAGATCACAAGTTGTAGCTATTGAGACTCCTGTTTTGTTAAGCAAAAAGGAGGTAGATGATTTGGTGCAAGTTAGAGGTAAGGCAGAGATGGTAGACAAATGGATAGATAAACTGAACCAAGAGGTACGAGAGGTTTTAGTGAAAGGATTTGAAGCCTACAAGGATATTGAAGGGTTGATTAAAGAGATGTGTCAATATATTGAGGCATTAGAAAAACAAGAAGAAGAGTATAAGGAGTATGGTGAAAAGTTAGAAAAGATAAATACATTGCCTCTAACAACTCTTCTGGAACAGTGTATACTTGAAGATGATAACAAAGACTTTGTAGAGAAGACTTATCGCATATTTAAGTTTAGGACTGGCTTTTTGAGCAAGCATAAGGATGAGATTCAAGAGACTGTAAATAATTTAACTGAGCAATTGGAAGAATTAGTAGCAGCTATCGCCATTATTGTAGATATAAATGAATTTACAAAAGAGGGCATGCCTTTTAATCAAATAAAGGAAAAGTGGGATGAAAGATTCCAAGGACTTATGCAAAATGGAGATAATGGTGGAGAATTGATGTTAGATCAAATTGTAGTGGTCAAAGAAGACATAAAAGCTGCAGGGAGAGAATTGATAAAGGTGAAAAGTATGAAGGAGTTTGCTGCAGCTGAGCTAGATCAGATTAAATTTGAAGATGACTAGATTGATGGGCCAGAGATGGATACTTTACAACAAGTCTTCACTAGCTACGATGAGTTCCTAGCAGATCCAACTTCACATGCATGAAGTCTTGCATGTATAATGTTCTCCTTCTTTGCATGTTGCATGCATACAACACTAATAGCTTTTTGAGCACATGACTTTCTTTTCTCTTCTATCTTCTATTTTTGGTTAAGACTGAAATTCTAATGTAAGAACTCAAGATCAAATTGATCCGAGTTTCCAAGAGAGTCTAAATTCCTAAAAAGGTGGAAAGCCTAAAATAGAAGTAAGGTTCAAACTTTTTGTAAATCTATAAATACCAGATGGGTATCATATTGTAAAGGTCAGCTAATTGAGAACTAGATTGGCTTACCTAATGCTAGGAGATAGAATTTTGTAGAGTTTTTGCAGAGATACATTGTATTTGATCTTTTACAATTAATAGAATTACAAGTTTACTCGAAAGATGGTGTTTGGAATTAAATTATTTGTTTGATAAGGCTGATAATTGATAATCCATCTGAATGCCAGTGATTGTGCTAAAACATGATAGTTTCTTATATGATGAAAGTCATTAGAAGAAACCAGATTGAAAGATTATCTTATTAGATTGTCATTGAGTTGAAATTATTAAAAAGTCTATTGATCTATAATTTTGATGATGAATGAATGTGTGTTTTTTTGAAAACCCTTGAATTATTTATGAAGAGTAATTATGAAGTTAATTAGGCACCTAAAATGTATCCAGTGGTATAGATTATGCTATAGACTGTATCATCTTATGGTTTTATGATCTATTAGGAAACATTCATTTTTGAAAGTATATGTCTAGATACTAGGTAAATTCGATTCATACTTACTGGTTTACCCCTTTGTTCTATCTTTTTCTTTTATTTAAAACCCATTGATTTACAGGAACTATTTCAATAAAGAGAGTCATAGTTTGAATCCTTTGTTACCAACACAGGCCCCTTGAATATTATAGTTGCATGAACCAATTGAGTGACATCAAATAGTTGAGAACCAACTATCAGGTCCTTGGGAGTTAGGCTACTACATGTTGTCTTTCTTTTTCACGAGAAATAGAGTAGAAATATTATGTTTTAATGTTGTTTGTGTCATTTTAACCATCAACAGAAATTGGTGCTAGAAGGAGGGCCTGAAAGGATAAGCTGGCTCACGGAAGATCTTTTTCACCAGAGGGATATGAGAGGGTGGTCAGATCCTCTACTAATCATGAACTATTTGAAGAACTTCAAACCCTGATTAGACCAAGACCTCATGCTCATAGGGTAGAAATACCTGCGTTACCACCACCACTTACTCCACCTAGATTTCCACCAAATCCACCCACATCACCACCAAATAGGCCTTTGTCACCATCAATTCAGCTTGCATCACCACCAATTCAGCCTACATCACCACCACCTGCCCAACAAATCCCACCAATGGCTTACTTTGTGAATAATCCCTCCCCGTTAGGGACGATTCCTAGAGGAATCCATGACTTACCGAAGAACCCAAAGAAGTTCTGCCCGAAATGCATGCATGGAGAATCAAGAAGTGTATAGGAACATATACAAGAATTCAAATATGTCTGCACACGATCTCAGGTTGCTCATCAAGATGTGGTATGTAGACTATTTCCCTACTATCTAGGAGATATGGCATATAATTGGTATCTAAATCTACCGCAAGGATCCATTCTGGGTTGGACAGATTTAGAGAATGCTTTTTTTAATCAGTTTAGGGTATATGTAGACCATGCCATATTATAGTGCTAGAAGCCATGGCCATATAGGCATATCTGAGAGTGGTTGATCATTTGATTGGCCTGTTCTTGCAAAGAACTTATCTACCTCCTGAGATTGATTCACTATCTAAGATTTATCATTTTCCTATCAAACTACAACAACAGATAAATCTACACCCTGGAGGGTTGGGAGTAACTCTTCCTCCAATGAATTATTAGATGCCTAATCCACTATTATACAACATTGTCCCAGGGACGTCTTATTCCCATTATGGACCTGTATCTGAGTTGCAAGCTCCACCAACTATGCCTTTCTTTGGCAATAGCATGCACGATTCCACACATCAACCTCAAAGTCAACCACCACAAGGGGGAAGATCAACCCATGTCCATTCCCTAGCCATAGTTCAAAATGTGCAGAATGATCAAACTATTCAACTTACAAGTGATGATGAGACTCTCAAAAAGACTCTCTCTTAGATTTCAAATGACATGGCATAGCTTAGGAAAAATCCTCCCAATAATCAAAGTAGAATTACAACAATTAGGGAGGTTATAACTATCAAGGCAATTACTCTAATCAGAACCAAAATCAGAACACCAATAAGAACTTCCAAAGTCAGAACTCCTCAAACTAAAATTATCAAAATCAAAATAGAGGATACAATCAAAGGTTCAACAACAACAACAATAATAGGTAGTGGAACACTGGACCTAACAATGGAGGAGTTCCCCATAATTATCAAGCAGGTGAAGAGAGATCAAATACTGCTAATGTTGCTGATTTGAATTTTATGACAAATTGGTGTAGGTTGCATGATACAACAACCCATTCTGAGGTCAATTGCCCAAAAATGGAGAAGATGGTGAAAATTGCATAGGTTGATGCCCATCCTCAAGTAGGAAATTCCAATCAAGGCAATGGGCCAGTTAGCACTGCCATGACTTATGAAACCATTGAAGAAAAGTATCAATTCCCTATGCAAGGGGATAATGAGCCGGAGGAAGATGTCTATGATGCTCAAGCTTTCCAATCTAAGGGTGGTCACTTTTTGAGGAACTAGAATAAAGGACCATTCACTACATCTGCACCCCCTAACAACATGGTTCCAGCAAATTAGAATGTAGATAACAATCCACCCCCACCAAAGGGACCTTCTGATTCTTAGAATAGAGGTAATCAAACTTCTTTTCCTAAGTACCAATTTAGGAATGATTCAGAGTTTGATTTTGTTGTAGAATTGCAAAGGCAAAAGACATCATTGTCTTTCTTTGATATCATGAAGTGGTGCCCAGCTCAAAGGGAGGTGGTATTAAAAGCTTTGGAAGAAACAGATCGCTTGAAAGGGAAAGGTAAAATGACTCCCGCAAAAGAGATGAATGCAGCTATATATAAAGGTAAGACCAGTACCCCACCTTTCTTGTTAAGTTTGAGAATATTTGGAAAGAATCTACACAATTGCTTATTAGATTCTGGAGCATCAGGGAATGTCATGCCTTTTTCGATTTGTAAAAAGTTAGGATTGAGTCCTATTCCAACCAATAAAAAGGTGATTCAATTGGATAAAACCGAAGTTAATGTTGTAAGTGAGTTGAAGAACATGCATATGCAAGTTGGATCAGACCCAAGGATCTAGACCTATATAGATATTCAAGTTGCTGACATCCCAGAAACATATGGGATGCTTTTAAGTTGAGAGCTGATGAAGACTATAGGTGGATATGTGTCTTTGGATTTCTCACACATGTGGTTACCATGGAAAGGAGTTGCAACCCAGATAAGAATAGAAAGTGAACTTAGGCTCAAACACATGATTATAGAGTATGATACTCCAAATGAAGTAGCATTCTTTGAGACTGAAATAGGTGTTTACAAGCAAGAGGAAGTCCTTACTTTCTTTGTAGTTAGTCCTGAGGATACACTATCCTTAGACTACACTGACTTGATGATTCACATCAACCAACAAGTTCTAATAAGGAAATTGCAACAAGATAGGCTGGTTTTAGGAACAGAAACTGATTTGAGTAATTTATTGCTTCCTAATTGGTGTAGAATACACTATCATAACCATTCGGGGTTGACATGTCAGTCATGCATAGATATTCTAAGGCATGTAGATCTACCCAAGCAAGAATCTCAAGAGGTAAATGAGATTCCCACCAATGAGTTATCCTTCCAAGTTAAGGATGCAACTATTCTTACATGGGTTAGTCTTTCTCTAGAGGAAGTTTCTTTACCAGTAGAACAGACTCAGGTCTTAGGGTTTTCAGATCATGAAGAGGTGGAAGTATCTCAGTTTCATTTCAATACCCCTATTCCAGATGCTTTGCCAATACCAAAAGAGTTAATGGAAGATGAGTTAGATGTTGAATCAGCCCAAGAAATCACTCTAGAGGTGGTTGTTGAACAAATTAAGGACCTAGGAAAATCATTAACTAAGCTTCTTCTTAACACAAATTCTGACAAACAACAAAAGTCCAAGCCGCCACATGTCACAAATGAAAAAATATTTGTAGTTTCTAAAAAGAAAGAGCTCCCAACTAAAGACCAGTTATGGACTCTTAAATTTGATGGTTCTAAGTCTAAAGCAGGAAGTGGAGCAGGAATTGAACTAACTAACCTGAAAGGGAAAACTTATTTTGCTTCTTATAGATTGCAGTTTGGTTGCACTAACAATGTGGCTGAATATGAGGCACTTGCAAGAGGACTTATATTTGCTCATAAGAAGAAGGTAACTGCTCTTACAATGATGAGAGACTCTAAGGTAATTATGAAATAGGTACGTAGCCAATATAGTTGCCATAATAAAAGATTGGCTGCTTATAGGAATAGGGTCTGGAATTTAAGAGAAGATTTTGATGTCTTTGGGATTACTCTTATTCCAAGGGAAGTAAATCAAATAGCAGATGCTCTTGTTTTTGCAGCAAGTATATTAGAGCCGATGCAAGATTCAAATCTAAAGATGTTTTTTGTGGAGTTGATTTCAGTCCCTGCAATTTTGGACAATGTTAGACACTTCCAAGTGTTTAATGATGATCAACATATTTTGGCCTTTTTGGAGAGTTCTAATGTATTTCAAGGACAGATAATTGATGACTTTGACAGGGATCAAGGAGACTGGAATCCAGAAAGTGACAATTCAAAAGGGATAATGGATTTAAAGAGCAATAACATCCCAAAAGGGATGATAGCATTGGAAAGGATATTTAATTTAGATCCACAAGCTTATCAGAGAATGCCTACCAAGAGTGAGGGAGGCAAGTATGAATCCGTTAATTTGACTCACTCAAGGGCAGAAAGGAATGTTCTTATAGGGAAGACTTGTTCTCAGGAAATAAAGAATGAGATAATCAAAGTCTTGAAGTAGAATATTGAAGCAATTGCTTGAGCTATGATGA
Source organism: Sequoiadendron giganteum (assembly GCA_007115665.2). Lineage (NCBI taxonomy): Eukaryota > Viridiplantae > Streptophyta > Pinopsida > Cupressales > Cupressaceae > Sequoiadendron > Sequoiadendron giganteum. Next base: position 578,505,458 of record CM021109.1, read on the forward strand.
CTTGAAGACTTTTGATACATCTGTCATCACACATACAATTCCTCTTAAGCTAGAAGCCAAGCCGTTTCGCCAGACGCAACGCCTATTCAATGCATTAATCGAGCCTCTGATCCAGAGAGAAGTACAAAAGCTTTTGGCTGTAAGAATAATTTTTTCAGTTAGACACTCTACCTGGGTGGCTAATCTATTTCCTGTGAGGAAGAAGAATGGGGAAATTAGGTTATGTGTGGATTTCATAAATTTAAACAAAGCTTCTAAGAAGGACAACTATCCATTACCTTCCCTTGATGAAGTATTGAAAAAAGTTAATGGATCTCAAATGATGTCTTTCTTGGATGGATATTCAGGATACAATCAAGTATTGGTAAGTCATGAGGATAGGATGAAGACTACTTTCACTACAAAGTGGGGCACATTTGCTTATAGGAGGATGCCATTTGGTCTAATCAATGCTAGTGCTACTTTTCAAAGAGTGATGGATGTAGCTTTTAAAGACCTGATAGGAAAGTGTATAATCATCTATGTTGATGATCTAACCATGTTCTCTAAGAGTAGAGAAGATCATGCTACTGATTTAGAGAAAGTACTAAAGAAGTGTATCTGTTATGGTGTCTCTCTCAACCCAAAGAAATGTGTATTTGGGGTTTCTGAAGGGAAGCTTTTAGGTCACATTATATCAGAGGAGGGAATTTCCATAGATCTTGATCGAGTATAAGCCATTTTGAAGTTGATGAGGCCAAGAAGTAAGAAGGAGATGAGATCTTTCTTTGGACGGATTAATTTTGTTAGGAACTTTATAACAGGGTTTGCAGAGATTGTCAAACCACTTAACAAAATGATGAAGAAGGATGCGAAGATTGAATGGAGTGAAGAGGATAAATCTACTTTCATGCAGATTAAATAATCTATATCTGAGACACTTGTTTTAACAAGCCCGGATTATCTAAAACCCTTTTAGATTTATTCTTTTGCTTCTGAACATTCATGTGCAACAGTTTTGACATAGAGAAGAGAAGAGAATGAGGAGAGGCCTATTGCTTTTATGAGCTCTCCATTTAAGAATGCAAAAGTAAGATATTCATCACTAGAAAAATAGGCTTTTGCATTGGTGCGAGTAGTGAAGAAGTTCAGACACTACATAATCCAAAGTCAAGTGATGGCTATAGTCCCAGATCCAACTATAAAGTCCCTCCTAATGCAAAGTGAACTAGGAGAAAGAAGAGGGAAATGGATGGCTATTTTATAAGAATTTGACTTGGAGATTCACCCAATGAAGCTTCTAAGAGGTCAAGGTTTGTCAAAGACAATGGCTGAAGTGGACAGAAGTATAACTTGCCAACAATATACTGTTCAATCATTCACAAAAGATCCTTGGTATATAGATTTAGTCTTTTTCCTCCTCAATAATAAGTGTCCAGAAGGGATGAATGCTACTCAAAGAAGAGCACCAAGGATGAAAAACACTCATTATATGCTTAAAGGAGGATCAATCTATAGGAAGAATTTCCAAGGAATCTACCTGCATTGCTTGGATCAGCAAGAAGCTAAACATGCTATAAATGAATTTCATGGTAGGCATGGAACAGGACATGGATCTGCTGATGCTTTGGCTCATCAGATTTTAAGGTCAAGTTACTATTGGCCTTATGTGTTTAGAGATACACATCAACATTGCAGGACTTGTCATGTATGGAAAACTTTTGCATCAAGAGAAAGAAATCCTGTGATACCCCTACAACTGGTATATGAGGTAAGGCCATTTGCCCAATGGGCACTTGATTTTGTAGGTGTGATTAATCCAAATTCTTTTGCAGGGCATCAATTCATCTTGACTGCGACAAATTATTGCACATGTTGGACGGAGGCCCTGCCTTGCAAGAATAGTACCATGGAAGTGGTCATCAAGTTTCTAACAAAAAACATCACAACCAGGTTTAGAGTTCCATTTGCTATGGTATGTGATAACAGCCCTACTTTTCCTTCAGCTGAATTCACTTCATGGGCCTATGAGCATAAGATAATGTTAAAATATTCTTCCAATTATTACCCTCAGGGGAATGGAGTGGTTGATTCCACAAATAAGAATTTATTGGAAGTAATAAAAAATTTGTTAGAAAGTAACCCTAGGGACTAGCATACCCAGCTGAGATTTGCCTTATGGGCAGATCGAACCGGAATCAAAGCAGCCCTAGGTAATTCACCTTTTAAGTTAGTTTATGGCCAAGATTCAATCTTTCCCATTCATTTACAAATACCTTTTCTAAAGTTTATGTAGGAGTTTTATAATAAGGATGATAGGATTGAGGTTAGATTGCTTAACTTATTGAACATGGAAGAACAAAGAGATGCTGCTTTGCAGCAATTCTCTAAACATTAGGCTATTGTCAAGAGTTGGTTTGACAAGAGAGCCAAAGTAAAAGCTTTTAGAATATCAGACCTTGTGTTATTATGGGTTAAGGTTGGAGAAAGGAAGGGAGATCACCAGAAGTTTGATAGACTTTGGTTAGGTCCCTATCAAATAGCTGAAATCTTAGGCGAGAATGCTTTTCATTTGAGTACCTTAATAGGAGAGCCTGTTCCATTACCAGTTAATGGTCAGTTTCTCAAGCACTATTTTGGTGCATAGAAAGTCTTATGTTTTGAAAAGGAATGTACTATATTGTATCATATGTAATTAAGTTTTTTTTTTTTTTAGTTTTTAGCTTTTGTTTTGTTTGTTTTGTTTATTTTGTTTTCTTTCTTTGTTTTGTTTGTTTGTTTCGTTTTGTCTTGTTTCATTGGGGATTCTTATTTTGCTCATCTCAAGTTAGGGGGTTGTTATTCAAAGTATGCTATTAGTACTAGGAGAGAAATTGGTTTAGGTATTCTCATTATAATCATTGAAAAGGATTTCATTCTAAAACTTATGTTTTATGATCATTCTAGTTTGGGTTGGAAAAGTTATTAAGGATAGAAGATGTAAATGTGAATATCTCATCAATTATGATCAAAGATCTGCCACCAAATTAGAAAAACATCTACATGAGTAATTACCTATTTGTTTTAGAATGACTCTACCTTTGTTTCAAGTGAAAAATCAGATTCCAAGACTATCATGAAATCCATTGTAGTACTCAACCCACATTTTAGATTAATTGAATCTGAGTATTGAGAGATGCATAAAAGAGTATCCATACAAAAAAAAAAAAAGAGAAAGAAAGAAAGAAAAGCAAGCTCAATATCAAGTGGGTAACCAAGTATTTCTATCAGAGCTATGGATGCCTGTTTGGCAGTAGAGCAATGCTTTGAGAGGACTAGAGGTATTTCCGTTGGAGCTATGGACGCCTGTCTGGTAGTGGAGCAATACCCAGGATTTTACTGCATGATAGTTAAAGGACTCAACTTATGTAGCTTGAACCTTAGGTATAGTTGTTCACAAGCAAAGAAAGTATCTACAAAGAATGATGCACAATATAAGCAGACACTTAGATTCAGAAATAACTCATGAGCACATAACATCTGAGATTCAAACTCGAAATTATCCTACAAATATCTGATCTTATTCAAGGTAAGGTGTTTATAAGCCAAGTAGTTTTTGGGTGACTAAAATTTTCTTTGGGTATTTTAAAAATGGGTAAACCATTTTCCCAACTGAGTCGCCATTTGTTATGCCCTACATAACCACCGCATCTTTTTCCTTGGTCAAAATGGGTCCCCCTTTGTTATTTTTGTACTTAGTTGTTTTTGAAATAAAGTTTGGAGTCTAGTTTTGCCAATACTTTGTTTTTCTTTGGTTTCTCTATCGGAATCGGATCCGGAATAGAATCGGGTTCTGAAAGTTCTTTTGAGGCTTGTTTTTGGTTCTATCTTGATAGTCTTTTCTTTGCCTTTGTTTTGGTATTTAGCGGAAGCGGAGCCGAAGTGGGAATTAGGATGGTTGTTATCAAAATTTGCAAAATCACAATTTGTTCCAATCCCGCCTCCACTATTTTTTTTTTTTTTGCTTAGTCTCGATCTTTGTGTTTTGTTTTATTAGGTCTGTCTTTTACTTTACTTTTTGGTATTTACTTTTGTTTTAATTTAGTTGTCGGACTCGGAGCTAGAATGGGAATGAGGTTTGGAAATTTTATAAACTTGAGATTCCATTTCCATTTTAGTTCCGCCCCCGCCACTTTTTATCATTGACTTTTTGACTAAAGTCGCACTGTTGTGAAGTGTTGGTTCACTTTCAATTCTGACTCTGCATTTACTGCGCTTTAATGCATTAATGACAGGTTGTCAGTGTAGGTAGAAATTCACATAATTAACTTTATTAAGGGTTAAACCAATCATTATTGTTATTGTTAAAGATCTAAGAGCACGAAAGAGCAGTAGCAGAGTTTGTTTGAGCAAATTGATCGAGATAGAGAAGGGATATTGTGTGTGAATCAATTCAGAAAGTTAGCTTGGGTTTGTTTGTGTTTGAGGTAGGTTTCTTATCTTTGTTGTTCTTCATTTCGTTTACTGTTGTGTTTTGTATGTATGTTTGTCCGTGCTTTGAATCGCATTGTTGTTATCGTTTCGTTGTAAACGTTTTGTGATTCTTGGCATGCTGGTTTGAATGGGTCTTTTATATTGTTGGTCGGGTGGTTTCTTTGTTTCTATTTGTTTTTATTATTGTTTCTTTCTATTTCTAGGGCACCATCGCTTTCATGTCTTAATTTTGATTGTGTGGTGTTTGTTATTGGTTTGCAGTAGATTAGATTAGATTAAGGGTTTTGTTATGCTTTGCATAACCACCCCATCTTTTGCCTTGGTCAAAATGGGTCCCCCTTTGTGTTTTTTGTACTTAGTTGTTTTTGAAACAAATTTTGGAGTCTAGTTTTTCCAATAATTTATTTTTCTTTGGTTTCTCTATCGGAATCGGAACCGGAGCTGAATTGGGTTCTGAAAGTTCTTTTGGGGCTTGTTTTTGGTTCTATCCAGACACTTTTTTTTTTGCCTTTGTTTTTGGTCTTTAGCGGAGCTGGGGTGGGAATTGGGGTGGTTGTTATCAAAATTTGAAAAATCACAATCTATTCCAATCCCGACTTTGGTACGTTTTTGTTTTGCTTTGTCTTAGTTTTTGTGTTTTGTTAGGTTGGTCTTTTACTTAACTTTTTGTATTTGTTTTTGTTTTGTGATTGCGTCGTGTTTGTTTTTGGTTTGTAGTAGGTTAGATTAGATTAGATTATGGGTTTTTAATGGCATTTGTTAAAATTAGAAATCTACAGTAGGGTAGATTAGAGTTTTTTACAGTGAGTTAGATTTATTGTTTAATTAGGGTTTCGTCATTTGCTAAAATGGCAAAGTTTAAAACCCGTGCCCTAGTTTTTTTTATCGAGTTTGTTAGATTAGGGTTTTGCTAGTCTCTATAATCACTTTAAGTAAGATTTAAATAATGGCCCTAAAATACAACTGTTCCCCACGGTCATATGAGTGTAAAGTTTTTAATCTCCTTTTCCATTTTATAGCGACCTGGGTTTTAATCATGAAGTTGTGTTGAAAATGAATAAAGTATTTGATGACATCATGATTAACATAGGTGGAGGTAGGATCGGAATAGATTATGGACCTAAGAGTTTTGTTTTACAAATGTCATCAAATTGCATTTTTATCCTGTTTCTGATTTCGAGTTCTAAAAGGTTTCCTTGAAGTATATGATAACATAGGCGGATGCGGGATCGGAACCGATCTTGAACTTAAGAATTTTTTTTTGCGAAAGTTATCGATTCCATGTTTCATCCTATTTTCGGCTCCGCGTATAATGGGAAAGTCTTTCTTCAAAGTAACAATGACCAAATCGGAGGCGGAGGCAGAGTGGAAATAGAATATGGAAAAAATTAAAATTCGAAGAAAACCAAATCCATTTTTCATTCCGATCCTGGTTTCGATAACCTCGACGACTCTGACTCCGAGCCCGTTTGTTATAAGGTGAAGTTTCTATATTGGTTTTTGTTTCGAGTCTGCCAGTTTTGTAAAAGAGATTGTTTTGAGCTTCTATCTGGTTTCGACTTTGATGTCTGTGTAATAGGTATGTTTTAAAAGCATGTTTTATGATGATATCTAAATCTAATTAGAGGTTTTCTTGCAGGAAAATTGAAAGATGTCAGGAACATCAGGAGAGGCTACTCGAAGGAATCAACTAGTTGGAACATCAAAGACAGCACCAAAAATAAAGAAAGTGAAACCAGAAAAACTGCCTTATACATTGAGGTATGATCATAGGAATCCGGTGGTTAAAGTGAGCAAGGTGGAATCAAATTGGTCAGATATCACGGATACTAAATTGGGCCAGTATAGCTTTGAAGAATTACATGAAGAGACCTTTGCAGAAACACCAAATTTGATAGGGAGAACATAAAGGATTGTTGACTCCGGTCTTGCACATATCAATGTGTTTCCTTTATCAGTCTAGTGTCTGGAGTTGATATTGATAGTAGCCAGTACTTACAATCCTGCTACAAGACTATGCATGGATTCACAAAATAATGTGATTATAGATCTTACTCTGCAAATGTTCCAAAGTATATTTAATGTTCCTGATCCCAAGAACTTGGTGCAACTAACTGAAGCGGAGGCATTGGAGAAATATAGCAAGCATAAAGACTCCAATAAGTCTCACTTAAACAAAAAATGGTTAAGCACAGAGAAGAAATCTTTAAGCAAGCTTGCAAATTAGCTAAAGAGGGAAGATTTCAAGAAGGAGGTATCTGACTTGATATTAATGTCTTCCAGAGTGTTTGGGAAGAGGGATACCTTCCACTTCAAGGAATGAATGTTTCATTTCATTCAAGTAATCTTTCAGGGTGATTACTAGTTTGATTGTTCAATGATTGTTTCTAATGCCATACATGATCAGCTCACAAGGGTTAGACATACTAAATCTTTCTTCATGACTTCTTATGTGGTTTATGCTGCAACAAGATTGGGGATTTTCCAAAGATTAAACAAAGTAGGTATAATAGGAGCTTTTAATGGGCAGAAGAAGGTATGGGAACATTATGATCAGTTATCCCTTCAAGTTGCTGAGACTCATTTCAGAAGAGTCAATGATGCATTTTTGTATGTGCTCATCAATCAGTTGAGTGGAGATGCAGGATACAGGTTAAGTCAAGAAGCTATGGCTTTTATTGCTGAATGGGGAAGTTGGTATATCCAATACCCCAAATTTACATACTTCAGGTTATTTGGTTTTCAAGGCCATCCACATTTACTTCAAAGATGTTGCAGTAATAGAATGGTGCTTATGGAGTGTGTGTATCAGGCCATTGGAGTTAATGCTAGGTTTGGGATTAAGAACAAAACTAGATGTCATAAATTTCCCATGAAATTGGGTGAGTATGGATGTCAACACTTGAAGGGAGCAAAGGTAGTTTGTAATGAGTTGATACAATTGAAATAGGGATTGTATAGAGCTCGTAAGTATTTTGATCCAAGGAAGAAAATGTATTCCTTATTACCTTTGGAGTTCACTAGAGACTTTAATTTGTTAGAGGACTTTTGGTGTGATCGGTAGGATGAATATGACTTAAGGAAGAAGAACTATGAAAGATTATCGGTTGCACTTATGGTAGAGTTGGGTGTTAAAGAAAATATTCCTGACACGTTAGTGGATGATAGAATTGTATTGGATCCCTCATATGAAGTTTTGAACATTGGCACCAAAAGCTTAGATCCAATAGACTGGAATGAGGAAGAAACAATTGATATTAAGAAAATTGGAAGAGCAGTTTTGGATAGAAGTGTGCAATGGTTGATGATGAAAGCTCAAGCTCCTCAAGGACCAGTCCTTAAGAAGGGTAAAGGATACAAGAGAATTAAAAGAAAGACAGCTTGCAAGGAGCCATTAGAATTCTTTCCTCCAGATGTTGAAGAAATAGAACTTGAGGTGGTCGATGAAGAAGAAGAGGCACCAGAGGGAGATTTTCCAATAGGATCTACTATTTCTATGCCCACATTGGGTGAGTCATCCACACAAGCCCTGATCACAAGAAAGAAAAGTAAAGAGGTTCAAGAAGGAGTACTTCATGCCATGGCTGAAGCTACTAAAGGAAAAGAAGTGGAGGAAGAATTTGTAGAAGTTGAGACAGATTCAGATGAGATTTTGTCAGAATAGGATTTGTAAGAAAATATGCCTCTAGGGCATACTATTGAGCAAATTCTGACACAAGAAGAGCAATGGAAACTATTTGAAGATGCTACAAGAGAGTCTGATGCAAGGGCTATAGCGGTGAAGCAAAAGCAAATAGATGCTAAGGTGCAAGCTGATGCTCTACTTCAACAACAACAATTAAAGGCAAAACAAATTGAAACAAGGGAAACAACTGATGAAGTAGAGGAGCAAATGAGGCAATGAGAGCATGAGCTCAAGGTCAAAGCAGAAAATGACAAGTTAGAATTGATACAGAAGATCCATGATCTTGAGGAGGAGAAAGCAAGAAACCGGAGGGAAAAAGAAATCCTGGTTGCTAAACTAAAACTTGCAGAGGAAGCTCGACAGAAAGAAGAAGCTAAAGCTATAAGAAAGGAAAGAGATGCTGAAGAGCCAATAAAGAAAAATCAACCTGAAGAAGAAAGGGAAAAGGCAGAGAGGCTCAAAGCATTAGAAATAGAAAGAATAGAAGAGGAAGAATCAGAAAATATAAGGAAGGAAAAAGAGACCGAAGAGATAATTAGGAAGCAACAGGAAGAAGAAGTAGAAGCTGAAAAACTTAAAGCTTTGGAGGCAAAACAATTAGAGAAGAAAAAAATGGAGAAGGATCAGTTGGAAGAAGAGAAATTGAGAAAAGAAGAAGAAGACAAGAAAATGCAAGAACAAAGAGATAGAGAAGAGGCTAAGAAGTTGGTGCAGATGCATGTGTTGCAGGAGCAACAAGAAAAAGCAAAGGTTGATTCTCAACCTGAGGTAGATGTTCAACCACCCTCTACAATTGCTGCTTCCTCTTCCATGATGATGACTGCTCCCAGTGCTCCTATATGGTTGAAGTTAGACCTGCAGAAGAGAGCCAGAACACCTCCTCAATCTCTTAATTGGTTGGACATGATAAAGGGAACTGAACAAGAAAGGCCTAAGAAGTCGGCTAAAATCTTACATTCTACTAGACTCACAAATAAAGGGGAGATAGTTGTTGAATGTGCCATCCCTATGACAGAAAAGGAGGTAGGGGATATGCAACTAATGGACTATCAATTGAGTACGATTAATTTGGGAAGACCCACTAGGAATCAACAAATGAATCTAATTGATGTGGTGGCTTCAACAACTAAATCAAGAATGATGAAGGAAAAACAAAAGAAAGATGAGCTTCAGGCTCAATTGGATCAGTTACACTCATTCTTGAAGAGTGTCTCCTCTCCATGATCACAACAAGTTGCAGCTATTGAGACTCCTATTTTGTTAACCAAAAATGAGGTAGATGATTTGGTGCAAGTTAGAGGTAAGGCGGAGATGGTAGACAAATGGATAGATAAATTGAACCAAGAGGTAGGAGAGGTTTTAGTGAAAGGATTTGAAGCCTACAAGGATACTGAAGGGTTGATTAAAGAGATGTATCAATATATTGAGGCATCAAAAAAACAAGAAGAAGAGTATAAGGAGTATGGTGAAAAGTTAGAAAAGATAAATACATTGCCTCTAACAACTCTTCTGGAATAGTCTATACTTGAAGATGATAACAAAGACTTTGTAGAGAAGACTTCTCGCATACTTAAGTTTAGGACTGGCTTTTTGAGCAAGTGTAAGGATGAGATTCAAGAGACTATAAATAATTTAACTGAGCAATTGGAAGAGTTAGAAGTAGCTATTGCCATTATTGTAGATATAAATGCATTTACAAAAGAGGGCATTCCTTTTAATCAAATAAAGGAAAAGTGGGATGAAAGATTCCAAGGACTTATGCAAAAGGGAGATAACCATAGAGAATTGATGTTAGATCGACTTGTAGAGGGAAAAGAAGAGATAAAAGTTGTAGGGATAGAATTGATAAAGGTGAAAAGTATGAAGGATTTTGCTACAGCTGAGCTGGATTGGATTAAATTTGAAGATGACTGGATTGATGGGCCAGAGATGGATACTTTAGTGCAAGTCTTCACTAGCTACGATGAGTTCCTAGTAGATCTAGCTTCGCATGCATGAAGTCTTGCATGTATAATGTTCTTCTTTGCATGTTGCATGCATACAACATTAATAGCTTTTTGAGCACATGACTTTCTTTTCTCTTCTATCTTCTATTTTTGGCTAAGACTGAAAGTCTAATGTAAGAACTCAAGATCAAATTGATCTCAGTTTCCAAGATAGTCTAAATTCCTAAAAAGATGGAAAGCCTAAAATAGAAGTAAGGTTTGAACTTTTTATAAATCTATAAATACCAAATGGGTATCATATTGTAAAGGTCAACTAATTGAGAACTAGATTGGCTTACCTAATGCTAGGAGTAGAATTTTGTAGAGTTTTTGTAGAGATAAGTTGTATTTGATCTTTTACAGTTAATAGAATTACAGGTTTACTCGAAAGATGGTGTTTGGAATTAAATTGTTTGTTTGATAAGGCTGATAAATGATAATCCATCTGAATGCCAGTGATTGTGCTGAAGCATGATAGTTTCTTATATGATGAAAGTCATTAGAAGAAACCAGATTGAAAGATTATCTTATTAGATTGTCATTGAGTTGAAATTATTAAAAAGTCTGTTGATCTGTAATTTTGATGATGAATGAATGTGTGTTGTTTTGAAAACCCTTGAATTATTTGTGAAGAGTAATTATGAAGTTAATTAATCACCTAAAATGTATGCAGTGGTATAGATTATGCTACGTACTGTATCATCTTATGGTTTTATGATCTGTTATGAAACATTCATTATTGAAGGTATATGTCTAGATACTAGGTAAATTCGATTCATACTTACTGGTTTACCCCTTTTTTCTATCTTTTTCTGTTATTTAAAGCCCATTGATTTACATGAACTATTTCGATAAAGAGAGTCATAGTTTGAATCCTTTGTTACCAGCATAGGCCCCTTGAATATTACAGTTGCATGAACCAATTGAGTGACATCAGACAGTTGAGAACCAACTACCAGGACCTTGGGAGTTAGGCTACTACATGTTGTCTTTCTTTTTCAGGAGAAATAAAGTAGAAATATTCTGTTTTAATGTTGTTTGTGTCATTTTAACCATCAATAGAAATTGGTGCTAGAAGGAGGGCCTGAAAGGACAAGCTAGCTCATGAAAGATCTTTTTCACCAGGGGGATGCGAGAGGGTGCTCAGATCCTCTACTAATGATGAACTATTTGAAGAACTTCAAACCCTAGTTAGACCAAGACCTCATGCTCGTAATCAATACTCAAGCAACACAAGTAACTCCTCAAATCAATACTCAAGCGGTGAGAAGCCAAAATTTTGGCAAAAGAATCGAAATACAAATGAGACAACAAATGATCCCCAAAATGCCAAACCGGTTTTTAACTTGACCGCATCCACATCAAAGAATTAGAACAACGAGAAAAATGTCAAGTCAAATACCATACAAAGAAATAAAATCATCAAACCACAGTCATATCAAAAACCATCAAATTGGCAAAGGTTCACACCTATGGGTCAAACAATGGAATTAGCAATGAAGGAACTAGTTACCAGAGGCCTTCTCACTGCACGGGAAGCTAGATTATGGGATCCAAAAGTCAAACCATCATGGTGGAATGATGCTGATTATTGTAACTATCATAATAATAGGGGTCACAAGACAAATGACTGTATGGAGTTGAAACATGCAGTACAAGATTTGGTGGACAACAACCAAGTGTATGTGGAAGGACCTCAAAATAAAAATGATCATTCAGCCTTCAAAGATCCTTTACCAAATTATGACAAAGGTGCATCATCCTCAAACAGCAAAGGAAAGAATGTCAATCATGTCTATAACACAACAATCCTTTGTCTATCTGAAGTCAAACATGATCATGCAGTTAATGATAACATTGATGAAAACAAAACCAACAACATTACCTCTTTGGATCTACTCCCAAGTGTGCAAAACTCTGATAATCAAATAAATGTCTTAAAAATCAGAGAAAATCAAGAACATCAACCAGCCAATGTGCTAACTAGAGGAAAATCCAAGGTAATGTTAAAGGGAATTGGCTCCACACATGCAGTTCCACCTCCATCGAATCATAATGTTATTGATTACATGCAAAACACCCCCGAGAGAATCAAGAACATCAACTGGCAAACGTCATGACTAGGGGGCAAGCCAAGGTAGTATTAAAAGTAGTGGGATCTCAACATGCGGTTACGCCTCAATCTCATTATAATATTGTCGATCAATTGCAAAACATCCCCGCACAAATATCGATAATACAACTCCTTAAGTTGTCACCATCTCATAAAGAAGTTCTTGAACAAGCATTAGTTGCCACAACCGTACCAAATAATCTAGATGTTTGTCAATTCCAAGCTATGGTGGGACATCTAACAACCCCACATTGTCTGTCATTCTTTGAATAGGATGATGTCTCATTAAACCATCCTCATAATATTGTATTGCATATCGAAGTATGTATCCATAATCATCATGTTAAGAGAGTTTTAATAGATGGGGGAGCTGGTTTGAACATTTGCACCCTCAAATTAGTCTGTGCACTAGGATATTCCAATGACGCTATTGATGCTCGAAGGAAAATGACCATTAAAGCATATGATGAGGAAGAAAGATCGTCCAAAGGTTTAATTGTATTACCCATTCAAGTGGGACCCATGATGAAACATATAGCATGTCAAGTATTGGAAAGGGAGTTGACATACAACATACTCTTAGGATGACCCTGGATTCATGAAATGCAGGCCGTACCTTCTACCTACCATCAATGCCTAAAATTTCCAGTAAATGGACAAGAGGTGACTATTGCTACTGATTATAATCATCCACAACATTGTGACACATTAAGAATATCTCAAGACACCTTTGTTCCTCAGAACAGGGAAGCTTCAAGTTCATCATCATCCAAGAATGAACAAAGTCCAAGCATCACTACCAAGGGGGTGCAAAAGAAAGGTAAAGAAAAAGAAACAAGTCATGTTGAAACAAACAATCCGGATACACAAACTTCTCTATCAAAAAAATTTCAAAAGCAAGTTCAGTTGACATATAAAGGAATGGGACAGTACTCAATGGAGCAATCGCTTAACTTATCACAGTTAATGACATCTCCTAGGAAATATGGTCAACCATCAATGATCGAACCTCCAACATCTTTACTTGGCACAGTTCTTCAAGAAACATTTGTAAAATCTGGAACCATAGCAGAAGAAATGAACAACAAAGCAATCCTGGATTGGCTATACAAGGATGAAGAAACATCAACATCAGAGATCGGTATAAAAAATGTTAGCATCAACACAGACAAGTAAGGAAAAGGAAAGGTTATTCTTGAAAAGATGGGTTATGAAGGACAAGGACTTGTGGGATTAAGAAAGGAGGGAATCTCAAAACCTATCCCACCTCTCACTCTCCACACAAAAGAAAAACCAGGACTAGGATACTCTGAAGAAGAGAAGAAGGAGCTAAAAAAGACAGCTATGGAAAATATCCTTCACTTTAGAGATGGTTCTAAAACAGACTCAAATGAATATGAGTGGGAATTACCTTGTGATCTACTTTTCGTTGATATTCCAGTTGATGTGATTCAAAAATACACACCTACAAGTGAGGAGGGCCAAGGCTCTGGGTCTAGACCATTCATCCCGGGATCACTAAATATCGATGACTCTAGTGAGGATGAACAAAATTTGAGTGAACTAGATAATTTCAAAGAGGGTACCATCATGGATCTCAATATCCCAAATGACAATTATGAAAATATTGCTATCCTCACCCTTACCTCCATTGACCTAAATCAATCTGATGATACCATGCCATGAATCCATCTGGAACTTATTGATTGGGAACCTATTGAACCTTTAACTATACCAAAATTTGCAAATGATGATGCCATCATGCATTTCCTATGTCATACCAAACCTGATACAAATGCTATCTATAATACTCATTACAATACGACTCAGCAGGAGGGTGTCAAATCTTCCACTTGCAAAATTAACAGGGAAAATAGATCTAATGGTGAAAACCATTCTATGGCAGCATTAGATCTGGAAAAAGTAAAAATAAAGAACACATCTAATGGTGAAAACCTTTCCGAGGCACTGAAGGATGGAATATTTGACACTCTCCCAGAACACTATCATGAGCGATCATCAGTTCTGGTTGAACCTAAACAATCAGTGGACATTGGCACATAAGAGAAGGAAAAAGTTCTACATCTAGAAGAATCAATGATTGATCAAGAGAGATTGGAATTTATCAATTTCTTTAAAGCTAGAAGCATCAACTTCGCTTGGTCATATTCTGATATGCCAGACTTAGATCCAAATTTTCTTATGCATCATTTGTCTTTGCCAACAGGAATCAGTTTGTTAAGCAAAAATTAAGAAAAATGCATCCTCACATCGCATTAATGGTAAAGTCAGAATTAAAGAAATTATTGGATGCTAAATTCATAAGGTCTACAGACTATGGTGAGTGGATATCAAACATAGTACTTGTTTCAAAGCCAAACAATAGCATTAGAATCTGCATGGATTTCAGGGACCTCAATAAAGCATGCCCGAAGGATGATTTTCCATTGCCAAACATAGACATCATTGTAGAATTGACAACAGGGCATGCCATGTTATCAATTATGGATGGCTTCTCTGGGTACAATCAAATAAGAATAGCTCCAGAAGATCAAGAAAAGACAACTTTTACATGTCCATGGGGAACCTTCTGCTGGAACATCATGCCATTTGGCCTAAAGAATGCAGGAGCCACTTATCAAAGAGAAATGATGACAATCTTCCACGACATGATGCACACTTTCATGGAGGATTATGTGGATGACATCTTGGTAAAATCTACTACAAGAGAAGGACATCTACATATCCTAGATAAAATCTTCACACTGATGGAGAAATTCAATGTCAGGTTAAACCCTAGAAAGTGTGTCTTTGGGGTTACATCAGCAAAACTACTTGGATACATTATTTCGGAAAAAGGCATTGAGGTGGATCCAAAAAAATTCGAAGCAATTATGGAGATGCCACCTCCTAAGAATATCAGCTAGCTCAGATCACTACAAGGATGGCTTCAATCAATCAGATGATTCATCTACCAACTGGTAGACAAAACTCATCCTTTTAATCATCTATTGCATAAAAATATAGTTTTCAGGTGGGATGAAGGGTGTGAAACAACATTCAATCAAATCAAGAAATATCTGATGTCACCACCCATTCTAATGCCACCAACAGAAGGAAGGCCTCTCATTTTGTACATTGCCATGACAAATATCTCTTTGGGGGAACTATTAGCACAAGAAGACTATGAAGGGAAAGAGTGCACCATCTAGTACATCAGTAGGACTTTAAATGGCTATGAAATAAACCATACATTCATAGAAAAGTCATGCTTGGTAGTGGTGTTTGCTACTCAATAGCTAAGACACTACATGCTGACTCATACAATCAGATTAATTGCAAAGATCGACCCTTTGAAGTATCTACTAAGTAAAGCTACCTTAACAGGTAGACTGGTGAAATGGGTTATGCTCCTAAGTGAATTCGACATTCAATATATCAAGATAAAGGAAATCAAGGGACAAGCAATCAATGAACAGCTAGCTGAAGCTCCTCTAGTAGATGATCACCCAATGACAATGGAATTTCTAGATGCAGACATTATGACAGCAATGCCCCAACAATGGATATTATATTTTGATGGATCATATACACAATGAGGATCAGGAGCAAGGATCTTGTTCATCTCTCCCCAAGGACACACAATTCCGAAATCATATAGACTCATGTTTCAGTGTACTAATAATGTGGTAGAGTATGAGGCATTGATTATTGGGGTCAAGATAGCAATTCAATGGAAAATCATGGATTTACAGGTATATGGGGACTCTCAACTGGTTATTTATCAATTCAATGATGAGTATCAAACAAAAGATGAGAAATTGATGCCCTACAAGCAACAAATAGATAATCTAAAATTGTCCTTTGTTAGTATCAAGTTTGATCAAATTCCAAGGGCAAAGAACAAAGCTACAGACACTATGGCTACAATTGCTTCATTACTACAATTGCCTGAGAAGCATGTTTGTTATGAGTTTATGGTAGAACAAGTATCATGTCCTTCCCATTATCAATCAGAATCCGCTACCATATGCCATCTAGAAACCACTAAAATCTCCATATATGAAAAAACCTATGCTTAACTTAAAGATGATATTCTTCCTCCCTATCTTTCTAGGAACCAAAAATGGAACTTTATCCGCCAATCCGCCTGACACACTTTAATAAAAAATGTCCTTTATCTTCGAGGTCTTGATGGTACCCTACTTTGATGTCTAGAATGCAACGAATCTGAAACAACCCTATGAGAAGTTCACAAGGGTATTTGTGGTACTCACTCGAGTGGAATAACTCTAGCTAAGAAACTCCTCCATTTGGGATATTATTGGCCATGCATGGAGAAAGAATCATATCAATTTGTCAAGAAATGTCAAAAATATCAAGTTCACAGCAATCTAGTTCATGCACCAGCACAAGAACTACATCCCTTCACATCGACATGGCCTTTTTCTCAATGGGGCCTAGATCTAGTAGGAAAAATAAATCCATCTTCATCTAATGGACATAAGTTCATTATTACAACTACAGAGTATTTCACGAAATGGATAGAGGCGGTACCTCTTACTACCATCACTAGGAAGTAGATTTCCTCTTTTACATTGAACTACATCATCTGTCGCTATGGAATCCCTCAATCTATTATCACAAATAATGGATGACCATTCAAAACTCAAGATGTCCAAGAGCTATGTGATAAGTTCCACATCCAACATTATTTTTCAACACTGTACTATCCTCAAGGGAATGGCCAAGCAGAGGCCTCAAACAAAACCATACTCAATATTCTCAAAAAGATGATTAATGACGTTGGATGTGATTGGCATGTTCAACTCACCCTGCACTATGGGTGTACATAACAAACATCAAAACACCAATGGGAGCTACACCATTAGCTTTGGTATATGGATCAGAAGCCATATTTCCCATTGAAGTTGAAATTTCATCCCTTCGTGTATCACTCAGAGGTATCATTTCAGATGAAGACTATAGGGTATCTATACTGTAGGAACTGGAATTGCTAGATGAGCAGCGTCAACAAGCTGTTAATCATCTAACAACTTATCAATAGAGGATGTCAAGAAGTTACAATCACAGGGTAAAACCAAGGGTCTTTCAGGTTGGTGACTCGGTACTAAAAGAAAACCCTAGGAATCAGTAAGATAGAGAGAAGAAAGGAAAATTTGAGCCTAACTGGCTTGGTCCCTTTTTCATCATATCAGTGTATGGATCAGGGGCATATCAACTATCAATGTCAGAAGGGGATCTATTTGATGAACCTATCAATAGTATTCATCTCAAAAAATTCTATGCTTAAATCTCCTAGTGCACGGGGTAAACTTCTAAAAATTGTTTCCTTGGTGAAAACTTGGCAAACATGAAAACACAAAAAAAAAATAGAAAATACAAAAAAAGAAAGAAAAATAAAAAAATGAGAAAATACAAAACACAAAGGGTGTAATCAAAGCATATGGTGAAAACCTAGAAACAGGCGTCGTATGTGATTCTAAGATCAGTTTTCCCATTTATTATGAACATGTTAGGATCATTCATCTAAAAGTCAGTATCAATTCATATCATATCATTTGTCTAGCCATCATTACATCCATTATGAAAATCATGTCGCATGGTAAACATATCACTC